>CM055957.1:65685415-66175415 GCA_029490685.1 Schizonepeta tenuifolia | reverse complement strand
TACGGTATGTGGGGAGGAATAGGATCATTGGATCATAATCAACCCAACATGGCGCCGCGAGGCCTCTCGCTCAGCCTCTCAGCCTCAGCCCACCACCAGGCGGCTTCGTCGATTTCCGGCGATCGTGACTTTCCGGCGGGGCAGGCCTCCGCCGGAGTAATCTCGACAAAGCAGCCGGAGTCAAACGGCGTGATCATGGGGTCCAAGTACCTTAAGACCGCGCAGGAGCTTCTAGATGAAGTGGTCAACGTCGGAAACCACCGCCCCGATAAGGCTAAAGCCATCAAAGACTCATCGACCGCCGCTAACAGAGAAGCTCAAACTGCTAATGAAGGCGCCGCCGCCGCCGCCGCCGCTGATCTGACTTCGGCTCAGAGACAGGAGATTCAGATGAAGAAAACTAAACTTCATAGCATGTTGGATGAGGTATATTATTATTATTATATGATTTTCTTGTCCAGTTTTTCTTCAATAATTCATGTTTCAACATCATATTAATATTATTGCATCAATCAACTCCCAAATTGGTCAAATTATCTGATTTCTTTTCCAAATGTAATTCTTGACTTATGAAGCAAAAGTCGTTAATTCGTCGCCAAATTCAGCTGCACCATTTTCTGCAAAAGCCGAAGAGATGTCATCTTTCGCAGCAGCGTGTGGCTCAAATTCATTTTTCCTTGGCGGGCCCACGTCACTTGTTTATTCATATATAAAGCAGATAATAAAAATCGAAAAATTATGTATTTATGAAGAATGAAAATTTGGAAAATTATAGAAAAACCAAACTTGTACGCCTCTGGATTGATGATGATTTGGCCCATTTCAAAGTTGGCGCTTTTAATTAAGCCATTTTATATTGGTGGGATCATGGTCCCCTTATCACACAATTTATGGCCTTGTCTCACTGAAAATATATACTGTATATAATATTACAGGGCCACAATTTTCTTCTTTATTACAACCACAACATAAAAAAAACATAGAGTATTAGTATTTTTTAGTTTATAATTTACCCTAATGTATGAATTTGATTTGATAACAAGGTGGAGCAAAGATGCAGACAGTATCAGCAGCAGATGCAGATGATCATAGCAGCATTCGAGGAGGCGGCGGGGCCAGGATCGGCGCGATCATACACGCAGTTGGCCCTAAAGACAATATTGAAGCAATTCCGGTGCCTAAAATCCACAATAGCTGCACAAATAAAGGCGTTGAACAAGAGCTTGGGCGAGGAGGATTACAATTTTGAAGGGTCGAGGCTGAAATTTGTGGATGATGAGGTTCGACAGCAGCAGCAGCAGCAGCAGCAGCAGCTAGGGATGATGCACAACAATGCATGGAGACCTCAAAGAGGATTACCGGAAAGAGCCGTCTCGGTTCTTCGCGCTTGGCTCTTTCAACACTTCCTTCATCCGTACGTAATTAATTCTGTGGATTCAATCGTTGAGTCTTTGTGTTTAGTATTAGTATTAGTATTAGTTAATTATGATCATAATTAATGCAGCTACCCTAAGGACTCGGATAAGCAAATGCTAGCTAAGCAAACAGGACTTACAAGGAGTCAGGTACGTATCATTAATGTTTGTGTTTCTTGTATTCAGAATTAATTAAGCATGCAATTGCAAACATACATTACATTATATATGATCAAGTTCGTTTGAATAAGATTTTTTGGAGTCAAATCATAACATAAACACTAAAATTAATGACGTACCATGTAAAAGAATTATATGTGTCGTCACTCGTCACTGCTAGATGTTCTTGACAATGCTAAACGTTATTGTTAAAACTTTTATAGTGTGTATGAATATGTATCAATGTTGAATGTATGAATATTTATAAGTAAGTTCATAATTGGTTACTTAGTTATAATTAGGAAATTAAAACTTGGATAATTACAGATTAATATTGATATTACTTTGGTAGTAAATTGTGAAATTGAAGTTCTAGCTAGTTAATGCGCGCGCGGTTGGCTGTCGAGTGACGGATTTGCATGTAGTATTATGTTAATTACTCCCCTGATTTTGTTGTATAGTTACTACTCTGTATACCCTGCAGATCAGTTTTTGTCATATTATTATTATTATTATTATTATTATTATTATTATTATTATTATTATTATTATTATTATTATTATTCATGATTTATTATAATTTCTGTTGAAGTATTTGTTGTATATATTAATACGTGTCATGTGTTCCCTTGGGGATGACCTAGTGGTAAAAAGTGAGCGTCTGAGACTGAGAGATCTCAAGTTCGAACATCATGAAGTGCCTCTATAGGTCGAGTCTGTCACACTTATACTTGAAAAGTGTGGTTTACCTGCCCTGTGTGGTTTGCAGACTACTGCACAAGGGATGGGGGTTTACCCAGTGCACACCGAAGGTAGCGGCTACGGGTTCCCACGACATAAATAAAAATAAAAATAAAAATAAAATAATACGTGTCATGTCCTGTGTGTGTATATATTGCCGACAAGGAGAAAACAAGTAGTTATCAAAATTAATTTGATCAGATCGCGATTGGGCCAATGTGGTTACCCATTTTGCATGGCAGTCTCATGAATTCAAAATTTGTTCTTCAAAACTTTTACACCAACTTTTGCAACTGGTAAAATTATACTATATGCATACTATATTGAAATTAGGGTGTCTAGCTATAAGACGATTTCATTACGATATAGTATATAGTACTATGTTTTACGATTTATTTCTTAATTTGTACATCTTTGGTTCCAACCCCGACATAATTAAGTAAATGTGATGTAACCAAATGAAATTAATTATAATATATATGACGCAGGTATCAAATTGGTTCATAAACGCCAGAGTTCGGCTATGGAAACCCATGGTTGAAGAAATGTACCTCGAAGAAACCAAGAACCAACAACATAACCAAAACGCATCAATCAAACCCGAACCCGAACCCGACACCAACACCAAAACCCTGCCCACGGCGCCGGAGATATCTCATCCGTCCCCGTCTCTCCCCACCCGCACAAACTTCGCACAACTCATCACCTCTCTCAACATGTCGGAAAAGAATCCCAAGAAACCCCGAAACGCCCTCGACCTCCCAGCCGGCGCCGTTGAGCATCGGTTCAGCACTGAGAACTATCTACCAATGGCTGCTGCAAATATCAACGCTAGGTACGGGATGGGAGAGCTCGACCAGCAGCTGGCGGCGGGTTTCGGCCAGGGGAATACCGCTTTCTCTCTCTCTCTTGCGCTCCCTCCCACTCAGACCACATTTCTCTCTCATCGGAGCTTTGACATTGAACCGGAAGGTGGCCGGATAAATGAGGGTGGTTATGAGATGCTTGATTTCCAGAACAGGAAGCAGCCGTTTCCGCCGCAGCTGTTGCCGGATTTCGTCACCTGACGAGGGATATGATTTATTAATTAATTATACATCATCTTTATAATTGATACTCATCATGATCACTCAATCTCTATACATTTATAACATTGTAAATATGTATAAGAGAAGTTGTTTGTTTGAGTTATATAGACTATAGATTACAAGGTATATTTACAAATTAAAATTACAGCAGCTCATCATTAATACAATTGTGCATGTGTGTGGAACAAATATATAGATACATTTCCAATATAGCCTGTAGCGCTGTAGTTTCTCTAATTTTTTTATTTTTATTTTTATTTTTTATTATACTATATGGTTGAATGTGATTATTAATATCGTTCATTCTAATTGATTTCTTCTAATTATTCATTTTGACTTGAGGAAATAGGGAGCGACCAGGTTTAAATCCTGAATCTCACTGTTTATAGAATTAAATCACACCCCATATATGCATATTCCCTTGGGACTCTAAATTTTAATTGCACATGGTTGATGGTTTAATTTAGTAAAGGTTGATCACAATCTCATATTGGCATTTGTCATTAAAAGAATGATCAGTTTTCAGTCATATATATAGTGAGTTTTCTTTTTTTATACTTAAGAAATCCAGTGAACTACATGTACGTACTAATTAAAGACCTAATTATATTATGTAAAAGAACGACATACTACTAAGTTGTATCTAAACAACAAATATGTTGCTCATAATATATTTATAAATTAACTTATTATAATATATATATATATTTAATTTTAATTTATTACTACTTACTAGATTAGTATTATATAAAATAATAGTATATGCTTACATTTAGGTGTGTTTGGCATGTATGTTAGGATAAGTCGAGATAAATAATATAGATTTGGCTGATTATTCATTGTAGTATTGAGTGTTTGGTAGATAAGATATGAATTGTATTTATGAAGCGTTGTTGTTTGGTCCAGTATACAAAATTCAAGATTAACTTTGAATCTTCCATTTCTAACCATACCCTAATTTATAAATTACAAAAATTTGAAAGTTCTTAATAGGAGCCTTTCTTCTTTTCAATAAAAAAACTCTGTCCTCATTCATTTCCTCCCACTCTTCAATTTCACCAAAAACTCTACTATTTCAGCACCTGCAATCAGTGGTTAGTAAACAAACTCTCTCGATATCAATTAATTATAGTGGGCGATGACCATGCTAGGGTTCGAGGACAACGTGGAGCCGCTCAAGGTGTATTTGCAGAGGTTTCAGGACTGGGAGAGTAAAAAAGGAGGGGAAAGGTACGAGGGGATGTATGGTATGAATGGAATGAGTCATCAAAGAGGAGGAGAATGATGTGTTTATGGGTACGGACAAGTGGCAGGCGGTGGGAAGGTCGGGTCAAGTTACCACATGGGATCCGGGTCTGGTGGTGGTGGTGGCGGCGGCGGCGGAGGAAGGCCAATGTAGCTTGAAGTGATTAGAAGTAAGAAGAAGTAAATCTATTATCTATTATCTATTATCTATTATATATTAAAGAGTCGGTTTTCAATCAGCAATTAATTTCAAATTGATTACAAATCAATTAATCGGTGGCAACTTTGTGATTTAACTAAAATTGACAGCATTTATGTGGAAGACACATGATATGGAGCAGTTTCTTTGTTTTGAATCCAACGTGTGTTTGTTCTTCCCCTCTCACTCTCTCTCAAATCTAAAAGCCCAATGTAACCGCATGCCAAAACCCTTCATTCTCTGCAACTGCAACGTACATAAATTTTCTTTTTACTTGCTTAACTAAGCAACAACAATCAAATCGATCGGCTCAAATAAAAATCGCAACTTTTACCTTTCTACATATCGATATGCCTAATTGTTATCTCGAAATCCGACGGCAACACAGGGGTAAAGATCACAACAGAGCTCAAGGCCGACTCCCATAATTGCCTCCGAAAAATTCACGTAACTATGAAGAAGGAAGCATCAATCGATCGTGCCTTGAGAAATCTCATTTTATTCTCTTGATAAAGGTACTCTTTTAACGTCAAATACTTTCATCAACCAATTTGTAATAACAATGATCGAACAGTGCCACTTCAACAAAAAACTGCATTGATGATTGAATTTAATTTAATAGGTTGCGATAAAAGTAAGAGATGTGCAACCGCCCTTAGCAGTTCTGGAACACTTTCACATGCATGATCTTATAACAAAATAAAGTTGCTACATTCGAAAAGGATTCTGGTTTTTAGATGAAAGCTTCGAGAAAGCCATGGAATTCATTTTGCTAATTGAATATCCAAGCTTGCATTTTGTTCAGGCGAGTCTTACGCTTTCTGGAAGTTTTATAGTGGTGGAATTTTTTCACAGTAGTCAATACTGAATATTGTTTGAGATTTGTAAAGGTTTTATTCTCATATAGTTCAAAATTGTTGCATATTTTTGTTTTAAACGTCTATGATCAGCACTATTCAAGGAATTGAAGAAGGGTCGTGCATGTAATTAGAGTTACTTTCTCCTATTGATACTTGATATAGTATAGAAATCTCAAGATTTCTTACACAATAATGTGCTCACACCATTTTCTATCTCTTTCCACAATGAAACCCTCAACATTTGGACGCCAGTTTGCTTCACCTACACAATACATGCATTTAATTCTTCTAAATAAATCTATGTTGGTGATTTTGTAGATTTTAATTCTTTCTGTTGATATAAGAGTCCCATGATCTTACAAGTGATCTAGATTTAATTTTGGTTAAATTTGGATTAAGATAATATAGTATGTTTTTTATAATTAATTTGTTATTATTGTTATTATGAGAGATGGAAATTAGAATTTATAATTGCAGGCATTTAATCGGAACGATGATGATTATGAGAACAAGCCATATGAACGTAATGACAACTTTCTTCAGCGAATGAAGCGATGAATGGTTGTCCATAATGTCTTTAAGCTCATCACACTTATCTATGAGCAGACAAGATGGTTTTCTTCTACGAGGATCTCTTTCATTTCCACAAGCGGAAAGTTTTTTTTTTATATACGTGATATATGAATCAATCCTCCACGATCTCAATTTCTTTCTCTTTCTTCTACGAGTATCTCTTTCATTTCCACAAGCAGAAACGGCGCCATCGCAGAGGTTATTTTTCTTTTTCTTTTTTTAAAAAAGAGAGGTTATTTTTCTATAATCAATACATTGTCATGTCGGTTCTTAAGTTATGCCGACTAATTTATCGATACAGGTTCAAATAAAACAATTTGATATTTAAATTAATGATGTTTTGCTCCTACAGTTTTGGAAATTTTTATCAAGATAATTCACCAATTTGAATTTCTTTCATCATAACCCTGTTGGAATACAATAGTAAACTTGATTTTGTAATAGAAGATATTTTAGTAGAGATTTCTAGAATAAGTAAATAGAAAACAAAAGATAATTAGAGAATAATCTAGAAGCTCTAGATAGTGCACCAAGGAAAATATCTAGACATTAAGATTATGGAGAATTATAGAATATGCTAGAAGAAGTCATATTAGCCACAAGTTCTAGAGATTTCCACCGATATTAACAAGTATAAATATGTATGAATGTCTTTGTATGGATTGGGAGAGAAATCAAATGAAATCTTATATCCTTGTTTAGTTCTCTCTCCCACACACACCTCTCTCTCTCTCTCACGCATACACACAAGTCCACACATACAATAAAATACTCCCCTCCTCCAATATCATTTAAATCCTCCTCCCACCATCACCAAATTTTTGTATTTTCCAACATGGTATCAGAGCCACAAGATCCCTACTTGTGGCAGTTAAAGTCCCCATGCTCGAAAGGAGAAACTTCGAAGGAGTTGAAGCATCAAGTGAAGATGCTTTGAGGTCCACGAGGTTTGGCAAATCCAATCCGTGGAGTAAGTGAAATGGGCCGAAAAATGAGGCTCGGCTTGTGTCCCAAAAGAGAAGGGATAAGTTGTATGAGAGTTACCGCATGAGAAGCGGCGTTATCCCAAAGAGAAAAGGGATAGATTGTGTGTGTCTTGATACAGTGACGAGAAAACTCTATCCGAAGGGGGACAACAGAAGGTCTCGAGAAAATCTCAAGTGGTGAACCGCGAAAAGTGTGGGAGAATATTCGGTGTGAAGAAGCCGAACAAGTGTAAGAAGAGAAAGAAGAAAGTTCGAGGACCAATGGTGGATGTTCGACAAGAGAGAGGTCGTAGCCAAGGACAAGATCGGAGCTGAGGCCTTGGACGTGGATGTGAACGAGGAGGTTTTGCATGAGTTTAATAGAAAGTTCTTCACTGGAGGATCGAGAGCAACAAAAACTGAGGTACGATAAATCTCCAATATTTTTATAGATTTTGGCACTATGCTTCCGAGTGCAGAAAATAAAAGTTGAAGAGAAGCCGAGAACGTGCGAAAAAATGTGGGAAATATTTTGCATATAATGGAGAAGATGAGACAAGATGAGATGTGATATCTCGACACCGCTGGAAGCAACCATACGTGCAAGCAAAAGTCGGCAATTCCAAAGAAGAGAACATAAGAGGTTTATCAAGTTTTGAAGAATGTTGCTTGAAGTACAAAATCAAGTTTGGGGGGTGTTGGAATACAATAGTAAACTTGATTTTGTAATAGAAGATATTTTAGTAGAGATTTCTAGAATAAGTAAATAGAAAACAAAAGATAATTAGAGAATAATCTAGAAGCTCTAGATAGTGCACCAAGGAAAATATCTAGACATTAAGATTATGGAGAATTATAGAATATGCTAGAAGAAGTCATATTAGCCACAAGTTCTAGAGATTTCCACCGATATTAACAAGTATAAATATGTATGAATGTCTTTGTATGGATTGGGAGAGAAATCAAATGAAATCTTATATCCTTGTTTAGTTCTCTCTATCACACACACCTCTCTCTCTCACGCATACACATAAGTCCACACATACAATAAAATACTTCTCTCCTCCAATATCATTTAAATCCTCCTCCCACCATCACCTAATTTTTGTATTTTCCAACAAACCCCACTTTAGAAAAAATACAGAATTCGGGACAAGTGAATTGGAGAGACAACGAATTTTCAAACAAAAATAATGTCCATTTAATTCCCCTATTTTTATTTTAATGTTCTTTTACCGTAGCCTTTCTGGCTTTGTTCATGGTTAGTTCGCTTAAATCCTTTCCCTTTCTGTTATTTTATTCAACAAATGTGTGTGCATGCAATAAGCTTAGAAAGCTTTGGCGAGAACTTTTGAATTTGGATTTTTTCTCCCTATTGATTGTTTAATATGTACGTTTGTTAGTAGTTTGGTTAGGAGATTTTTTTGTTGTTGTACGCATCAATGTGCTGCCATTTTTCTTTTTTCTTTTTTTTTTGGAGGATGTGATGCAAGGTTTTATAGATTAGAGTTGCTTAAGTAACAGAAAATGCTGCTTTTAAGCTCCATTACTTATTTTATTTGTTGTGCATGTGGACTTATGATTCTAAGCGGGTTTAATTTTACATTATTTCCTTATTAGTTCTGAGAAAAATCTAATACCTTTTCTCATTTATTATTAACTTGATAAGACAATTTTTTTGCTAAGGTGGTTTTATCTGCTATAATAAAAAAAAAATCATATAACTTTAGATAAGCTCTACATGCTCTATGTCAATCACTTCATGATCGATCATGAATATCACACGAAAACAACACAAAGTGCAATTTCAGCAACCTCCATAGTATGATTCATTGAAGTGGCTTAAATTTGCAATTTGCGGCAATAAGAATAATATTTTCGTTTTTTATTTATTTGATATTGTGTTGATATGGTTATTTTATTTTTCTGTATCAAAACGATGTCACTTCGTTTGATGTCACTTATTTTGTTATTCTTTAATAAAATTCACACCAACTTTCGGTTTGCAATGTTGGATTTCCGTTGCTGTGAAAATTGAGGCTGCAGCATGATTGTGGAGAATTCATTCTCCATTATTTGGATGCAATTGTGAAAAGTCATATAAGTTGTCAATTTAAGTACATATATTATCCAATTAATGAATTGGGTATTATCTTATTTCTTCTTATCAAATTATTTTTAATTTTCCCCTTTAAATCTATTTAGAATATTAATAACTTATCATTTAAAAAGAAATTCGTATTATTCCAAACATATTTGTCGCTTGGAATCCTCTATCCCCAAATTTTGTGCCCCACTGTGTCCCACAATTCATATTTAATTAGATTTTTCTTATTTTTTAAATTAATTTTGATCCGTACACAAAAAAAGTCTTACATATTCCTTTTTTGTCCATGAAAAAGAGTTTACTCCACTTTTTTTGTACAGAGGTCTCATCCCCATATTTGTTGTCCGTGCATCGCACGGGAGCGAATACTAGTATATATTTTAATTAAGGGAATACAAATCAATTCACAATATCTACTAATTTTCGAAAGCAAATCTAAAGAAAATACTTGCAGTTAAGTTTAAATTAAAAAAGTAAATTTTCAAAACCATCCCAAAATTTATTAATATCTATATTAAATGTGAATTTTTCTGTCTCGTATTGTTTTTTAATATGATTCCACTTTTGGAGAACTTATATAAATGCTCAAAATGACTATGTATTTTTCATCTCGCAATTACTTTGGTCAACCAATTTCATTTGCTCAATTAATTAGTTGACCAAAATAATATATTTTTATAAAAAAATTAATTTGGTCATCAATTAATTAATTGGCTAAACAATAATTTTGTTAATTAATTAATTAACTTGACAAGTAGTTTTATTTTTTAAACTAATTTTACCAATTATTATGTCAATAAAAATGAATAGCACACATTAAACAGGTTTTAGAACTTGCACGTAAAAATGAATATTTCTAAACGAGCTTATTCTAATCAATAAATTAAGTAATCATTATATTACTAAAAGAAAACGATTCTTGCTTTGAAAAAATCCTACGTGGCACCCCTCTTAAATCTCCATTCCTATTTATCTAAATTCTCAAACTTTTGAATTTTCAAATGTAAAATAATAAATTTTAAATATCTATTAAAATCTTGTGTCCCACATCGGTTATTCAATGAAATTTCACATATTGAAAAGCCTATAAATATATAGAAATAATGTGTATTTTCTCATCTTTTGCTCTACCAGTTTTATTTGACCAATTTATTTATTAATCGGCCGAATAAATAACTACAATTTTATAGTTTAGTTTAATTTAATTTAATTTGGTCAATTTATTAATTGGCCAATAGAAAATTATTTTTAGTAGGAAACCAATTTATGAGTTGAAAGAATAAATGGTTCCAAAATAATTGGCTAATGTGGCTAATGTATTGGTTGGTCGAATTAAATTTTGAAATAGTCTAATAATTTTTATTTAATTTGATAAAAATATTTAATTTATAATTTATTAATTATTTAGGTAGACGTGTCAATTCCCAACTGACAGACACCTCAACTCGAGGTCTCACGTGACACATTTTCATTATTTATTCTTATTTATTTTAAATATTATTTTATTTATTTTTTTCCATATATTTTTCTAAAATCTAGAATCGTTATCTATGAATTAATTTTTACGTCATTTGTAGTTGATTTTCCAGCTTTGCATAACTTATAATTGTAATTAGTGAATATTACTATACAAATTTTTTTATTAAATTTTAGTTGTATATAATTCTAAACAAGTTTGATAAATTACGTACTTATAGATCAGAGTCGTGATCAATTGGGCGATTCCGATGCAATCCCATGTGGCACATTTCCATTCTTTATTCATATTTATTTTAAATTTTAAATTTTATTCATTTTTTCATGTATTTTTCTAAAATTTAGAAACGTCATTTATGAATTGATTTTTACGTTATTTGTAGTGGAGTTTACAACTTTGCATAATTTATAATCGTAATTAGTAAATATTGCTATACAATTAAAATAGAGACATATTTTGAAATAGCCATAATGATCATTAAAATATAAATTTTGGCCAACCTTCTTCAAAAATATAAATTTTGACCAGTTTTTCAATTTGGGACGAAAATATCCTTAATAAAATGCGGAGCGGGTCGGGTTTGATGCGGGCGGGAGCGGGTCGGGTCGGGCGGGTATGAGGCATTTGGTACTTTTTGTACAAATTTAGTCTTATTAGTACCAATTGTTCTAGTACATCTGGTACGAATTTAGCCTTATTAGTGCCAATTGTTCCAGATTTGGTACAACTGGGACGAATTGTCAAATTAGTTCCACATGTTCCAAGTTATGATATAGGTACTCTTGGGACGAATATTCCAATTATTTCAAGTAATACTACTCCGATTTTGCGGCTCCGCCTTCGACTCCGATTATACGGCTTCGCCTTCGCTCTGATTACTAATATAAGGATAATCGTCGGGCAACAATTTAAATTTTTTCGGCTCGCTCTGAGGCCTTCGATTCCCCTCGCTCGAATCTTGACCAAAGAAGAAGCGGCAAACAAAAAAACGAAGTGGCAAACAAAAATTTGGAAATTAAAAAAAATTAAAAAAAAAAACAGAAAAAAAGAAAAAGAAATCTGGAAAATAAGAAAAAAATCTGAAAAATAAAAAATAAAACAGAAAAAAAAGAAAAAAAATCTGGAAAATAAGAAAAAAAATAGAAAAAGAAAAGAAAAAAAAAACTGGAAAAAAAACAGTAAAAAAAGAAAAAAAAAATTGAAAAGGAAATTAAGTGTCAATAAATTGAAAAGGAAATTAAGACTCAGTTGGAATCTCACAGCTGAGTATACAACCTCAGCTGGAAGAGTTGTGTTGTGCGGAATGTGGTGGAAAATAAACTCGTAAAACAACTCACGCCTTTATGGACGGTTGGTCAAAAACCAAAACAGTTGAGAATGCACAAATGCGGTTTGTATGCTGGTTAGTCAGTCAGATGAGAATGCAAGAAATAACTGAATAAAGAAAAACACGAGCACACAGAGAATTAACGTGGTTCGGAGCTAACACTCCTACGTCCACGGGGAGTTGTGAGTCCACACAACTCTGTCCAAGTTCTTCTGGACAAACCACTCAGCTTACGCGGGCTGAGCAACCGTTAAGGATAAGTTTGCGGGTACTTATCAACCTTACAGTTTAGTTTTCGGGTACTAAACGACCTAACTACTCAGTTGCAGGAAGAGTAGGATCCTAAATCTTTTCAGGTGAAAGAAAATGGGGTTCCAACTAAAAGCTCGAACGTGAAGTGAGCTATGATCTAACTCTCTACGAACTCTC
Source organism: Schizonepeta tenuifolia (assembly GCA_029490685.1). Classification (NCBI taxonomy): domain Eukaryota; kingdom Viridiplantae; phylum Streptophyta; class Magnoliopsida; order Lamiales; family Lamiaceae; genus Schizonepeta; species Schizonepeta tenuifolia. Next base: position 66,162,830 of record CM055957.1, on the reverse strand, counting down.
ACTAAGTGATGTTTTCAAGATTTGATCTAAAGACACAAAAACTAACTAACTCTAGAACTCTCAACAGGTGATATTCTAAGAGATTCAGTTCAGCTCGTGAAGAATATTGCTCTTTCTTTCGCTCTCTGGTTTCTTCTCGCGTGTGTGTCTTGTGTCTTCTTCGAATGAGTGAAGGCCTCTATTTATAGGCGGAGAGTATCAACTAGCCGTTGGAGGAGCTGTTGATCTCTGTTCTTTGAAAGCGATGGCTTGTCTCTGATTTCTGCAGACTTTCCCGATATGGCATCTGTGCTCTTCTGCTTTCCATCTGAGATAGCCTTGTGTTGGGCCAAATGGGGTAATGACTGAACGGTCAAACCCTCACGTGACTTCCTTTTTGAAATTCAAATCTTAACAGCAGACTTCCAACAAGGAGTGGTCGGTTAAGACTTTCGATCTTCAACTGGCTTGTTCTTCAGCCGATGTTCTATCTGCCAACTAACAGTTGAACTCTCAGCTAACTTCATCTTCAAGCTGTTGATCTTCTTGGTTGAGTTCTACAACTGATGTTCTGAAACTGAACACTCAGTTGTCTTCCTTGTATCTGATCAGTTGGGTTCGAACGCTCGATGGTTTTCTTTCATCTGATGTTCTCTTCCCCTTTATTGCTTCTCATCTAATGAACGCTCAGTTGTTTTCCTTACAACTGACTGAAGACTTCCCCCTCTTTGCATCTGAAGAGATGAACTCTCAGTTATCTTTCTTCACAACTGATGTTCTGTCTGAGTGATGCCTTGTTGCCATCTTCAGCTGGAGACCTGTAAAGATAAAATCTTAACAATGCTCAAACAACGAGCCTACCTACTAACATTAGGTTCTGGCAACATCTACTTGGTTGGGGTCAGTTGGTTTTGGAATTCATCAAAACTCTTACTAATAAATTTCCCAACAGTAATTAACAAATATTACTATACGGTTAAGAACGAGAACAAATAATACAATTAATTTTTATTTATTAAATTTTGTATCCATATAAAATTTTAAATGAGTTTCATCAATTACACACTTATAAAGCAAAGATCGAAACTGTGATGGTAGACGGGTCAATTCCCAGCTGACGGGTATTGCTATACGAATTTTTTTATAAAGAAACACAAATGACTGATTTTTAATCGGGTTTGAAACAAGTACGAGTATATAAATTCCAAACAAGTTTGAATGATCCTAAATATACCGTCTCGAATTGTTTGATTAATTGTCTCCGTCGGAAAACGTTTAATGTGTAGGAAAATTAGCAGTAAATTTACTAACAATTTATCCACGGGCCAATTCCGACTCAGAATGGTGCGCACTGAAAGATAATTTTTTTTTAATAATTTAGGGAGACAAATAAATATTTGTTATAAAAAAGAACCACTTCAATTCTCATATAAAATAAACACAAGTCAATCTCTTTGAGAAGTAAAAACGTTTGGAGTTAGTCTTCCATGCAATGCGTCTCACAACATGAGACCGCGTGTGGCGTGTGTAGCGCACGCGCCCTATATTTTTTATTTTTTTTTGCAATAAACCCATATGCACACCATCATATATTCATATACACTACACTTTATGTTAATATGCACATCGAAAAGTATTTATATGACCAACTTTTTCAAATTCTTTTTGCAGTTTTTTTTTTAATTTACAGTTTTTTTTCTTTTTTCTTTTCGGCTCCGCCTTCGCTCCAATTACTAATATAAGAATAATCTTCGGGCAACAATTTAGATTTTTCAGCTCGCTCCGAGGCTTTCGCCTCTCCTCGCTCAAATCTTGACCAAAAAAGAAGCGGCAAACAAAACAACGTAGAGGCAAATAAAAAAAAAGAGTGCAAAATAAATTTGGGAATTTTAAAAACAAAAACTGAAAAAAAAAAAACTGAAAAAAAAGTTTGTGCATATCAATACTTTTCGGTGTGCATATGAACATAAAGTGAAAGTGCATCTGAATATATAGTGGTGTGCATATGGGTTTATTATATATATATATATGGCGCATGCACTACACGCACAACGCGTGCAATGCACGCGCCACGCGCGCGTCTCACTGGAGAATTATTTATTAATAATCGGTCGAATAAATAACTATATTTTATAGTTTAATTTAATTTAATTTGGTCAATTTATTAATTGGCTGAATAGATAATTATTTTCTGTAGGAGTTTTATTTGGCTAATTTATTATTAATCGGCCAAATAAATAACTGCTATATTTTTATAGTTTAATTTAATTTAATTTGATCAATTTATTAATTGACCGAATAGATAATAGATAATTATTTTTATTAGAGAACCAATTTATTAATTGATAGAATAAATGGTTCCAAAATAGTTTGGAAAATATATTGGTTGACCGAATTAAATTTGTAGTCTAATATTTTTTATTTAATTTGATAAAAAATAAGTAATTTCTAATTTATCAATTAATTAGGTAGACGGGTCAGTTCCCAACTGACGGTTACCTCAACTCGGGATCCCACGTGACACATTTTCATTCTTTATTCTTATTAATTTTAAAATTTTCATTTTATTCATTTTTTTCGTATATTTTCTAAAATCTAGAATCGTCATAAATTGTGCATTTATAAATCAAAATCGTGGTGAACGGATCAATTTTGACCCGGAACCGTTGCGGTAGACGAGCCAATTCTCAACCGACACTCGAGAAATTTTTCATTTTATGCTTTTTTTCCCATGTATTTTCTAAAATTTATAATCGTCATCTATGAAATAATTTTCACGTTATTTGTAGTTGGGTTTCCAACTTTGTATATATAAAATTTTAATTAACGAATATTACTATACGATTAAGGACAATAACGAATAGTACAATCATTATTTTTATTAAATTTTTGGATCTATATAAATTCTAAATAAATTTTATAAATTACACACTTATAAATCAAGGTCGTGGTCAACGGGCAAGTTCCGACACAGAACTGTGGCGGTAGACTAATATACGGAATTTTTTCAGAAAGGAACACAAATGACTAATTTTTTAATCGGATTTTAAACAAGCACGAGTATATAAATTTCAAACAATTTTGAATAATCTTAAACACATAATCTCAAATTGTTTGATTAATCGTCTCCGTTGGAAAACGTAGAATATGTAGGAAAATTGGCAGAAAAATTACTAACGATTTATCAACAAGTCAATTCCGATCAATAATCGTGCGCGCAGATGGGTCAATTCAGTACTTACGGGACAACTTTTTTTTAATATATTATATAATTTTGAACTCATAAAATTAAGAAAAATTATGGTCAACTTTTATCTTATATCATTGACTAAATAATTTTATGAATCACAATCATTCCATATAAAATTTTGTAAAAAGGAAAAACTACTAAGTACATAGTGAAACAATTCTTGAAGTTCTATTCTCAGTTAAAAAAGTTATTCTCGAAGCTGGTAAAAAAGAAAACGAATGTCATCATTTATTTTTTGGGAAAATGCATAAAAAATCCTGACATTTCTCCAAATTCTGGTTTAAAATCAATCTTTTTCAAATTCTCAAATATAACTATCACCTTTCAATTTGATGCAATTGACTCTCAAGATTGATTTTCTCTCAATTTTTTATTGACTTCGAAGCCGAAAATTCCTACATGGCGCACTTGGACATGTAGAATATGAGAATTGATGGGCATTCCATGTGTGTGTATATATAGGAATTTCTGGCTTCCAAATCAGCAAAAATTGGGCGAAATCAATCGCGAGAGTCATTTGCGTCAAATTGAAAGGTGATAGTTATATTTGAGAATTTGAAAAAGATTGATTTTAAACAAGAATTTGAAAAAAGGTCGGAATTTTTTATGCATTTGTGCCTTTTATTTTCTATGAATATATTTGAAAGATTCATGTAAAAAGAAAACAAATGTCATCATTAATTTTTTTGTGAATATATTTGGAAGATAATTATTTAGTATATAATTTAAAATCAGTATTATAGTCAATAGGCCGGTTCCAGGTCGGAACCGTTGGGGTAGAAGGGATGATTGTGAAGCGGTGGTTTAACTTTTTTTTTCTTAATCTTGTGTTGAATTCATAATGTGGGGTATTTAGGGTCACTTTCATCTTATAGACAATCTTAACATCTATAGTATTATTCGCTATCTATATATCTCTTCTCTCTCTCTCGCACTATCCGCTCCTTCCCTTGCCTCTTTTTTTCATAAAAAGCTAAAAAATTCAGCTTAAGAGTCGCTTTTTCCTTGAGAGAGAAATACATTTTTGCCAACATCAGTTTTGTAGAAGAACGGAACTTTAACAATTATCGAAAATAATGAGATATATTAGTTATAATTTTTAGCAAACATAACTATATGGATTTGAGACTGTAAACATGTGGTAAAATTACTTTTTAATTGAATTTGAGATGTGTTCAAGGGATATAAATTCTAAGCGAGTTTAGTAGATTGCATAATCGAATTATTTAACACTAAAATAATTAACAAATAATTTTTTTTTAATCTATCACATATTAATACTATTTAATAATTTTATTAATTTTTATAATTTCCCATCAATTTTCGACGGGTTATACGCTAGTTAGCTTAACAAGTAGTTTTTTTTTTAATAATTATTTGACCAATTGTTGAGATGTCAATAAGAATGAATAATATATATATATTAAACGGGTTTTAAGATATGTTTGTATATATAAATATTTCTAAACGAGATTATTAACGAATCAATATCAAAATATACGTAGAGATATTTTATAATATTACTTTGTAATAAGAGATTGAAGATTATAAATTTGAAACATGAATTACATAAAATTAGCGTGTTACCCGTCGAATCGACGGGAAATTATTTTTTAGTAAAATTAGTAATAAAATATTGTTCATTAATTATTTTCAAGCTTTACACTTTCTATGAGTTTTGTGGGCAAGTTTGAAATCGGCTCTTTACCCCATGGTTGAAGGTCAGAATTCTCCCGTCGACTACAATTCTGAAAAAGTTGAATCATCAGTTTGGAAAGACCCGTCTACCCTCATGATTCTAAGTCGGAATCTTCCCGTTAAGTTGAACTGTCGTAATTGAAATAACTCGTCTACCCTCATGGTTCAAGGTCAGAATCCTCGTGTCGACCACAATTATGAAAAAGTTGAACCGTCGGTTTGGAATCGACATGTCTACCCTCACGGTTCTAAGTCAGAATTCTCCCGTTATGTTAAAATGTCGTAACTAAATCGCTTCGTCTACCCCACGGTTCCAATCAGAATCAGCTCGTTGACCACGATCCTAATTTTTTGTGGACAATAAAATAAATGAATTAAAAGTGTACGAAAATAAATAGATTATATAATAGGACTTAATAAGTGATCATATTAAATTTTTAATAAAAAATAGAACTATTTATTTGATCGACTTGATATGAGAATTTGGAATATTTATACATATAGAAAAGATTATACAAGAACATTATTTTATGTAATGAATGAGAACTAATCCAACCTATCATATTTTATAATCTAAGGCTATTATTGATTTTAGATTATTTTTTAAGAAATGATAGAATTGTAATACTACTCTTTACTCATCGTAACTGCCCATCATCATAAAATATCGGATGTCATTTTTTTATTAATGGTACATAGTTTATTTAATAAGGTTTGATTTGTTAATAATAATAATAATAATAATAATAATAATAATAATAATAATAATAATAATATATGATCATCTTAATTGAGGAAGATTATTATTAGATTAATAATTTTTAATTCAAAAATTTGAGAAATTAGATAAATGAGAATGGAAGAATTTGAGGTGTGTCACATAGGATAGAATCATTTTCGTTCTAATAATATATAGATATAGATAGATAGATAGATAGATATAATGTGAGAATTAACATAGATAGCGGTGGATGTATATTAATGTTATTATATGAGAATATATATATATATATATATATATATATATATTTATATAATAATAATAATAATAATAATAATAATAATAATAATAATAATAATAATAATAATAATGATGATGATGATGATGATGATGATACCAACTTCAAGTTATTAGTCGGTCAACTTATAATTTAATTTTGTAAATGTTTTTTATTTGACCAAAGCCTTATTAAAAACGCAATATTGTGAAATAAGGAAACAAAAATCTGAAAAAATTTAAAGTATATATGGTCATCTTAATTGAGGATGATTATTATTAGATTAATAATTTTTAATTCAAAAATTTGAGAAATTAGATAAATGAAAATAGAAGAATTTGAGATAAGCCACATAGGATAGAGTCGTTTTCGTTTTAATAATATATAGATAGATAGGTTGAGACCAATAGAGTACACATAGAATTAATTAAATTTATATTTGATTAGTTATGAACATTTGCTAATTCTTTAAAAATGTATATTTCAAAAAAATTAAATTATATGGACAACATATATCTTCCAAATTTTATTAGTTTGGTAAATTACAACGATAGAGCTATTTTGGCCCACCAACAAGATGATCGATGTGACACTTATTTACAATGATTTAGAGTTTTTTTGGTAATTAGCTTAACAAGTAGTTTTATTTTATAAAAATTATTTAACTAATTATTAAGATGTCAATAAGAACAAATAATATTTATTAAACGGGTTTTAAGACATGCTTGTATATATAAATATTTCTAAACGAGATTATTAACCAATCAATATTTAAAATATTGGTAGAGATATTTTTATAATATTACTTTGCAATAAGAGATTGAAGATTATAAATTTGAAACAGGAATTACATAAAATTGGGACCAATAGAGTACACATAGAACTAGTTGAATTTTATATTTGTTTAATTATGAAGATTTGCTAATTCATTAAATGTATATTTTAAAAAAATTAAATTATGTGGACAACCTATCTTCCAAATTTTATTAGTTTTGTAAATTACAACGATAGAGCTATTTTGACCCACCAACCAGATGATCGAATGTGACACTTATTTACCATGATTTGTCGAGAGCTTTTTTGGTCCGACCAACTATCGACATATATCAATTCAAAATAAAGTACTGAAATTATATTCAAATCTTTATGTGTAAATCACAACGTAAAGTGGCAAAACATTCAAGGATTGAAGTCTCTTCTTAATTTTAAGTTCTACATGGGACTCTCTCTATTGAATATTTCTATTTATGTTAAATTCTCATTTTTTTGCTTTTTAATTCATATATTATTTTATTTAATTCCATAGATATATATAATTCCTTATTCCTATTTATCTTAAATCGTCAATTTAATCATTGTATTCATTTATAATAATTGAATAAAATAATATACAGTCTTGTGAAGAGAGATCTAATCTATCAATATATTTACATTCACGACCACCTCTCCAATATACTTAGAGGTTTTATGTTTACCAATTTTTATTTCAATTAGGCCTTAATTTTTTGTTAAGTCATATAATTTGATATCCCACATCGATTTTTAGTGAGACGTCACCAACTGAAAACCTAAAGAAATGGCTCTTAGACTATTTGCATTGCTCATCGAAGGAGGGAGCTCGAAGGGGTGCTCGAGACCCTCTCGACTCGAGCCACCTGCGTTGGAGGCCTCCGCAGCTCGAGCACTCGAGACCGGCTCGAGCAGCGCGTGTAACGCACGCGCGGAGGCGAAAAAAAAAATGATCGGCGCGTGTTTACACGCGCCAACGTTAAAAAATTTAAAAGCCACAACGGCTGAAAAACGGCTACTTTCCCATTTTTATTTTTTTTTTCTTTATTCATTTTTTACACCTATAAATACATCATTTCTTCTTCCATTTCATTCATCCTTTTCATCTCCAACACCTCTTAATCTCATTCATCTCTTTCATTTCTCCAACAAATTCAACAAAAAAAAAAATTTGTGGATCCCAACAATCCCAACAACCCATTTTCGTCGACGTGGTTTCTCGACATGTCCGATGACATTTATGGTTTCACGGGGGCGGGGCTTGATTCAATCAACTTCAATACTCCGGCCTCTGCCGAAGCTGCTCGGCAGAGATAATATGCCACCGACTTGGAAGTTGTCTCCAATGATTCGAGATTTATGACGCCGGAGCAGCTCCATGTTCACAAGATGATGGTGGAGGAGGTGAAGCAACGTCGGGGATGGGCGTAGTTTTTTTTCGCAATTTTTAGTTTTATGTAATTTTTTTTAAATTATGTAGTGTTTTTTTTATTATGTGCGGTATGTAATTTTCCAATTTTCAAATATTAATGGAAAATTCGTATTATTTATTAATTATTGTATTTTAATTTATTTACAAATATATTAATTAATTTAATAAATGAAAATGGGGAATTGTTTAATATTGTGCTGGAGACCCCTTAGAGACTGTCGGGATACATGAGTAGGGGTCTCTAAGAGTGCTCTAGTGTTAGAGCACCCTTTAGTGACCAGTAATGGTCTCCAAGGAATGCAGAATGATGTGTGGCTTTAAACAAAAATTGATGGAGTGGTTGTGAATGAAATCATTCAAACAACTCTGTCAATTTAATTTTATCAAATAATTAATTTTGATTAAAAAACATAATGTTTTCGTAACTATGTATAGAGTATAATTCTACTCATTTACAATAGTCATGAAGTGAATCTAATTCATATCGCAGTAATTTTGATACCAATAATTTGGTTAAATGATTTATTATTTCAATTATCCTGCTCAAATTTTGGTATTAGTGAAGGATATACGATTCGAATTTCGAAATGTAAATAAGACACACTTTGATTCGATACAATTACATAATTTTTTAAGAAAAGTTAAATTGTAGAACAATCGAGTACAAAAATATATAATTGTATGTATGTCTGGATCATCTTTAAAAGTAGTATTTAAAAAGTAGCAAGATAATTCCAATTATGTATTTTCTTACCATGCAATTATTTTTCACGGCCAAATTAATGTGGTTAATTAATTAATTGGTCGAATAAATAATTTATTTTGACTAAATAAAAATTATTTGAGTCATTTCTTTAATTTTGGATCCTACACGTTCTATATTCTCTATATTAATATAAAGTATATTTTTATTATATTTGAGAAAAAAGAGAAAAAAATGTTTGCTTTTTAAAATCGAAAATTCTCTTCTAATCCTAAGGAAGTAGAAAGAGTGAACCACGTGGGTTAAAATTGAACTAATGTGATAAAAAATAGTAAATGAAGACATGAGATTTGCGGAATGATTTTCTTGAATTTAATATATCAAAAATTTTCAAATTAAATTATTATAACTATCAAGAAGTTGCTAATAGTTTTAATAATCTTAATGAAGTATGTGGATTGAAATGATCAAAATAGTAAATGGAGACGAGAGAACCGCATAACAATTTTCTTGAATCTTATTGAAGCATGTGGATTAAATTGAACTAAAACGGTTAAAAATAGAAAATGAAGACGGTATAATCGTGGAATAACTTTTTTGAATTTTATTAGATACTAAAGATTCTTACTTTCAAAATAAATTTTTATAAGTACCAAGCAAATTGCTGCTAATATTTTTAATAAACTTAATGAAGCATGTGAACTAAAACTGAACTAAAAAGGGATAAAAAAAATAGTAAATGAAGATAGGGTAATCACAAAACATTTTTTTTAATTTAATTAGAAGTTAAATATTTCATAATTTTAATAACTATCAAATATATTGCGGCTAGTAAATTTTAATAATGTTACTGGAGTATGTGAATTAAATTAACCAAAAGAATTTCAATGAGTAAATGAAGATTTGAGAATTGAAAAATAATTTTCTTGAAAAATAAATAAGAGAGATTAAGATAATGGCTCTCTTTTCTTATAAAGATGACCAACGTAATTAATATACCCCCTCTGTCCCACTCAATAAGTCTCATTTTGTCATTTTAGATGTCCCACTTAATAAGTCTCATTTCCTTATTTGACAAAGATTAATACACTAAAATTCACTTTATGTCACACTCAAACAGTGTTTCTCCACTCAACACATTTTAACATCAATAAAATACTACTTTAATTACACTTTTTATCATCTAACACTCTTTTTCTTAATTTCCGTGTCGAACTCAAATAGGACTTGTTGAGTGAGACGGGGGGAGTATTATACTTCATTATTTTATAGAATAGAGAATAGTATAAAATGTTCTTTTTCTTTTTGTACTTCCTTGGTCCCGTTGACTCGGCTCATTTTTTTTTTTTTTTTTTTCGGCCCATTCAACTTGATTTGTTTCTTTTTTATGACAAAAATTAGGTAATATTTTGATATTTAATTATTATGTGTATAGTATTCTACTTTTATAAACACTAAAAATGAACTCACAACCACTTTCCATTCAACAATTAAATACTCTATACAAAATATACTAAACACACCCTTTATAACTAATTTTCTTATTCTTAATTTCATGCTAAAAATAAATGAGCCAAGTTGAACGGAACGGAAGAATTACAATATTTATTTTTAATATAGTGCACAACGTCTATATTGGTGCTATTTGTACAGATAGTGATAATGTATCTAAAAAAAGTAATATACATTAACTTTTTTTTAAAAACAATATACATTAAAAATTAAATATATTTTAATTAGAAATCATAAGCTCTAAGAGAAAAAAATATTAATTATTTTATAAATAAATTAAATTTTTTTCTTACACGTAATGTGTGTGGAGTCGGATAGTAATTATTTATTTTCTTTTTCTGTGTTTCTAGAAAGAGATGAATAAAAAAAGGAAAGGCTAAATGATCCTTAAAGGAACCGAGCGAGGCACTGTCTTTTCTAGTTGTTTAAAAGTAAAAGAAGTCATAAAAACGGCGATGGGAAGCAGCGGCGGAGCCACCGCGCGCAACTGGACGGAGGAGGTGGAAGATCTCGTTCATGGCGGAGAGGACGCCCAAGCTGTCGCTCTTCTTGAATCCATCGTCTCCATTCTCGAAGAGCAATTAATAAATGATAAAAATGGCGGAATGCCGCAGTCTTCCATAGCTGATCAGTTGGCTACTGCTCTTCAAGACCTCTCGAAAATTTATTCCGCTCAAGGCTTCTCTCTAAGAGCCGATCAAACTTTCTCACGCGCACTCCAAATCAAACATGGAAAAAGGTGACTCCAATTTTTCATTTACTTTATTTTTCTTCGGGGAATTTTAGAGAAAATTGTTTACTTGATTGTAGGATTCGTTTTCTTTAGACGCTGTTCAAATTTGTTTTGGTCTTACTTGGCACTGAGAATGTTCAAGCTTCAGTTTTTGAATTTCTGGCTTGCTATTCTTGATTTTTGATTTTTTGGGTTTTTGTATCGTGCCATTTGAGAAATTTGTTGATTTGAATTCAGCAATATGTTTTGGAGTTATTCTTTTCAATATTTTGTTTCTCATGTTAGCAGAAATGACATAGGAACAGTGACATAATACATTCTGTACTTAATTGGGAATCATATATTGATACAGGGAGAAATCTGTTTCCTGGGGTTTAGTTCAACTGATTTCTGGTTATTTTCGATTGGTTCTGGCTTTTCAGGGGTTCACTCATTGAAAAAGAGTCTGTTTCTGATGTAGTTATAGAGGATCGGGATTCACGAAATGAGGTTACTGCTGATAATCTTGCAGAACATGGTTTGTCTCTTTTTTGTGGATTTTATCTTCTCTTTTTGTTTGTCATTGTTGATTAGCGATATTAGTTTGGTATTATCAAGTTTTCTTTCTTGTCCCTTGCCTTATTGATTTCTAAGGAACTAATGCTTACTTAATTTTGTTTCAAAGGCTATAATGAGAGTTCTTCAAATTTAAAGAGTGATGACTTTCTACTGGAGGGTGATGCTGAAGATGGTGAGCAATTAATTATAATGGTGCTTCTTCCTGATGATGAAATGAGATTGTATTGAACTGTTACCATAGGCCAACTTTCTTGTCTCTCTAGCCTTAGGATACCTTATTTTCATTTTTAGAAATTACGTTTGCAACTTCTACCTAACAGTCAATGTGTTAGTGCATTGACATTTATATGCTTTGAATTGCGTCAAGTAAGAACTTTTGGGCTCCTTGTTTCATGAGCAATGCACCTAATGTGGTAAGCTATTCATCTTTGGTAGATGGGCTATGGTAGTGTTGGGCAAAATATGTTTAACTAAGTTTATCCTACAGTTTAATCACCAAGTTTAAATTTATTCGACAAATTTTTTTTTGCCTTTAATAATTCAAGTTTGTCCAAAACTGTGAAGCTAGCTTAGGTTCATGTTTTGTTAGGTTTTAGCTCAACCAGGCTTACTTGTTCAATAGTTAAAACAAGCTTCTAATCAAGTTTTTCTGGAAGTGCAAATGATACTTGAAGTGTTGAACAATACCTTGTTGGCCTCAACTTTATTATTTTACTTTTGCAAGATTTAGGATGTGTGGACGCTAATAACAAGGATCCAAAATTAGGATGCATCAGTACATGGATACATATCTACTTATAGTCATATAGATGATGTTTGCTATATCACATAACATAAAAACTTTAGCAAAGACAGACCATGTTTGCTATCTAATTCTTGTCACCACCGGAGGATCCACTTTTAGGATTAAAGATCTGGAAAGGGTTCCATGCCCATAGCCATGCCATATCCTATGACACGGTAGTTTCCTAAAATTGAGAAGTCCGAACATCAGAAGTCTATGATAGTTATTCCTTTTGGACAAATTTCTGTTAGTTTGTTCCATATGTAGATTGCTTGAGCTGTCCCTAGCATCACCCCTACGTAATGGTTTGAAGGTAGGCAGAACAGTGTTTGAAGCCAGCAGTATATAAATGCACAAGGAAAATCTTTACTCTTACTCATGTCACATTGTTTATGAGTTCATAATTTCAGCAGAATTGCTGGGCAGGTTTTTTCCTGGATAAGTTTTATTTTATAGAATCAACCTTTTGGGTTATCCTTGATTCTGATATCCTAGACTCTCATGAATGTTTGTTGATGATGCTTATTTGATCACTTCTCATAGCTTCTTCCATTAAGGTAAAAAGGATCAAACTAGAGTCTCTCGCTATTGATTTAGTTTATGTAATTTAATAATTTAGTCCATCTGATTGGAGGTATTATGTGCTTCCGTATGTATGTGAACTTCTTCCCTCACCGCTAAGTTATATCAAAATATGGTCCTGGTCAGTGATCTGGATAAGATTCACATGGCATTGTTCAGGTGTTGCCTATTTGCAATGCTGCAATTACTTTATCAATTTGGAGGTCTGCTTTTTGCATGATCTTTAGCATTTTCCAAGATTTATATCATTTAGTATCTCAGTAAGGATTAGGACTAATGCTGTTTTAACTTTCAGACTGGGAAGCCATTGCAGATCGTCCCCCAGAGGAATTACTTTCCCCACAGTGTTTACCAGGGGTATCCAAACTTTCTCTTGAAGACGCAAAAGAAGACTCAACAGGTAAAGCCACCAAGAGGAGAGGAAGGGGAACATTCTCGTACAAGAAGCAGGGTCTTTACAGTGATAACCAATCTGATGCACCTCAAATAGAAGACTCTGATGATTCTTCTTTGGTCCAAGATGAAGACCTGGAAAAACAAAACTGTACGTTTATAATTTTTTCATACTTATGGTGTTATCATTGATTTTCAGTGTTCAGCCATGAAAACATCTGGATAACAGAACTTGCTCATGAGCGTTTTGCTTTTGCAAATTTATTCTGTCATACCATGTATATGCTATTGGTACTTAAAACACTCTCGAATCTACATTAGAATTTATTTTCTGTTCTCTCTGAAAGCTCTTTCATGTTGGAAATCAAGCATAAAGAACTCAGGGAGGTAGAAAGAGGATGACGTGATATATTTAGACTATTCTATTTTAGAGGGGAAGGCATGAATATATTGTGGCTGTTAATACAAAACTTGGTACAACTTTATTCCAATGCATGTCTTCTGTACTTGTATACGAATTTCCAAGATTAGTGCGTGTAATGCTTCTTATCATTTCAGCTAATCATGACAATGATATTTATTTCAAGTCCTGACATGCTATAACGGTTTGGTTTCAGTGTTGTGTGGTACACGCCATATTCTTCTTCTAGCTGACTTCAGTCCGAACACTAGGACAACTGACCTAGAGAAGTTGTTGGAGAGCTTCAAAGATCGTTTTGTAATCCGCTGGGTGAATGATACAGCTGCACTTGCTGTATTTAGAACACCATCTATTGGTATGACTATTGCTTGCTTAGTCCTTTTCGTTTGTGTGGTTACTGGACAACGTTGCATCTTTGTGCTATAAGCATAAAGTTGTTTGGATGTGTAGTTAGGCTCATGTATGCAGCTACTACTTTTGAACTTAAAGGGTCTCAACCTGTCAATCGATTAGAGTGTTATAACAAATGGGTTGGGTTTTATACACATGAACAAATTGGGTTATACTATATGCTTTGTTCTTTTGCAAATAATTTTTGGAAAGTTGTATAATATTTTAACTATATCCACCACTAATTTTTTTGTTATGGTGTGTAGGGGAACACATAATGTAAATATTCTTTGGTCTCGAATAATCTTTCATTTCTGATAGTTTCTGAATTTCATTTGATATATTTTCCGAATAGGAAATCTTATTTTAATGACTCCTCATCTCATGCGTCGGTTTCTTCCCATTCCACTTGGGAAATTTCCTGACACTTTAAAAACTGTACTTTTTCTCTTACTCTTTCATGAAATATACTACTCATCCATGACATGATCCTTTATGATATGTGCTTCAATTTATTTCTGACATTAAACAACTTAGAAGGAATTTGTTAGAGTATAATACAGTTATTTTCACAATTTCTTGATGCAGCTCTAGAGGCTCTCAACTCCACCAGGTGCCCCTTTACAGTTCGAATACTTGATGAGAACGAAGAACTTTTCAGCAAAATTCCACCAAAAGGTAACAGACATTAGAGTTCTATGTAACTTCTGAAACAGTGAGTATATTTCGAAGTAAACTTGAGCAATTCTTTTATATTTTTAAGCAACTTGTCTTTTCAGAAAAATATTCTAGATTCACAATAAAAGAAGTGCTGAGGATCATAGATGTAGTTTTCTTGAATTCAGTGCAAATTATGGTATTGTGTGAGGTACTGGTACCTATTAAGATTCACTTGTGAACTAGTCTGCTATGTTGGAATGCATCTAATAATCTTTCCACCAAAAGATGTATATTTTGATGTCGTGTAGTGTGGCTGACATATCGGTAAAACAAGCTTCATGTAAAAATGGAACTTGCAGACCAAGAATCACTGGTATTTGTTGAGTGCAATACTTTCAAAATTGTTTCACGATCAGGCTTTATAATTGCTGATGTGTGTCAATAGCATATATGGTTTTGAAAATGGAACTTGAATGTTGGCATATAATTGAATGAGACAAATGGAGTCTCATTATCTCAATAATCGAATATGCTTGCCATCTTTTATCGTTAGTTCTAATATTTGTGTATCAGATTTGGAGCCACCCCGTCAGCGGCCTCAGACATCAGCAAGAACTGCTCAAAGATTGATTGCACAGAGTATGGGAATA
Organism: Schizonepeta tenuifolia; assembly: GCA_029490685.1. Classification (NCBI taxonomy): domain Eukaryota; kingdom Viridiplantae; phylum Streptophyta; class Magnoliopsida; order Lamiales; family Lamiaceae; genus Schizonepeta; species Schizonepeta tenuifolia. The sequence goes on along the minus strand of CM055957.1, from coordinate 66,147,298 downwards.
AAACTGCCTTCAACGTTTGGTTCAAATGAGCTACGAAAACAGGAAGAAGCCAGGAGAAATCGGATAGTGTCGAGACAGAATATGAGGGATGATGCTTGGGGTGAGGATCCAAACTAGGAGAATATATATGAGGGACGACTCTTGGATTGAGGATCCAAACTAGGATGCATATTCTTTAGTGTCACCAGTTTTAACATTTTCAACAGATTGGAATGTTGAGTGTAACTTGATCATCAAAGTTAGTAGCTCCAATTGATTGTGAAATATTCACTCAGTTTTCTCAAATTCAATACAGGCAACTTTACAGAGGGTGAAAAGCATTAACAACAATGAAATGCTTCTAATCATCTAAAAGAAAAAGTATTAATTGATGGGCTAGATGCAGTATTGTTCTACTTGAAATTTGGGTTGTACATTTTACTCTGCCCAGATGCTGCGTAGATACACTCTGTTTTTATTTTATTATTTTATTTTTTATGTTTCGCTCTGTTGAATGAGATTTTAAATTTTAGGCTATTTACAGTAAACGCGAAAGGTTTTATTTGGTGAAAACGACTCTTTATTCCTGTAATTGTATAGGCTCCCATAGCAATAACATATTTCAGGTCAATGTATATTTATAATTTTACTTCTAAGTTTGGATATAAATTTTAATATTAATATGACTTGTCTCATCGTTTCGCATTTTTTTTTTTTTAAATTTTAAAATTAGTGTGTAAGAAGAAGGGCGTCATTTCATTTTGCGAGAGTCAGTCAAGTCAAATTGTTGATTACTCTTAGGAGAGGCATAGCCCACGGCCTCTAAAGGCATGGTGATGCACGTGAATACGTAATCTTCCTTAACTCTTTCAAATTCAACTATTGAATTATCAGTCATCGATTTAATAATAATTGATATTATGAAATAACCACTCACTACTACTAGATGCAACTATGCAGCAATTATTATCACTCCCAATCTTAGATCAACATATCATGTCCTACATTTTCATTTTATAATTAATATATACAATATATAATTTGGCTAATAGATTTAAAATGCATCACCTTTACTTTCATTTGGTAATTCGCAGGACTTTGATTTAAAATATTCCACATTTACTTTCATTTTGGTTTTTCTCAAAAGATTATTTTCCGGCTTGACACCTTGATTTTTGACGTAACAATGACTTACCTTAAACTAAATGACGTGTATGTATAAGCGACACCATTTTGTGTAAGATTTTTCTTCTTCTTCCAAGTTCAAACGACATCACAAACACTTGAACCTCTAATATGGCGAAAACATGGTTCCAGAAAACATTTCTAACGTCCTTTCAATATTCTTGTCTTCATCCTCTAAATGATTTTATTTTAGGGAATTATAATGTGTGTGTGTATATATATATATATATCCATATTGGTGAAACCTCTACATCATACAAAGGTGAGATCACTACTCCGCACGCAAGCGAGACCATTACACCATCAAATAAGATTGGAATATACTACACCGTACTCTAACAGGATTGAACCCAAGACCTAAGATACCTTCAGCCAGCCACTTGAGTTAGGCCTCATCGGCTCTAAATGAGTATTAAATAAGTTTGAGAAGTCATATAAAATACAAAAATGAAAATTAAAGGTAGTGTATTTTAAATCTATTAACCTTATATTGTATATGGAACGCATATAAATGATGCGTACGTAAAATTATATTTTCAATTAAGTAGTATATATAGCCTACAATAAAAATTTGTCACTACTACTACGTACTAGCAAGCTGCAGGTCCTGAAAATTGGATTTTGCGAACAGTCTTTTCAATTGTAATAATACACGAATGGAAAACAATGAATCAATCTCTACATATGGAGTAACTATATATTGATTGGGAATATCACTAAATATATAGGACAAATACAAGTATACAACAATAAAACATATTGCATCAAAAGGTCTACACATCTCTTTTATTTATTTATAATAATAGTTGACCCTGCAGGAAAAGTCCTAATTAAATTTAGCCTTATATAATAAATGTATATACTAGTATTGCGTAGTAGTATTAATTAATTAATTTAGAATTTATTTACTTTTTCTGGAAAATCATGTTGTTTTGGCCTTCATTCGGTCAAGGATTGAAATTGTGGTCTTAAATTTTTGCTGCGAATTATCTAAAGTTGCGGTTCAGAAAAACTAAAAGAACTAGTAATTAATAGCATACACCATAGTTTGTTCGAAAATTCAACTTTATATACGACAAAATGCGACATTTTGCTTTTCATGACAAATGTGGTAGCTCCATAAAAAGTTATCTTCCAAAAAAGTAAAATGATAGTGAATAATTAACACCCACTTATTATTATTCTACCTGGTTAATAATATTAATATAAGAACTTTGACCCTATACTAGTTTTTACAATCTAGTGGCTAATTGATGAGAACCGCGAAAAATAAGAAAAGTATTCTCTTATTCTGTGTTGGTTGCATTTCTACCTTGTTTTCTGATTTTATGTCATTGTTCAGTGAACCTGGCTAGTTCTTTTTCCTTGTTTCAGTTTCAACTTCCATCTTTTTTTTCGAAAGGTTCAGTTTCAACTTCTTTTTACCAATAAATATATAGTAGCATGTACTATTATGATTCAAATGCTATTGCTATTACTATTACTATTACTATTACTATTTTTGTTCCAAAAATATAAGGAAGAAGGATAAAGACTGGTAGCTGGACAACCTTAATTAAGCATGAGATTTACTTATAATTATATTACCAAATATGTTCGCACTAGATAAATAAGTGATCGATCTACTAGTGTTTATATACATACACACACACATGTATATATTTAACACACTTTTAATGCACAAACAATAGAAATCTAATGTATCAATTAACCTGGACTGTTGATCGCAAAAAAATCAACAATCCGGATTAATTCCTAATTCTTACCTAAAGATAAGTTCCTATATGATACTCTCTCTCTCTCTCTCTCTCTCTCTCTCTCTCTCTCTATATATATATATATATATATATATATAGGAAGAATATCAGGTGAGAATATTTTTTTAAGTGAGAAATGAGAATAAATCTGGACCGTTGATCTTTGTTTTGATCAATGGTCATTATTTATCATTAATTCTTTTTCAATATTTTTTTTTCTTAATCTAAAGACAAGTAAGTAATTTTAGATTGTATTCGTAAGCAACTATCCATATTTATAGGGATTCTTTCCTATTAAAAATAGGGTAAATTGCTGAAATATCAGTTTTAAGATTTAAATTATTAATTATAGCAATACTTTTTAAAAATACTGAATACTAGCAATTTTAGACATATTACCCTTTCATCTATTTTTCTATAGAGTTCTCTCTCTCTCTCTTCCTCAATTGACGCCATATCCACAAACCTATTTCTCTGTCTGCAAATTTCCAGACCATGGCAACGTTGAGTCGCCTACAAAATCTCCAGCACAATCTCGATCTCCTTGCCCATCGCGAATTGCAAATGCAGATGCAAATTCCTTATCAAACCTCTGCCCCCATCGGCGTCGCCGTCATACATCTTTCCTCGTTCATCTTCATCAATTTTTACGATTCAAGCAGGAGGTCCTAATTGTTGTCTTCCATTGGTCATCGATCCCTCTGGCCATATGGAAAAAAAAGGGGAAATCACATGATAAAAAATGAGAATCACATGATAAAATTATTGGAAATCACGTTAAAATTTGTGTGATTGCATATCTAATTCTAATTCGTATAAAAATAATGAAAATTTACATGAGAAATAATAAGAATTCACATGAAAAATAAAATGAAATCACATTGTAATTTGTGTGCTTTCGTATGTAATTTGTATTCACATGAAAAATATTGTGAATTCACATGAAAAATTATGGGATTTACATAAAAAAATAATGTGAAATCAGCAGAGGAAAAAAAACCAGACCGATGCCTTCCTGGTTTAGTCTTTGGCTGAAATAACACCGACAACCACTCCACTCGAGCGACAAAAATTGTGGATGGAGGGGAGAGGGAAATGAAGTGATGTGAGAGAAGATAAAAATATTCTATTTTAAGAAAAAGGGTAAAAAAGGCTTAAAATACTATTATTTATATACTTTGAAAATGAGTGCTATAATTTGTGTTTTTTATCTTAGAACTGCTATAATTCCACAATAATCCTTAAAAATATTTGATTATATCTTAAGTACATTAAATATTTTCTCTCTCCTGCAAACAAAGTGTGCAACAATCTGACGATTTAATACTTTTTTCTTTGTAAAATTTATTTCGTAAATATATATATATATATAATATTTTATTAAACACATTTGTAGATAAATTAATTGAAATAATAATTTGTTGATCATTAATTGGAGAGATGTTTATATATTTCTTATGCTTTTTATAGCTTTCGATTTGCTTATTATCAATTAGAGATTTTTAAGTAATTTATTTTACTATTTTTTATAATTATAATTTTGTTTATTATCTGTTGAAGAGATACTCATATATGAATATTTCGATGCTTGTTTTCAGCTTTTGATTTGCTTATTATTAATTAGAGAATTGCTTATTTTAATTTATTTATAGTCATTTTTCATTCATTTTAAGAGATGCTTATATTTTTCTTTATCAGAATCTACAACAAAAACAAACATTATAAGGCTTTTTACCGTTTTTGAAATAATTATGTTTTTCGTAATAATTTGTTATTTAATTTTTTAGTATTTTATTGCTTATTTTGACATCATTTAATGCTTATTAGTATTTTTAAATCTGCTTCTTCATTTTTTTCGAGGGAATCTGCTTCTTCAAATAAAAAGAAGGGTAATGATATTCGGTCACACTGTGACCGATCACACAAGCTAAAAATAGTAATATAAATTATAAAAATGAAAATATACCCTAATTAAGAAGCATAAATCCTAAGAGGAAAATGTGATTTTTTCCATTTTTACAATCAACTTTTCTCTTTTTACGCGTGTAGCCGACCACAGTGAGCTCGAATGTCATTACCCTGAAAAGAGAAAAAAGATGCTTCTTCGCACAAGATTATAATTAAACAAAAAGTTATATTTGAAAAAAAATACTACAGCGGTTAATCTCGCTTTTGGTGGCGGCACATCTGATTTTGATAAAACATTATTCTTTTGCCCCTACGTTAATACAAAAAGATAATGGCCCGTTAATATAACAATATTAATATGATTAATTGGTTTTAAATCTTAATCGTCCAATAAATTAGATATGTGGTTTAGAATGAATCGTAGTTTCTATTTAAGGGAATGGTTCTTATGAGAACTGCTCCATATATATATATATATATATATATATATATATATATATATATATATCCATATATGGAGTGATTTCCATGCAAATGATCTTAAAGTGAGAATTAGGAATTAATCTCAATCATTGATTATATTTACATGGAGGGTCAAAATTTAGTCTGGTCAAAGCGGGTCAAACCCGGTCAACACGTTGACTTTTTTTCGATTTTTTTTATTTTTTTTTTATTATTTTTTTTAACATTCAACTTACAGCACCACATCACATATTCGGATGCACCATTTCATATATTTGGATGCACCACTAAGTGCATTGAGATGCACAAGATTTTAAGTTTTTTTATTTCATTTTTTTTCGTCTTTTTTTTCTTCTTATAGTTAGGTCATATGCACCACATTATGTATTCATATGCACCACACTATATAATGAGATGCACCACTAAGTGCATTAAGATGCACTAGTTTTGTTTTCATTTTTTTTTTTGCGTAAAACGTTGTGCATCTAGTTACACTATGTGGTGCATCTAGTTACACTGTGTGGTGCATCTGGTTATACATTGTGGTGCATCCGATTTTTTTTCATTTTTTTTACAGATTTTACAAATCTAGTGCATCTAAATGCACTTAGTGGTGCATCCGAATATGTGAAGTGGTGCATCTTGGGTGACCCCTTAAAAAAAATTGAAAAAAAAAACTGAAAATCTTGTGCATCTAAATGCACTTAGTAGTGCATCTAATTATATAGAGTGGTGCATCCAAATATGTGAAGTTGTGCATCTTGGGTAACCGTTTATTTAAAAAAAAAATCGAGAAAAAAGTCAACGGGTTGACCCGAGTTGACCGGGTTGACCTGAGTTTGACCCGCTTTAACTAGGCCAAATCTTGACCCTCCATCACCCATAGATGGTGAAGATCTATTCTCATTTCTTAGGATAATATTTATTCTCATATGATCTCTTTCCTATATTAGGTAATACGACCATTTCTTAGATTAATGGATCCAATTCAATTCAGTGGGGTTTTTCATTCACTTTTTTTTTTTCACCGAGAACGTAAACTCTTTGACCCCCGAATTTTGAGTATCCTACTTTCACGCAATTCACAGGGTTCAACAACCTCTGATCAAAAAGATATACCTTGGTTATATTTCATCTCTTCAACAAGTTTAATAATGAGCATAACACGACATAACTGTGCATAATTGTGCATAATTGTGCATTAATATTTTTTTTAAATCAATTAACAAATGTTAGAAAAGCAAAAATCATGGGAATATATTTATTCATTTTCCAAATTTGTTATATTTGTGCCTATATATATTTGCAATGATTATTGTCAAAATATAATATTTTGAATTAAATTATTGAATTATTTTTAAGTTTATAATTATAAATTACAATATAAAGTACTTTCCATCGAGTGAACTATGAGCACATGTAAATATGGATTAACTACAAATTAACTTCACGAGACTCACATCAATACATTAAGAAATAGTCAATGCATATATTATAGAAGTAATAGCGAGCGATGTCATTGTTATCAAATTGGTATAGCAAAGTGCAACATATGGCGATGAGTTATGTTTGGATTGAATTGTAAAAAGAACAACAAAGTTACACTCTGTCTCTATACTAAAGATGAAAATTGTACCCATGCATTCGGGTACCCATGGGTACTCTTACCTATTGGGGTGGGTATGGAAGCAAAACTTTGGGGTCGGGGTCTGGTTTTGGGTATTTAAACCCTCATTGGGTCGACTTGACTCGAGGATCAGTGTGTAGATCCCCGCCCTGAATCCGGATAAATATTATCCATATATATTTTTAATAACGACGTTGAATTTATTTAATAAAATATATTAATTATGTTGTTCATCTTAAGTTTTTTTTATGGAGATTATGTTTGATACATTAATTTTATATGTTTATCATTTAAATAATTTTTTAAGGAGCTAAATATTTTTTTCTTAAACAAAATTATTGAAAATAAATGAATATAATGGGTATCCGGCGAGTATCATTCCCATGAGGTAATCCCCGTCCTGCCCAGAGTCGATTTAAAAGTGTAATGGGGATGCGAACGGGTGCTAAATTTTAGGGCATGTATTGGGATTGGTAGGGGGTAAAATGCGGAACAGGTTGGGTATTCAACCAAAAATTGCAAGTATTCGTATCCAAACGTTATCTAAATCTACTATTGAACCCATTCCATTTAATAAAATGGGTACCCAATATCTGACAGGTTTTCCTGATTGGGTACGGTATCCATATGTACCCATTTGTAAAAAGAATATGAAACATGTTTTCTGCAACGACAAGAGAAGGGTGGTACTTGCACGACGACGACGGGGAGAGAGAGAGAGAGAGAGAGAGAGAGAGAGAGAGAGGAGATGAGAAATGAGTGGGTTCAGAGGAGCTGAGAGTGTGAGAGAACCAATCATGCTCATAACTAAAACACATGGTGTGTGGTGAGAGTTAGAGATTTTTTTAGGACAGTAACTTATGGGGTAGTGGGGATTCAGGACACCAAACTGCGGGCCTTCGATTTGAGGACACTTTGTAAAAATTTACATGCTCCGTAGAACAGTTTTTGGCCCGATCGCCTATGTGTCAGCCCGATTGCCTACGTGTCAGCCACATCCCCGCCACGTCACCCTCAATGTGTATTCATCTCTGTGAAGTATTTCGTCGAACAGTTGAAGTGCAACAAAATGTGGAAGGCTCCCAACGTCGTCTGCCTCCTCCTATGTGTCAGGCCATTTCAAGAGCGCGGAGCGTTTCCAGATGATGACGGCGCACCCCAAATTCGACCACGACACCGGAGAGACCTTTGCCTTGGATACTTCGTCATCGCTCCTTTTTTGAAACTTTTTTGATTCAATTCAGACGGAAAAAAGCATAACTCCGTTCCTATATTCTCTGTAAAAGGCACTTCGTTCGTTCATGATTTCGCAGTGACGAAGAATTACGTTGTGTTTCCCGACACGCAGATCGTGATCGAGGAGTCGAAGATACTGAGGGGAAAATCGAAGGCCCGCAGTTTGGTGTCCTGAATCCCCACTACCTCATAAGTTACTGTCCTAAAAAAGTCTCTAACTCTTTGTGGTGATGGTGATACACTATTTTTTATTTTGTAAAATTAATTATCATATAAATAAGAATAATATAAAAAATAATAAATTATATATATAGTTTGATCGGCCCGAAACTATTAAAATTATCTATCCTTAACCTATCTCGAACCTGAAAAATTCAAATAATAGGTCTTCAATCCTCGGAAAATTACAGAACATGTAAGGATTACTCAAAAATCCACAGGCTGAATTTTTGTTATTCTAATGTCTATTTAAGTTTATATTTATAAAAAGAAAAAAGTGTATAGTGATATCCCATTCGACAGTCACACACTATTTACTATAATAGTACCGCATCAAAATTGTTTGCGTATGTTTGCCAACCAAAATAAACGTCCGCCCACTAACTTACTTTATGCCCAACCTATTTTCTGTTCAAATTTCTCAACAAACATTTTACAAAATCTAAATTAATTCAACTTCAACTAGTTAATCCAATGAGATCTTCCATGGCCTAAACGTGTGTCATCTCTATTACCTACGCTACATGAACGACACCTAACAATATGTAAATTTAAATAAAGAGGACTAAGGCTTATTCTATCTAAATAAGATATATAAAAATCATCAAATCTACGCTACGAGTGCAATAGACTATAGGCAATAGAAGGTCCAATCTACTAATTACATACGTCTCCATAATCTCGATCGGGTAACAATAAAACATGTGATCCAAACAACTTCACCACTCACCTCCCGCCATGTGGAAATTCTGGAAAGTCAACCCGCATATGGCTTACACTGTTTCTATAGTGGGTTGACCATCTCTTTCATAAAATTAAATTAATATGACCAGAAGAAATAATGCATTTCATGACACCAAAATATACATTTATATATATAAATAAAATATATCAGAATGAGACTGAGACTAGACTGAGACTGGTAAAACTACGAGAATGTCCTCAATGATGAATTTTTCCTTGTTCCTTTTCTTATTCTTATTTTCTGTTGAATTCAAACTTGCCCATATATATAAACTTAGCCGCTTTTTCTTACCATCTTCACGTCTTTACTCCCTTTTAGAATCTAGAGCCACAAAATTCAATAAATACTTATGCCCTAAATTTTAAGTAAGCAATTAAGAAAAGATAAAAAAAGTTTGTTAGTATTTTCGAAAAATAAAATGGATGAAATCGATTTCCCTCAATACTTCCTCTGCCCCATATCACTTCAAATCATGAAAGACCCCGTCACCACCGTCACCGGCATCACCTACGACCGCCAAAGCATCGAACAATGGCTTGCCACCGCCACCGTCGCCGTCTGTCCCGCCACAAACCAGCCGCTGCCGCGGAGCTCCGACCTCACCCCCAATCACATGCTCCGCCGCCTCATCCAAGCATGGTGCACTGCAAACCCTAACAGCGGAATCGATCGGATCCCCACCCCCAAATCTCCTCTCCAACGATCGATCGTCCTCAAGCTGATTCGCGACGTCAACCGGAGAAACGGCGATCCTCTGCTGCGGATAAACGCTCTCAAGAAATTGGACGAGCTCGCGGCGGAGGACGCCAAGAATCGGCGCTGCATGGCGGAGGCCGCCGTGCCGACGGCGATGGCTTCCTTCATCGTGCGATGCTTCAAGGGAGGTCAATTAATGGGACTCGAAGAAGCCTTGAGAATTCTCAAGCTGACGTGGACGCCTGCCGCCGACGACAAGATGATCGCCGTAGATAGTAATCCCGATTTCATCCAATCTATTTTATGGATCTTGAAGATCGAAGTCGATGATTCGACGAAAACAAATGCGCTCCTAGTCTTGAAAAATTTCACAGAAAGTGTGAGCTCGAGCGTGATCGAGAAGCTCGAGGTGGAATTCTTCGAAATATTGCTGAAAATCATGAAACGAGGTATTGGTGCACAAGGCGTGAGAGCGGGGCTCCGCGTTCTGATCCGGGCATGCGGGTCGGGTCAGAACAGAGCGATGATGGTGGAGGCCGGAGCGGTGGCGGAGCTGATCGAGATGGAGTTGAGCGGACAGGAGAAGACGACGACGGAGCTGATATTCGGGGTGCTGGCGCAGCTGTGCTCGTGCGCCGACGGGCGGCAGCAGCTGCTGAAGCACGGCGGGGGGATGGCGGTGGTGGCGAAGAGGCTGCTGAGGAACTCGCCGGCGACGGACGACGGGGCGGTGTGTGTGATGGAGTCGATTGCGCGGTTCGCGGCCACGGAGGAGGTGGTGGCGGAGATGCTGAGGGTGGGGGCGGTGGCGAAGCTGTGCATGGTGATGCAGGCGGATTGCGCCGATTATCTGAAGAAGAAAGCGAGGGAGATTTTGAGGCTGCATTCCGGTGAATGGAGTAATTCGCCTTGCATACAAGTTTATCTTCTAACCATCAACCCTAGATAGATGTGTGCCATTCATCCCACCGTGCGTTATTCGATTAAAACTCATAATTTCAAAAAAATTAAAAATAAAATTACTCCTCAAGAAAATCATAATTTTGATCTAATTACATACGCAAAGGGAAAGATCAACTTCGCCCAAAGCCTCTCTCTTTTCATTGTAACCTATATTAACTCTTAAGAGTAAAAAGTTAAAATAAATAATAGCCCTAAATATATATGACGAATAACATACATAACTAGCAAACATGATGACTATCGCAATATATATTTGCTCATCATATATACGTGGCATTTTTCGCATTATGCTTTTAATCCTCATCATCATCCATTTTCCTATTCTTTTTTGGACTGACATATGAATCCAGTAATCTGACATGGAATCTGGTCACCGCTTTTCTGCTCTTGTGCCATAAATGGACATAAGGACTAAAGGTCAAACCATTTTTGTAATTTTTAAAAGATCAAGTAACAATGTAACAAACGGGTAAAAGATCAGGCTATAAATTAACTATACCCCTATTTTAATTAAATGAATGTCGTCATATTGTACATGTGCAAAGTTGATAGAGAAATGTGATATTATTTGGTATATATGTACGAAATTGTGACAGAGAGATCGAATCGTCTACCCTGTTTTGGTTGTTGAAGAAATGAGCTAACCCTAATTTTTTAAATCTTGTAGTAGGGTATTGACGTAAAATTGAATTTACATCGTGCATGAGATAGAATTAGTTTGATAAACACAATCATTTGTATAAGAGATGGATCAAGATTATTTTGTCTTGTCACTTTTTTAAATTAAGTGAAAATTCTCCACCTTTTATGTTTTCGCAATTCGATACCTCAGACTATTTCCCTCCAAATTAGCTCTGATATAGAATCAGAAAATGCTTAAATGAAAAAGCCCGATAGAAAAACAAATGACGTAGTTTTAAAAATACAAAACTTCGTTGTTTCCTCAAACACGAACACTTATATTTATATTTATTTATGTGTATTAGGCACCGATCAAAGAACAATATAAGTATTTTTCAAACTACGTCGTTTGTTATTTTTCCGGGCTTTGCTATGTAAGCATTTTCGGATTTCATGTCACCGCTAATTTGGGGGAAATAGTCGGAGGTATCGAATTGTGAAAATTTAAAAGATGTAGAATGTTCACCTAATTTAAAAGGTGGATAAAAACGAAAAATTGATAAATTGTTGGAAATTTATATGCAATTTATGCTTCAATGTTCACTTATATGGCATACGGTGAGCTATTTAAATAGTTTACGGTGGTGTTTCAAATACTCGAGTTCTAAAAAAATGTTCCGGTAAAAATATTTTTTAAGAAAATGTGCTTTATTTTAATGAAATGTCAAACTAAAGCACACTTGCATGTAGGGGTAGAGGAGTAACCTGAACCGACCAACGGAATATTATTGTGTCAAGTTTGATTCACTTATTAATTGAGAAGCACTTGCATGCAGCAGGTCGCTTCATATATGATCGTATTTGGATTGGGTTGATCCGGTCATTTCTTTTTTATTTCTTTTTAAATTTTAGTTTTTTTTTCCGGCTTCGCCTTCGGCTCCGATTTTACGGTCCAGTCTTCGCTACGATTACTAATAAAAGGATAATCGTCGGGCAATAATTTGAATTTTTTCAGCTCGCTCTGAGGTCTTCGACTCTCCTCGCTCGAATCTTGACTAAAGAAGAAGCGGAAACAAAAAAATGAAGATGCAAACAAAAAAAGAGTGAAAAAATTATAGAAATTTAAAAAAAAAATTGAAACTTAAAAAAAATAATAGAAAATACTAAAACAAAAATTAAATTAAATAGACACGTGCACCCCACGCGCCGGGCGTGGAGCTGAAAATTAAAAAAAGAATTCAAAAAAAGATAAAACTAAATAGGCGTGTGCACCCCACGCGCCGCACGTGGGTTGGGCGCGTCCTTCGCAACAATGACTATTGACTCCACCTGCGCCATAGGCCCCTTTGGTTTGTGCACCCCACACGCCCCACGCGCGGTCGCATGAGGTATGGAAGATTGTATATGAGATTTTGCCTTATTATTTTATATCAAGCTTCAAATTTTATTAGCCCAATATTTCGAGGCTTACGAGTACTTACGAGCTTAATCGGGCTGATCAGTAAAACTTTTTAAATTTCAATTTATGCTTAAACTATTGATTGGTATCTTTTAAAACATTAACTAGAATAATTTAAGCACAATAACATAATATTCACTAAAGCTTATTTTTTTCTTACAAATAAATTTAGTCAGAATAATAAGTATTAATTAAAGATGATTATAGTATAAAAATAAGGTTGTATCTAGTAAATAATTTTATATTAATTAATTTCAAGCTAAACTATTTGCCGAGCTTTGGCTCCTTTACCTAATTATTTAGTAGAAACAACTTATCGAGTCGACTCAGTCGAGCTTCAGTTAGCTGGATTCATTTATAGATATATAGTATAATTTATTTCATTCATCTAATTTCTTAGGAGCGGGTAGCTGTATATACTTATTAATATATCGGGCCTAACATGGATGGCAACTACAACTAGTTTAGTTTGACGATGTTCCGTTGAGTTGGACTTTCAAAATTGTATTATTTGAATTCCCTCAAAAAGAAAAAAAGCTAGGTCAATTTGAATGAAAAAAATAATTCATGCTGCACGATTCAAAGATGTTTCATGCACTTATATTTTGACAAATACTTATGTGTAACCGCCGCACCAATGTTGTAGTTAGATACAAAATCTATATATAAAAATAGAAAAGGGTGGGGTAAGTTAATTAAGCTCATATTTAGGGTTAGACAAAGACTAATTAAAAGACCGGCGCGTCAGGCGCGTGGGGTACACGCTGGGAAAAATCAACTCGAGCCTAGAACGCGAGTTAGAGACCCCTTGCTTGTGTCTTCAAGTTTGAACTGTGAATTCAGGAATCCTGTCTTATTTGTCCAACCCTTCGTGCTATTTTTTTTATATATATATATTTTAAAATTTTTCATATAATTTTTTTTAAATCCAGATTTTTTTCTCCTTTTTTTTGCCTCTTCGTTTTTTGGTTTGCCTGTTCTTCTTTGGTTAAGAGATCGAGCAAGGGGAGCGGAAGGCCTCGAAGAGAGCCGAAGAATTCAAATTGTTGCCGCTAAGATTATCTTTATATTAGTAATCGGAGCAAAGGCGAAGCCGTAAAATCAGAGCCGAAGGTGAAGAAAAAAAATTTGAAAAAAAAGGAGGTCAACAAGTCAAACCCGGTCTCACAGGAGACTACCTCTTAGGGTTATTAATTCATAATTAGGATTTGTATTTTTATAATTAGAATTTTGTAAGGATTTATTAGACTACCAATATGATTAATTTGTTAATCCATTATTAAGTTTTGTTACTTCATAGATAGATTTTGTTAATCTCTATATTTTAACTAAACAGCAATTAGTTTTCAATTGATTTTTCTAGTTCAATTTACCCCACCTCTTGTATTTAATTTACATACTATTAATTCGGGAATAGGATTTACAATGTGTACCTTGAATATCAGCGTAAATTATCTTCGTCAAAAAGGAATCGACAGTTTTTATAACTGGAAATCTTTCTCCAGTCAATAATTATTACGCAAGTCGATGTAAATTTACACCGCCTAAAAGAAATGCGAAGGCATTTCTTAAACATAATATTTTTTCTAATAAAAGCATGCAAAATGCTAACTTAACTGTAGCATTGACGTACGTACTAGTTAGAAATATACGTTTGATGCGGAATTTAAAAAAAAAAATACAAAGAATACGTTTGAAAATGATAGGAATATACTTTTCAAAAAATTTAATTTTATATTTGATGCGGAAACTAAAGAAACCAAGAATTAGTTAATTAATGTTGTTGATAACGAATGAATCGAATTGAACAAAACTCTAATACTTTTCTGAAACTAGTTAATAAAATGAACCGGTTCAAACAATTTTATTTCGAGGGGGCAGTTCAAACATTCTTGGAGAGGCAGTTCAAACATTCTTATGGCAAGTAATAAAGAAGGAAGTGTTTTCAAATTAACGATATTAAAGTCTTCTTCCGGAATATATATATATATATATAGAAGCTTCTTGTGTACTGCACAAGGGACGGGGGTTTACCCAGTGCGCACCGAAAGTAGCGGCTGCGGGTTCCCACGATATCAAAAAAAAGAAAAGAAGAAGAAGCTTCTTGTGATTCATGAAAATGTGCAAATTATAGTAGTAATATGCATGTAAAACAAATCAATAGACATTGATATGCTATCGATCTTTTGTTATGTGTATGTAGTAGTTTTATTTCTTAATTACACATTAATATATCTCTTTGATTTTTTTGTAGTAATTTTTTTGTAATCAAAAGATGGACCATCAATCCAATCGTCATAAGCTAATCAGAACCGGACGACCAAAATAGTTATTAATATTGCCAATCTTGCAACCGACAATCGAGGCAGAGACGACATTATTCATTCTAAACGAAACTTCTACATTATCAAATGAAAAATTTAATGTTATACTGTCAGAAAATTTTCAAACTTTGTTCTATTGTAGTATATACCACGTTAATTATTATTATTACCCGTGAGATCTTCAATGCCAGTTTTCATGTCGTGTTTTCAATTTTTTTTTTTTTTTTCGTTTTAACTTCAATTGTAATTTCATGTATTTCGTTTGATTTTGTGATAATTAATTAATTATTCCTAAGTTTTGTGATAATTAATTAATTATTCCTAAGTTGGTACGACGTATCTAATTAATTTTTAGCATTTGTGTAGCAAATAGTTGCCGGCGGATTGATTATTTCATAATATGATATATAATCGATTTCTAGTATTCATTCAGTAAATAATTGATTATTCTACAATTAGAATTTGTAACCTTTTTCAAACTTAGTATTATATGATCAGATCATTTGTTGGAAAATTAATAAAATTTTGATTGATTCCAAAATTCTAATTATAGAATTTTATATCAGCTCGCATATTAGGGAACCGATTTTATTTCGTAAATGATTCAAGAAGGCAAAGATTCAGCAAAGCTACAGATCGAAGTGACATTATATATGCTCAGAAAATCAACTGATAGGTCTCGAACAGACTGACTTACCACCCAGTTGAAGAATGGTACTCAGAAGATATGTTGAAATATCGTATCAAAGTTAAGGCATTAACCAAATTCAAATTGAGAAGAGTACAAGGTCACACGGACAAATAGGAAGCATGCAAAGTGCATTTTCTCATTTAGGCCGACAACAACATTCATCCCAAGCAAAGGTAGCTTGCCGCAGTTGACCGAAATAGCTACAGAACAAGTTTAACCGAATGAAGCCAGAATTCAAAGATAGAGTCAAACAGTTTTCCAACGACTAATTTTTTTCTCAGCCAATAAATAGAGACATTCACCAAGGAAGAAGTAAGAAGAATATTTTCAGAGATTACACACGAGCTCAAGCACTTCAAAGCAGAAATCTCTCTCTCTAGAGGAAAACCCTAGTTCTTCAGAGTTGTATATTATACTTCCTAATTATATATAGCCTGGAAACTCTCTCTTGGCTCTTGCCTAGTTTAGCTGAATCTCGAGACTTATTGCAAGTCGAGTTTCATAGTTAGAAAAACCAAAACCCTTAGTGGTTGCTTAGGACTTGAGTTGTTCCCGGGATTCAACTCACCGAGTTTCTCTGAACCCGTAGGTCTTATTGGAACCCGTAATGCAATTGCAGGTAGCTTCGAACCCGTAATCCAAGTGGTACGCTTTCATAGTGCACGTAAACTATGTGATTTGGATCCGACAGTTACTGAATTTGTTGGGTGGTATCCCAATCGAGGACGTAGGAATTTTGACTCTGAGCCTTGTTAAAATTGCTTGTGTTCGTTACTGACCCTCACTCAAGCATTCATATTTTCACTACTAAGTGTGATTTAGGCTTGACCTTGCCTTTGCATAAAAGAGTTTTTTAAGAACTAAAATATAAGCCAACATATCTCACCATAATGCATTGCATTCAAACACTCAGCCAACAGATTTCAACTGACCCTCAGTCAAAGAAGTCAGTTGAATAGCCAACTGAGTTGATACCTCCAACTGCATTTGCCAGTTGAGAGTTCACCAACTTACAAGATTTTTGACAATCTTACTGATGGTACCGGCCTCTTCTTGGGCCTGATCCGAGGCCCAACCTAATTGGGCCTGTACGTTAAGCTCGGCCCAAACAAATTATTAATTGCCTTGAAGACCAAGTAATGAAGTCTTGTCCTAGAGGAGAAGGAAGTCTATTATGAAGGAAATTCGGATATGTACGAAGAATCCTAGTATGATTAGGGCTCGATTCAAGGCTTATATATAGATGTTAGATTAGAGGTGTAAATACGTTCAAATACTCATTGTACTCTCAGGTATAATAAAAGCTCTCTATATTCTCTCCCGTGAACGTAGATCACATTGATCGAACCACGTAAATCCTTGTGTCGTCGCATTATTGTTATTTTCTGCTATCTCTACAAACCCTAGATCTATCATTGGCGCCGTCTGTGGGAAACTCGATCGACGGTTCTTTGGTAGCAGAACTATGACGGCAACGCGATCACAAAACGTGCGGGAGGACCAAAGCCAACGTGGAAATCCCAACGAAGCAGAAAGTCGCCCCACGAACAGGGGCAATCGCCAGAAAGACAGCTCGGTCCCAAAGGAGGGGCACAGAAATAACCCTATAGAAGAGGATCCTTTCAAAGGGATGCCCGCGCTGGAAGACATCCCTCAGAAGGGTCCACAGAAATCAGGATCGAAAGGAGAGGATTTTCTCGACGACTTCGACCTCGCCACTACATACGCCGCGACTGAATTCGCTAGAGCGAATAGGGAGAGCTTCAAGCGCTTCCTCACAACAGCTAGGATGCCCCCAATATCCGAAGCTAGGGAGAGTTCCACACGGAAGTCTATACCCAAAACTCCACATCATTCCAAAACGCAGGAGCCCGAGCTGCGGAGAAAGCATGACACTCGGCGAAGCCCACTCCGCCGTCGGAGCTCCAGCCCGCATCGGAGTCCCAAGCAACACCATCTCCCGAGGCGACATCGTAGTCCAGGCAGGGACCGAAGTCCGAGCTATTCCAGAAGTTATAGCCCCAAGGTAAACCGACACCGACGGGAGGGAAGATCGGCCCGACTCGTCAGCCCGTTCATCGACGAGCTGCTTGATGCCAAGCTTCCCGCGACGTACAAGTTGCCCAACATACCACCCTACAATGGGTTGGAGGACCCCCTCAACTTCTTGACGCGGTTCAAGTATAGCATGCACAATCAGGGCCTCACAGAAGAGCACATGTGCAAGCTGTTCCCAGAGATGCTGGTCGACTATGCCCGAGCTTGGTTCGACGGCCTGCCGACTGGCAGCGTAGGGTCCTGGGCCTACCTCGAAAGAATCTTTAAACAAAGATTCCTTATGAAAGTCCAAGCTCGCCGAGACACGGCCTACCTCCTGTCCGTAAAGCAAAAGGACAGAGAGACCATAAGGGAGTACGTCTCCCGATTTATGCAAGAAAGCTTGAAAGTCGATAAAATCGACGATGTTTTCCTCATCTCGGCTTTCCGAAACGGGGTCGCTCCTGGGTCCCTGAACTAGGAGCTCGCTAAACAGAAACCCGAGACGGCCCAGGAGATGTGGAGAATCGTGTACCAGTTCGCGGAAGGCCAAGATGCGGACCGGTTGAAGCGGGAGGAAACAGAGAAGAAAAGGCCTGAAGGTGATCGGGGCCGGAATGATCGTGATCGGAGAAGCGCCCACGAATGCCTTCAGCGGGGACCTATCCAATCCCAGCTCGGACCTGGACCTATCCAGTCCCGGCTCGGACCACGGCCGGGGTCGGAGCTCCCTCAGCGACCTCCCTTTGTGAAAACAAATGCGGAGATCTTCGCACTTCATGAGGACTGGTTCACGAGACCACGCCCTATGTCGGGGTCAAAACCTCGAGATAAAAATAAACACTGCTCCTTCCACGACGACCACGGGCACTACACAGAAGACTGCCGCGACCTCGCAGTGGAAATAGAGAGGTTAGCCCAAGAAAGAGCTCTGAAGAAGTACGAGGCCGGGGGAAAGAGGAACAGAAGGGGGAAGTGAAAGGGCGGACAGGGCCGCTGCGCTCCCGATAATAAGCGAGCTAAAACCAGTCATGATGAGGAGGATGACGACCCTCAGAGCGGCATGCCACAGTACGACGGGGTGGTGTCGACCATCTCCGGGCTAACCCCGGGCACAACAAAAACTAAGCTGAGGTCTGAAGCTCGCAGACCACCAATTCCATCGGAAGAGGAACAGACAAAAAAGAGGTTCAAGAAAGGCGAAACAGTCACCTTTTTCGAGGACGATCCTGTACCTACAGCAACGCCCCATAATGGCGCCCTGGTAATACAGGTCGGAGTGGCCAACAAGATTGTCCACCGCGTATTTGTTGATAGTGGGGCCAGCGTCAGTATCATCTTCCAACATTGCTTGGATAGGATGGGACTCGACCCAGCTCGGGTTAACTCAGCGCCCCTGCCCCCTCAAAAGTTTCACGCAGCATGAGACGCGACCTGAAGGGATCATCGCGCTTGATGTCGCCATTGGCAGCCCGTCGACCAGCGTTAACAAGCTAATCCACTTCTACGTGGTCAAAGCGAACTCCCCGTACAACATCATATTGGGTCGAGATTGGCTGAATGCGGTCCGAGCCATTATCTCGCCATACCACTTGTTACTGAAGATCCCGACCTCGGGTGGAATCCTAACTATCCGAGGCAACCAGAAAAAGGCCAAAGAGTGCATGCAAGTTGCCCTTCGAGGCCAACCGCAAGCATAGCAATCAAAGTATCCCGAGGAGTTGGAAGAGGCGACAACGATTTCAGACACCTCGGTGGAACAAGTCCCCTTATCCGAAGAAGACCCTACCAAATTTGTCAAGGTCGGCTTTGCAAGGGGACCCCAAACCCGTCTGCAGATAATCCAGCTCCTTAGGGAATATCAAGACGTCTTTGCTTGGTCGCCAACGGACATGACGGGGGTGTCCTCGGACATCATTACACATAAGCTCAACATCGACCCGAGCTCCACCCCCATAAAGCAGAAGAGAAGAACATTTGCTGCCGAGCGGAACCAGGTCATCTATGACGAGGTGCAGCAATGGCTGAAAGCAGGGCTACTATTCGAGGTCAAATACCCAATTTGGCTATCTAACCCGGTGGTAGTCAAGAAAGGAGGAGGGGAGTGGAGGATGTGTGTGGATTATACCGACTTCAATAAAGCTTGCCCAAAGGACTGTTACCCCCTCCCCAACATCGACGAGAAGATTGAATCCTTAGTGGGATACGAGGTATTCAGCTTTCTTGACCTTTACAAGGGGTACTATCAAGTCCTGATGGATGAGGAAGATGCGATCATGACAGCTTTCGCCACAAGCTTTGGGGTTTTCGCGTTCAAATACATGCCCTTCGGGTTGAAGAACGCCGGAGCGACTTACCAACGAATGGTCGACTTCCTCTTCCGAGATCACATTGGCGAAATCGTAGAAGTGTATGTAGACGACATTGTCGTCAAAAGCAAGGAAAAAGCTTCAGCGGTGGTCGATCTACGAACGACACTTGACGTGCTAAGGCAGGCAAACCTCAAGCTGAACCCCAAGAAGTGCACTTTCAACGTGCGATCTGGGAAATTCCTAGGGTGCTGGATCTCGCCGAAAGGACTCAAAGCCAACCCGTTGAAAATTAAAGCCGTCCAGGAAATGAAGGTACCCCGAACTATTCGCGACGTACATAAGTTGACAGGCTGCATAACCGCGCTAAGTCGTTTCCTCTCAAAAGCTGCCGAGAAACAACTTCCGTTCTTCAAAATCCTCAAGAAGGCACCGGAGTTTGGATGGGGACCAGAGCACGAACTAGCCTTCGACGAGCTAAAGCACCACCTTGGAGACTTACCAACTTTGTCAGTCCCCAAAAAGGAAGAATCCCTATCCCTATACCTCGCAGCGTCGGAGGAAGTAATAAGCACAGTGTTGGTCCGAGATGAAGGAGATCGGCAGCTACCGGTGTACTTCGTCAGCAGAGTCCTGAAAGATCCAGAGACAAGATATCAACCCCTCGAGAAGTTCGCTCTAGCGCTGATAAATGCAGCTCGGCGCCTAAAACCTTATTTCCAAGCTCACCCAATACAAGTTTTGACCGACCTACCACTCCTGCAAGTCCTTTCTAAACCGGAAGCTTCAGGAAGGATCGCAAAATGGGCAATCGAGCTCGGAGAGCATTCCATATCATTCGTACCCCGCCGAGCTATAAAAGGCCAAGCTTTAGCAGACTTCCTCGTAGAAGCTCCGTACAACGTCGTGAATAAACCAAAAGAATCCGAGGCCAAAGCAAAACTCCAAGAAATACCAGAGAAGACCCCCCCAGACTGCTGGGAGATGTACGTGGATGGAGCCTCGGGAAAGAAAGGGAGTGGAGCTGGCATACTCCTGATCAGCCCGGAAAAAAAGGAGTTAACAAACTCGCTGCGATTCGAGTTCCCCACTACGAACAACGAAGTGGAATATGAGGCCCTCATTGCCGGACTGCGTCTTGCCCAAACACTCCAGGTACGAGCTATCCAAACTTATTGTGATTCCCAAGTAGTGGTCAACCACGTGCTAGGAAAGTATGAAGCAAGGAGTGAGAAGCTGAAGAAATACCTGGAGAAAGTCAAGCTCCTAGAACAATCCTTCCAGTTCTTCAGGATAGTTCGCATTCCTCGGAGCCAAAATACCCGAGCTGACAAGCTAAGTAAGCTGGTGAACTCAACCGGCTCAACTCTAATAGAAGAAGTTCGGAATCGAAGTATAGAAGAGGCGGAAGTCAACGCAATTGAGGAAGACGACCCGAACTGGATGACCCCCCTGAAGAAATATTTGGAGAGCGGGGAGATTCCTGAGGACAAAACGGAAGCCAGAAAAATCCAGGCTAAATCCATGCAGTACGTCCTCGAAGGATGAATCCTTTATCGAAAGTCATACCTACAGCCTCTCCTAAAGTGTGTGGGACCAAGGGAAGCGGACTACGCACTGAAAGAAGTGCACTCCGGGTCGTGCGGAAGCCACATCGGAGCTCGGATGCTAGCACAGAAAATCATGCGGTGGGGGTACTATTGGCCAACAATGGTAAAAGACGCGGAAGAATTCGTGAAAAAATGCCTGAAATGTCAGCTGCACGCCAAGGTGACGAGGGTACCCCAAACCGACCTCTCCACTATACAGAGCCCGTGGCCATTTGTGGAGTGGGGCATTGACATCGTGGGGCCGTTCTACCCGGCCCCAAAGCAAAAACGATTCTTAATAGTCGCCGTCGACTACTTTACCAAGTGGGTCGAAGTTGAACCTTCCACAAAAGTCAAAAGTGAGAAAGCCATCGACTTCGTTTGGAAGAATATCGTGTGCCGGTTTGGAGTTTCAAGAGTCCTCATCTCGGACAACGGGACGCAATTCACGAGCAGAGCATTCCAAGAATTTTGCGAAGGACTCAATATCCAGCAAAATTTCACCTCGGTCAACCGACCTCAAACTAATGGCCAGACCGAAGTCACCAACAGAACAATAGTGAACGGACTCAAGGCCCGCTTAGAGAAGGACAAAATGGAATGGATCTACAACCTCCAAAACGTCCTGTGGTCATACAGGACTACACCCAGAACTCCAACGGGAGAAACCCCGTACCGTTTAGTATACAGAACAGAAGCGGTCATACCAGTAGAGGTCGGGGCACCAAGCCCCCGCACTATCAACTTCTCAGCAGAAGCCAATGAAGAGCAGCGCCGAACCGACCTGAATTTACTCGAGGAGAAGCGGGAACTAACCAGCATAAAAGAAGCTCGGTATAAACAGCAGATGACCCGATATTATAATCAAAGGGTCAAACCCCAGCAGTTCCATGTCGGTGATCTTGTGCTTAGAAACAATGAAGTAAGCCATTCGGAGAAGCTCGGAAAACTTGAAGCCACATGGGAAGGGCCCTACAGAGTGCACGAAGTCCTCGGCAAAGGAGCCTACAAAATCGCCTACCTTTCGGGCGAGCTGATACCCAGAACGTGGCACATCGCTCACCTAAAGAGGTTCTTCGTATAAGCAGCGGAGTCTTGTATTTAGAGTCTTAAGTTTTTTCGTCTTTTCTTTTCTTTTTTTAAGTAATAATGTTTTGTTTTTTTTCGAGCTCGTCAAAATTTGCTTCGCTTTTCCTTTAATAAAGTTTCTTTTCGTTTTGCATATTCTCATGTCTTTTAATTTGCTTATACGAAGTATCCAAAGACAAATCCCCTCATAAGGACGAACTAAGGTTCACTTCCGAGGTCAATAATGATCCGACATGGGGTAATTATATTCTAAGAAATGCGCATAAGAAACCCTTTTTGAGGTCCGAGCTCACCTCCCTCAAAAGGGAAGATCCGACGAGGTCCGAGTTAAACTCCCTCCAAAGGATAAAATATTCTCAACCGGGGTCAGAACCAAGTTCCCCCGAGAGACTCATAACACGAGGTCTGAACCAAGGTTCCCTTGTCATACAAAGAGGTCCGAGTTAGACTCCCTCCAAAAAAAAAAAAAAAAAAAAAAAGGAGAAAGGCACGAATACAAGGAAGAAACCTTCACCAAAAACAGGAAATCGTAATAAACAATATATATTACTTTGTAATTGACTAATTACAACATTACATGTACATTAATTACAGAAAGGAAAAGCTACTCTACGAAGGGGGATTTGGCCTACTGAAGTTGAGCCATCGGTCTTCGAAGGAAGTATATCCCAGAAGGTCGTCAATGGATATGCGACCTCGTCCCCGACCTCGATTCCTTCCAGAGGAAAAACCACGACCTCGCGACGTCGTTGAACTCCGTCCTACGGACCGGCCACCGCGGCTCAATCCGGCCTGACGTCCATGAGGAGCAACTCTAGCCGCGCAAGCAGACATAGTCCGGGAAGACGACTGAGCAGACTCACCCGCACTGTTAGACAGGAAGACACGCAGTTTCGGCCGGCGGGATAGCACGCATTTATACAAGCTCGCGCTTTCCTTGAGCATCTCAAAAGCCCCTTGAAGCTCAAACGACTCAGGACCGCATGCTCTTTTCAATTCAATATACTATTCCAGCAGCTCCTTCGTCTTCAGTTCCGCCTCGGAGATGGTCATATCACCGTTGCGGCGGATGATGTCCTCGTATTCGGCATGCTCCTCAACGATCTTCTCGTGGTCCTCCAGCACGCGCCCAGCCCTACCCCGGGCTACTTCCAACTCTTCCTCCGCGTGAAGCAACTTGGCCTGAAGTAAATCCGCGTGCTCTCGACAAGCGACTTGCTTGACCTCAGCCTCCGTGCAGAGCGACTCGAACTTAACCTGTCATTCCTCCAGCTCAGATTCTTTGGACCTCAACAGCGCACACTTTTCACCAAAAAGCGCTTCAGCTCGACGACATTTATCCATCCACAACCGAGCTAGAGACCGTTGTTCAGATAAATCTTGAGATAGGAGACTTATTTGCTTATGAAGAGAAGCTATACCAAGGTTATTAGAAATCTACACAGAAAAAAGTGCAAAGTTCGTTTATTCAACACAAAATTCAAGTACATAGTTACAAATAAAAAAATAAAAAAAAACACAAAAAATTTTCTAAGGAGCGTCCACCTCCTTGTCCTGACGAGGTGGCTGCCCGGAGGGGGGGCCCTGAGAAGAGCCATCAGCGCCTGCATCCTTCGGATCCTCTTCGTCGACCGAAGCCTCGCGCTCCTCTTCCTCCTTGTCCTCTCCTCCATCGGCGGAAAGAGCGTCGAAGGCTGCATCAAGGGCAGGATCCCGATCTGCCGAACAAGAAGCAATCTGCTCGGCAGACAGGAGCACGGACGAGCTGGCAAGGGCGTCCAAAATGGGCAGCTGGCCGAGGTAACGCCGGATCACTCTGGCGTACTCGGTGAAGAGGGCCTCGTCCTCTAGGCGCTCGTAGCCATACTTGGAGATGTCCAGATCGGGGAAATCACTGACGGCGGCCTCCAAAGCGCTCAGGGCGTGGCTTCCGTTGATAAGCCCAGCCAAGTCATTGGTCAGGCCGGAGAAGCTATCCGACAAGAGCAACCTCTTCGTATAAGCCCGCAAGGCCTCGCCTTGATAGGCCGCCAGTTTGGCCTCCCTATCCTTGGCCGCACTCAGCTCGGCCTCAAACCTCCTGCGAGCTTCCTCGGCATTCAGCTCGGCGTCAAATCTCTTCCGAGCTTCCTCGGCCAGCTCGGACTTGGCGGCCTTTACCTCCTCCCGGGACTTGGCCAACTCTTCCTCAGCCTTCTTCAGCCTGGCCGCAGTCGACATCAGCTTTTCCGAGTACCGACTCTTTTCGTCCTCGTGCTTCGCTGACATCTCCCCGACGCTACTCTTCAGCCAGGCCGTGAACATGTCGATGCCCTGCAAGAAGGAATACAGTCAGCTACACGCAAGCAAGATATACAGAAAAATAGCTAACAAATCTCTACCTCGGGAAAGAGCAAATTCCCCAGTTGAGTTGGAGCAGACGAGCTCACATCACTGCCCGAAATGTCAACGATCTCCACGTTGACCCTGGACCTTTTGCGGGATGGGCTGGCGGATGGAGGGGGAGAGAACCCCCGTTGCTGCGGGCACAGCCACCTCGGGTTGCCGACCCAAGTCGGAGGCTCTTCCGAGCTGGCTCTGGTCAGAAGCAGATCGTCCTGAGGACCTGGGCCTCTTTCCCCCGCGAGCTACGGCCTTAGCATCAGGTCCCTGCTTCCCGAACTTCACTGCAAGGACAAAACAAATAACGGGGTTAGGCAACGTTTCAACAATCAAACCAATCCTGACAGCACTAGCGGGGCCTCACCCGTTGCAGGATCCACCATATTTTGGGGCTCGAACGGGCTCAACCCCGTTTCAGCTAGCGAGTCTTCGTGGTAGCTCTCCTCGAACGGCCCACAGCTCGCTATCGCCCTAGCGATACTCCCCAAGCCCTCGTCCACCTCGTTTGTCACCCAGGCGCGAGGCTTGCCCAACCTCCAGACCGTCTCGACTAGGCTATCATGTCGACAGAAAAAGAATTTCCTATGCCACTTCTCCACCTTGTTCAGGGTTCTCCCCTTAAACTCAGTGCGAGCAGTGGCATAGTACCAGCCCGCGGATGCTTTGAAGGCGAAGAGCTCGTGGATGAGCTCGGCGGATAGCGGGTAATTGTGCCGGATAGCTACTACGCCTAGGTCGGCAAACTGTCTAAAGGCGTTCGGGGTTATCTGCCCTAAAGCTAATCCGAGCTTCCTTTGAAGGTCGGCGAAGGGCACCGGAAGAGGCAGACGAAGACCAGAATGCGGACTGTCCTTGTAAATCGTGCAAAACCCCATAGGGAGCGAGCACGCCCTATCCTCCGGACGAGGCTCTATGAGGTCAGCGTCTAGGGGAAAATTGTAAGATTTGGCGAGAAATTTTATCCTAGACTCATCTAGGATGGAAGAGTACTCAGCTACTTTCCCCTCCACAGGGCGGGGTACAGGTAAAGCCGCGACGGTCGGGGTAGGAGATCCTAACGAAAAAATTCTAAAATTGACCATCCCGCCGGTGGAATCGGCCGGAGAGCACTCGCTATCGCTACTAGAATAAGAAACGGAAGAATGGGAAGCCATACTTACTTGTTAATTAAGGTAGTCGGCTGGACAGAATTCACAGATGAAAGTAAGAACAGATGTGCAACCGGCGGAGCGGCGGTACGGTTCAACTGAAAAATCTCTGGACGGGAAATGGGGGCAAGAGCAGGTTTCTGGAAGTTAATCTTTGCTGCAATGGTGAATTAGAATGAAAGTTATGGGAAGTCCCGTAGGGACTAATTGAATCCCGCCGCTGAACGTGTCACACGTGTCACGTAGCAGCTTTTTCGGAATGTGAACCGCCCCTCAAAGGTATTTTCAAAAACGCCCCCAAACTTTCCCTCCAAGTCCAATTGCATCGGGACCTGGATCCACCTGACTACATCGTGACCCGGATCCGCGTGCGTACTCAAATAAACTCACTTTCCGGATTTAGCCATTCCCAGCTCGAGCTCGGGGATGGAACCAATTCCAGGTCGGGGCAGAGCTGATGTGTACAATTGTTCAGGTCGGGTTTTCGACTTCTTTCCTCTTTTTTGGGGGGGGGGGGGGGATGTGATGGTACCGGTCTCTTCTTGGGCCTGATCCGAGGCCCAACCTAATTGGGCCTGTACGTTAAGCTCGGCCCAAGGACCTCGGCCCAGACGAATTATTAATTGCCTTGAAGACCAAGTAATGAAGTCTTGTCCTAGAGGAGAAGGAAGTCTATTATGAAGGAAATTCGGATATGTACGAAGAATCCTAGTAGGATTAGGGCTCGATTCAAGGCTTATATATAGATGCTAGATTAGAGGTGTAAATACGTTCAAATACTCATTGTACTCTCAAGTATAATAAAAGCTCTCTATATTCTCTCCCGTGGACGTAGATCACATTGATCGAACCACGTAAATCCTTGTGTCGTCGCATTATTGTTATTTTCTGCTATCTCTACAAACCCTAGATCTATCACTTACGCAAGTGTATTCCCCATCGCCATCCCCCTTCCCCTCATATACCTGTAACTTATACCGGAACCATCACAGTTTAATATGTCATAATACTTTTAGTTTTTCTGATATAATTTTCTTAATACATAATAACATTTATATAATATGACATTGGCAGAACATAGAAACTATTGGGACGCGCGGAGGCCTAGGATTCAAACCCTTACAATTACAATATCGAAAGAATTGTCAACTTTTGATTGCAGTTGCTTTGTTGCGTTCTTGACATAAGCTAGCCATCCATATATTTACTACAACCTAAGTATATTAATTGAAAAGCAAACATATATATGTATCTTATACTATCTCCGCTCCCCAAGTTTCTTCCAATCTTTCATTTTTGGGATGGTCCTCAAGTTTCTTCCTACCTACTTTTGGACATTATCTCACAACAAATTATTATCTCTTACCCTTACTTTATCAACTTATTTACCTAAAATACCACATATAGTCCACCACTATCTCAATTAATTAATATATCACTACCCTCAATGTGGGACCCTTTCTCCACTCACAACAAATTTAATCACTTTTTATCTACTCAACAATTTTTTCCTTAATACTCGTGTCACTTCCTCCTAGGAAAAGATTTGGGAACCGGAGGTAGTAATTATATATATTGAAACATATAGACGAGTCTGCTTCCAAGCAGGACCCATTCAGATCAATCAACTAAATCGGCTATACATTCAACTTGCATAGTACTAATATTTTAATGCCATGCCTGCCCCTTTTATTCAACTACAATTATTCAAGTTTCTGATTCACTCATTAATTATATATATAGCTCAAATTTTTAAAATATATCCCATATATATTTGTTCAAATGCATATATATTTTCTCATCATAAATATAATTTGCTGAAGATTTAGGGACTCTACATGCTCTATGTATATATGTTGATTGATGATCCATTAATAATTAAATCTTGCTCCACCAATATATATATATATATATATTTAATAGATCACATGCATGGCCTTCGGAAACCCCTCCCCATTGTCTTTTTAATTTTACATTCAATTCTCTTTCACAAACATTAATAATCAAACTACTCCTAAAACAATTAGACTTCCATTCCATAATTATAAATATATTTATTTATTTTGTTATTGCATAAGGTCCCAAACAATGCGACACATCTCCAGAGGGTAAAGTTAATTAAGTGGTTAATGAAGGAGTTTCTCAAGAAATGGACAGAGAACAAAGATTTCCCATCAATCTTCTCTAGTAGCTATAATCCTCAACTTGAAGATCAGTTGTAATTTGCAAAATGTTTAAACAAATTAAAAAAAAAAAAAAATTAAACAGAAAGAGATAAGAAATACTAAAAAAATTAAGATGGATAAAAAGAAAGCAAATGAGGTGGAATACATGAAGAATCTCTCCAAACCCTAGAATGCAACCTCAGAATCTCCTTAATCCTCTCTTTGATTTTATGACTGCCTTCAATCTGCATCGCCAAACACAGCTTCGAAACCACCCCAACTTGCAGCATTTCTTGAAGAACCCTCGAATTCGCTGAATATTTCGAAATCGACCCCACAATTCTCACTGCCCTATCACTCGCCACGCCCGAAACCCTAAGTATCTTCTTCGAAACCACCGCTAGTCCAGCTCCATGCCTCAGCAGCTCGGCTCGGCCGTCGGCGCAGCCACACAGCTGATCCAACGCCGTCAAGCCGAGCTCACACGCCATCCGGTCGCCCGTGTCGAGGAGCAGCTCGATCAGCGCCGCCACCGCGCCGGCTTCCACTGCCTTGAACCGGTTCTTCCCCCACGGGCACAGCTCCACCAGAAGCTTCACCGCCGCCTTCGTGCTTTTCGGCGAGATTCTATCCTGTAGTATTCTCACCGCTCCGATGAACACTTCCCCACCCAACCCGATCAGGTTGATCGGGTTGGCTACGGCGAATGCCGATTTCAGCAGCGTCACGGCGCGACTCCGATTCTCGGAGTCGCCATTTTGCAATACTTGGACCAATGCGCTTAGGGTTTTGCCATCGCCTGTGAAGAGAGAGATCAAATCTGAGTCGGAGAGCTCCATTTGCTGGAGAATGCTCAGAGCTTCGTCTCTTGCGACGGCGTCGTTTGCTCCGACGACGGAGAGGAGGTAAGGAGCTGCCCCCGCCGCCTGCAGATTGTTTCTGCTGGTTTCGTCTCTGTAGGCGATTGATCGGAGCCGTTGAAGGCAATGGAGGTGCGATGTAGGGGAACTCTTGGCCTCAGCAAGGAGATTGAGAATATGGGATCTGTGGGAGGAGGGTTTGGGGGTGGGGATTCTTTCGTGTGCGTTGAGGGTGCACCATGATTGGATGAGGCGGCGGAGAGTGTGGTTAGGGGTGAGATCATCGGCAGCGGAAGAGTTAATAAGGGGCTGTTTGGTGACGGGGCAGGACTTGTTGTTGCCGGAAAACAACCATTTTTCGATGTTTTCTCGGTCGTAGGTTATCCCCGTTGAGACGGTAACGGGATCTTTCATTAGCTGCATGGAGATTGGGCAGAGAAAATAGCATGGGATTTCAATTTGGGATGATTCTCCTTCCATGGATGGAAAGAAAGCAAGCTTTGAATATATGTGAAGATGAAAATTATGTACGCTTTGGTATATATTGAAATGGAAAGAAATATAATTGTATATATAGGAAATAGGAAAAGGAGGCGGACGTGGAAAATTCTAGCAACCTTGAGAGAAGAGACCAACGAAAAAAGAATTGAGTGGTGCAGAATTAATGTAGTATGACTATATATTGGATAGGATATAAAGAACTAGTAAGTTTCACCAGTTGAATAAATAAAACCGAATAAGGCAATTGCATCATAAAGTGCAACTGTACTAGTCGCAAAATAAGTGTGATGAGTTAAAGAGGGAGGAGGGAGAAAGTGGAAATTCGAGAGAGAGAGAGAGAGAGAGTTGATATATGGTGGACTAGTTCCAAAGTTGGGAGAAGCTCGAGAAATGAGACTTTTTAGATAGGTTAAAGTGAATGATGAATTAATGCATGTGGGGGATTGAATGAATGAAGGTATGGGGAGAGAAGTAACCACGTCGGCGTTGGATCTTGCCCACAATGAGTGAGGCCCCCTTTGACTTTCTACGAGTAGGTATTCGTCTTTTTTAATTTTATAATTAGAAAAATATAACTTCAAGAAATTCTACTTGTATTATTCAAATTTCAAATTGGAACGCACTCTGTTTTTGTGTTGAAATGAATCTCAACTGTGTATAATCGCAGCTTGACGGCGTCGAAATATATAGCACGTGGTGTCAAATTTGTATATATGGCATAAACAACCAGCTATCAATGTAGACGACAATGCCACAAACAACCATCAAATTTTCAAAAAATGTGTCACGTATGTTTCGATTTGGCCGAAAAGTAATTCGGGAGTAAATTTCATAAAATTTTAAAGTTCATGTATTTATAGACTAACTTCATACTCCCTCCGTCCAAGTGAAGAAGTCCCATTTGAGAATCGCACGTAGATTAAGAAAAAGAGAGTTAGAGTGTGATTAAGGTAGTATTTTATTGTTAATCTTAAAGTGTGCTGAGTGGAAAAACACTGTACAATAAAGTAAACAACACTGTTCATGTTTGAGTGTGACATAAAGTGAATTTTAGTGTGTTAATTTTTGCCTAAAAAAGAAATGGGACTTCTTGAACGGGACATCCGAAATAGCAAAATGGGACTTCTTGAACGGGACGGAAGGAGTATATGATATATGTAGTTTATAGGAAAAACCAGAATACACGTGAAATTTTTGAACTTAAAGGCAATTAATCCTTATCTTCAATCGAAAAAATATACATTCATACATACATACATACTAGTGAAAATATAGAGAGTACATTCTTCCGTTGAGAGTAACTCTTGATATTAGTAGTATAAGTTAAATGTCCTGAATTATAAAGATCGGAAGATCAAACTTGTCATACTGAAGGTCGAAGTTGATTTTTTCACTTGTCATCTCTCTTAAATCCGAGTTGACTTTTCTACCTTGGAAATGGAAATTGTCACCTGGAGGCAATTTACTTACAATGTCTATTAGGTACATAATTTTTTTCATATTAGGACATTTTTGGAATATTTAATAATAGTTTAAACAATATATTTATATTTTTACTTTTAAACATTTACTAATTCTTCGAATGGTTGCTCGTTAAAGTTCTATTTTGGAGAATTGTAAAATCAAAGCCTTGATAAATTTATATGTATTCCAACAAAGAACATGCGCGCCTTGCCTTCAAACTTAAAATTGCTCCAACCGCACCAGTTGGACACTGTACATATTTCAAATTTAAACATTCTTGTAGCACAACATAACATACTCTCTCCATCCACAGTGTGGTATTATAAACGTATTGTGGACGACCCAAATTTTAAAAAAATGATGTTAAACTGTTTTGAAGCTATACGAGGTTTTCCCACGGCTTTTCACCGGGAAACAACCCCAGAAGATTGAGACTTTCTTGGAAAAACCAAGGCAATTACTACTTACTACAGTACAGAATAACAAGTCCTACTATAAATGTAAATGGAGTAATGAAAAATAATAAATTAAATATAATATATCATGTAAACCCTACTACTATAAATGAAATTGACAATCATATCGTGGACGGACCTAAGTGATCAAAGTGGTAACGATATCATGGACACATGGCATGATCCAAGAAAAAGCTGTAAACAACA
Organism: Schizonepeta tenuifolia; assembly: GCA_029490685.1. Taxonomy (NCBI): domain Eukaryota; kingdom Viridiplantae; phylum Streptophyta; class Magnoliopsida; order Lamiales; family Lamiaceae; genus Schizonepeta; species Schizonepeta tenuifolia. Next base: position 66,115,220 of record CM055957.1, on the reverse strand, counting down.
ATAATATCAGACTAAGAAATAATAGTAGTAGTTTGATTCCTTCAGAAAAATATGGTAATTGTCAACAAAAAAATTTATCAATAACTATATCTATTCTTAGTCTTCCAGCCAAAAGCTAGATATTACACAAAACTATAGAAACCATCTCCACCAACGCATAAAATAGCCAAACACAAAACTTATACTCGTATTTTAGATTACAATATAACAAGTAATACGTACGCGATTTCCATGGAATTAATCTTTCAGATGGCATTATGAGAAGAAACCAGTTCGACTCACCCATCACATAACAAGGGCTTGTGTATTAGCCCATCACTGTTGAGCACATTGCACCCTCTGGCCTCCACCACCATGCATTTCTTCATCCTCATCATACGCTTCCTGACGTTGAGCCTGCTTCCTTCTCATCTCATCCTCCATGTTAACATCGTGCAGAGTAGTCTCCTCACACTCATCCAGCTCCATGTCTGTCAGTTGTGACTGAGGCTTCGGTGGGAGTATCTTCACCAGGCCCTGGACTTGATCCGGAGTTAAGGAGTCGGGAAACTCAACATTGAAATGAATATACAGTTTACCCTTCATGAAGGGCCTCTGATACATAGGCATTCCTTCGTCATTGATAGCCTTGTAAGAATCTGCAGTAGAACATACAAAGATTGAGTTCATAACTAGACTGGCCACAATACGACCACAATCCTTTTTAGTACCAGAAAGAAAACGGAAAACTAACCAGGCTTCAGGACTTCTCCAGGTTCTGACTTGATAAGAAGCTGCCTGCCGTCCAAGTGGGTCAGTATATACTGGAAGCCACACAGAGCTTCAGTAAGTGACAGTGTACGCTCGACAAAAAGATCATCACCCTTCCTTTTAAATTTAGGATGCTCCTTCTGCTGAAGCACAAAAACTATGTCTCCGGTGACCATATCCGGCTGCAAAGAAACAATAGGTAAGTTAACACCAATCCTCAAAGGCACTGCATAACTAAAGTGAAAAAAACATAATATGAGGTCATCATACCGCCTCATCAGCCTCCCCCGGAAATGTAACTTTTTGCCCATTCTGCATGCCCTTCTCAACATGGACCTCCAAGACTTTCTTTTCCTGAGAAACCTTCTCACCTTTGCATTGAGGGCACCTATCTCTATCACTGATTGTCTCCCCAGTTCCTTTACATTGATTGCAAGGATGCTGCATTTGTTGAATCATACCCGGGCCCAGCTGCCTAATTGTCACCTTCACACCATTTCCTTGACACCCTGAGCACTTAGTCGATGCTCCAGATTTTGAACCTTTTCTGTAGAGATGAAATAAAGCAAAAAAGATTGCCAAATAAGAAAATTAAACTGTTTGCACATAGAAAGATCAAATTAGCAAATACAAAAGTGAGAAACCACCCTTTACACTTCGAGCAGAGCACATTGCGTGATAGAGAGAGCTTCTTGCTGGTCCCTAGATATAAATCCTCAAGAGAAACCTTAAGTGGATGTACAACATCCTCACCCCTTCTTTGCCTGCGGCCCCTGGTACTGCCACCACCTGCAGCAAACAGAATTATGAGTTGCGTTGTAATAGAGAAACAGCACCATGAAGGACATATAAACAGTGTCAAAAAATGAGATGTGATTTCAAATATTTCAAAAGATACAACTTTGAATGCCTGACCTCCAAATGAGCTACCACCAAAAAAGGATGAGAAAATGTCAAAAGGGTCATGCATGTCACCACCCCCACCCATTCCTTCCTTGAGTGCATCTTCACCATATTGGTCATAGATTTCACGTTTTTCAGGATCACTTAGGACCTCGTAAGCATGAGCGAGCTCCTTGAACTGCAAAATAGAACAATAAAATAAGAGATGAGTTTAACAATAAAGATGTGTGTACCAATCAAACCAACCACAAGACAGAGCGAACATAAATAAATAGCACTGGCATAGCATCTAGCGCTCAATTTAAAACCTCATGTTCATTATAATCAAGATAATAATAGCATGTCAATCAGTAAAGACCACAAACTGGAAAGCAACAGAACAGCAGCAAATTTAATAATATTCCACCAAGACGATAGCCTAGTTGCCATACTTGAACATCCTAACATTATACTTCAACTAGGTTACAACTCTCGGTGGCCAAAATACTAGTAGTCTGATTTAACATACAAAATATCGGTTGCAGAAGAAACCGACCCAGTCTGGTTAAACATGAATCGTGATAAATAAGATACTCCAAGCAGGGGACCAGAAAATATAATTTTAAAACTAAAAAATAGGTAAGCAGAAATATTATAAGCTCAGTAATATGCAGTTCTTATTTTCTCAATCATCCTACCGAGATTTCAACAAAAAAAACATGCAACTGTTAAAAGTTAAACAAAAAGCCCAACTTTTGACCATTTTCTCAAACAACAATGCTGAAGGATAAATTTTACAAAAGAAGTCTCTCCCAAGTCCCTATAACTTTATTCGGAACTCGTACAAATGTTAAAAGAGAAGACAAAAAGGAAAGCTGTAAATTGAAAACAACATACATCCGCTGACAATTTCATGGAATTGTGATACTTTAGTGGCATAAATTATGAGAACAGAGGAAAGACACAGAATTGAATTGACATAGAATTGCATATAAGGGCACCACACAAACAACAAATAAGATGGGTTATATAGATATTATTTATTACTATTTGACTTCACAACAAGGATAAAATTTGGAAATCATGTTATAAGTAAAACATATAAATAAAATAAATTATTGTTTCAAGCCCAGTATTTAAAACTTTTCCCCTTTAGATCATATGAGGCCGTTCCATTATTCTTTCTTTCAAAGTTGAGTGACAGTATCTCCTATTTATGTCAAGAAGAACAACTCAGGTAATTCAAGATTAAATTATGGAGCTTGAACCCAATATTGAAGTGATGAAGCCGGAATCCAACATCTAGAGTGATCGATTAATCGAAACTACAATAAAGAATATAAAGGACATTTTTCCCCAATTCAGAACCAAATCAAGCATCACAGTATCAATTCAATATAAAAAAACTCAGAAAATCATCCGATCGCAATACACAAACACAACAAGAAGCCGAATAGAAAATCTGAAAGCCAGCCATAAGAGTTGAAGAAAAAAGAAAAGAAAAGAAAAGGAAAGGAAATCCAGAGCGATGAATACCTTCTCAGGATCGCCGCCTTTGTCGGGATGATTCTTGATGGCTGCTTTCTTATAGGCCTTCTTGAGATCATCGGGCGACGCCGTTTTGGGGACCCCGAGAACCTCATAGTACTTTGAGTTATCGCTTTTCTTCGGCGCTCTCCCAAACATGTTGATGAGTCTTTCCGATCACAAAACCGCACAGATCGACGACTATACGTATCGGTGGTACGTAGAGCAGCGATTGCGATTGCGAGGGAGCTGGCTATATTGTATTTGTATGTAAGCTTGAGAGGAGCAGACTATGAAGAGGTTTCTTCGATTTTAGTATTATGTTAGGAGCAGAGTCGGAGAGGAGAGGAGAGGAGAGGAGAGGAGGAGTTGTTGTATCTGGGCCCTTTTTTTAGCGGATCAGGCCCATCACTTTTCATAAAACAAGTAATGGATAGATTGGATCCAACCGTCGGGCTAGTCCAACTTATAGACAAAAATTGTGAGTTGAGTTGGGCTACAAATATTATTAGCCCATTTAAGAGCCCCAAATAGCTTTCAATTTCGACCAAAAAGTTGTGTGGATATTCCATTTTCGTTTTCGAATTTTTTTATTAATATTTAAAAGAAATGAATAATAAACATAATAAAATAAAATAAAAATCTATCATTATATAAACGAAAACGATTCTATCCTATGTGGCATCCTATAAATTCCTCCATTCTGATTTATCTAAATTCTCAAATTTTAAGAATTTAAAATTAATATTTATCATATTTATTATTATATCTATATAATATATGACATGAAAACAAAATCTTTACAAGATCAAATATTCAAAATCAATATCTATCATATATAAAAATATAGAATCTTCAAATCTTCAAATATGTGTATAATATATTGGTATTACGAGTGCAATATTCAAGTTAATTATTTCAAAATACTGAAATAGGGAATTTATAAAAATGTGAGTTCGTCGTTCAAACTGCTAAAATATCCGCATATGCATATAAATAATTGAATAATCTCTCCATTCCTAAATTCTTCAAATTTCTATAGTAAAATAATCACAATATATTAGTTCCATAATAATAATTAAAATCACAATCCAAAAATCTATATTGTCATTTACGTGAACTAAGTAATATTATTTTTTTGTTAGAGCTTCATAAATAACGTCTAAATTCAAATTTATCTTAATTCTCTAATTTGGATTATCTTAATATATATGTTATTTTTTAGAACTTAATATAACATTTATTAATTTGTATCTTTACGTATACTTAATTACTAATCCTATCTATTTAGAAAAATATTATTTAACTATAAATCTTGTATCCACATCGCTTTTTAAACCAATCTCCATCTATTGTAATTTAATTCATCCAATCAATTAATTGGACAACTAAATAGTTGTAATTTTTATTTTAGGAGTAAATTTTTTTAGATACAAAACGAAAATCATTTTTTTCTCTAAATATTTTCTGTAAATTAATATGGCCACTTATTAAATCCTATCATATAAACTATTTATTTCGTGCACTTTTCATTCATTTATTTTATCCACAAAAATTAAGATCATGGTCAACGGGCTGATTCTGATTGGAACCGTGGGGTAGACGAGTCGATTCAGTTACGACAGTTCAACATAACTGGAGAATTTTGACTTGGAACCGTGAGGGTAGACGGGTCGATTCCAAACCGACGGTTCAACTTTTTCATACGATAGGAGGATTCCGACCTTAAACCATGCGGGTAGACGGGTCGTTTCAATTACGACAGTTCAATTTAATGAGAGGAATCAGACTTAGAACCATGAGGGTAGACGGGTCTTTTCAAACCAATGGTTCAACTTTTCAGAATTGTAGTCGACGGGAGGATTCCAACCTTCAACCATGGGGGTGGACGAGCTGATTTCAAACTCGCTCACAAAACTCACACAAAATGTAAAACTTAAAAATAATTAACGGACAATATTTTATTACTATAATTTTACTAAATAATAATTTTCCATCGATTTTCGACGGGCTACACGCTAGTTATTATAAAAAGAAAAACAAGGAGGCGCCAGAGTCCAAGACACTCCCATGAGGCCATGAAGGATATTTGAAATTGCTTAGAAATGCAAGTTGTATTCAATAGAGGTCGGAGCATTCAATTGATTCACTTACACAACGGACCCAACCCATAAAATTGAACTATTTAAAATTTTAAAAACTAATAATTAATCAAATCAATCCAGAGTTTTCTCCTAGCCGAACCAATCTAATCCATACTTTTTATTCACAATTACGTACCAAAATGAAACGTCCCTTTTTTAGGAGAAGACATCTTATTTGTTGATAACAGTTAAATTACTCGATCCTAGCCCTCGAATGAGAAAATTAAACACACATACATTAATTTGCGAACTGTTTTTAGATAACGACATGTATTAATAATTTCAGTTGTGGAATATTTCATGCTTGCAGTGGTGGCTATTGCTAAGGGAAGGGAAAGATGATTGATAGCAATTCTTATGTGAGGATATATGAATGAAGGAGCTCAATGCACTCTCCGTTAGCCATGTTTGACAAGCCCAAAGCAAATAAAACAGGGTATGAAATAGCTACATTAGCAAAAACGGTAGATTCTTTTTGTGTAAGTTATAATGGTTTTAAAAATCCAAACCGGACCGGTCGAATGCCGATTCGACCGGTTGAACCAGGGACCTAACCTAGTGGGCGGTCGATTTGACATCATTTAACCGGATGTGGGTATAAACCAGGATTAAATCAGTGGAACCGGTCAAAACTGGACAAAATCGGACGGTCCATAGAACTGGTGGTGGTTTTTAAGAACCGCCCGATTTGAGAATTTAATTAAAAATGCACATGTTGGAGGAAAGAATCGAACTCAATACCTCTAGGATGTAAGTATTATGCTTCTACAATCTCATCTACTGCCATAATTGTTTATTACTTGAACTATTTTATTTTTAAACTCAGTTTTATTACTATAATAATATATAAAACACACCTTAAAAATATTAAAAATTAAATAATACAATATTATAGAGATTTAATGTGTATTTAGTGTGAAACCATAGTTAATTTTTATATTATTTTGTTTTATTTATTAATTAATTAAACTGTTCAACCACGATTAAACTTGTTGAACCGATTGAACCATGATCCGAAAGTCTCACCGGTTCGACCTCCTGTCCAATTTTATAAAAAAAAATTGGTGTCATGATAATTGATCTCTTTAATTGGATATTGTCAATGTTGATTCGGTTTAAAATACGATGACATGGTTTTCCTCTTTACAAAAAGTATACAATACAAAAGATATGAAATATTTCATGTCGACATGACATGGTAAGATAAAGATAAAATATTACAAAGGAAATTTATCTAATTAAAAAAAAAATAGAATCAATTTTTTTTTAAAAGAAAGGTTTGTAAGCCTCTCATGTGTTACACTATCTGTAATTCTTGGAGTGTCTCCAAGGCGTCTCTAACTTATTTTCAGCACTAGAGACAGCTTAGAAATATTTCCCCTACATCCCAACTATCTCTAACTTTAATACTCACTCCGTCCACGAAATAAACTCCTACTTACCCATAAAAATTTGTCCACGAAATAAACTCCTACTCCACTTTTTCCAATCATATCATGTAGGACCTTATTATATTTACAACAATTTTCACTCTCATTTTACTTTTTCCACTCATAACAAGTGAGACTCTTATTCCATTCACAACAACTTTAACTCTATTTAATCTTTTTTACTCACAACAAGTGGGACCCTTATTACACCCACAACAATTTTAACTTTCATTTCACTTTTTCCACTCTCAACAAGTGCGACCTGAAATCCACTCACGACACCTTTTATCAATTTTCTTAGCTTTCGTATCGAGCATGAAATGAGAGTTTATTTCATGGAAAGAGAGAGTATTATTAAATTTGAAATTTCCATTAATTAATAAAAATTGGAAAATTTCATTCATTCAAAATAAAAATAAAAAAAACAATACACTAATTAATTAAAATTACACTAATTAATAAAAATTTAAAAACTACAAAAGAAATTAGTATACTTGCAAATTGCAGTACACATGAGAAAGGAAGTAACAAAGTAATTAAAATAAAATAAAATAGTATTATTCAGCCCGCCCATACCCAACTCACATTTTCCACATACTCTCTCTTATCTCCTCCATATCCAATTAATATCCCCCCATCTTGCATCGGACGCCGCGATGTCGGAAAAAGTATGCAACCACCACAAGAGCAAGCGGGGGAAGGTCCTCCGCAAGTGCTGTGCCGACTTCCTCGTGTTCAATTTCATTCTTCTCATTGTAATACTCCTGATCTGGGCGATCCTCCAGCTGAAGAAGCCGCGCTTCATACTCTAGGAAGCCACCATATTCTCACTCAACGTCTCCGCCGCCAACGTCATCTCCACCACCGTCTCTTTTTTATTTTTATTTTCTGTAAGGCATGTGGAGGCCACGCGCGACTCGAGCCGGTCTCGAGCCCGTGCCTTCCGCATCGCCGCCGTCTCGATCTCCTCCGCGTCTCGATCCCGTTTGGAGACGGACAATGCAGACGGTCTTATAAATGAGTAGTGGTAAGTAATTGTTTCACAAAAAGAACAATTGTACATATCATAATTGATCCGGACTTAATGAGAACGACACATAACACAAGAAGTCTAATTCATTATTATCGTTTCGTGTGTGTTATTATTAATCGTATCAATAAGTATTATACGTGTGATCATTAGATACGTCTCATTCTTTTTTAAAAGGGATTTACAAGGAACTAAATATTTATTGTTAGGAATCAGATATTCGTACGTGTATATCGATGAATATTCGGAACTTTATTGATGAAATAAACAACAACAAAAATTGAGATTACAATCAAGCTGAAGTGACAAATTTTAAGAAAAATCAGAGATCATCTGAAGCTAGAGCTTCTGCCCGCAAGACGAGAATACGCTCCGGTAGTGCTCACGGAAAGGTGGCTCGTCCCCAAAGGTTAAAACGATCTTAACATCTCGGCTGTAGTAGCATCACAAACAAAACCGAGCTCCGGCGAACTGGACTAGAACAAAGACTGAATTTGAAGATGATATGGTATGCTTTGAGAGAATGCAGAGATTGCTTTTGCTCTTATGTAAAATGCAATGCTGAAATGCCTCTATTTAAAAGCTAGTCTCACCATGGGGCAATCAACATACAATTAAGTGTAATAAACAACCAAAATGGTTGTTACAAATGTTATGGCATGAATAGTCATTATCTTCATATTCAATTTGGGAAGTTACACCTTGATCATGATCAAGATTTGAAAGGTTACAATATTAAACTCTATTTTTGACAGTTTCAAAAACTAGAAACTGCAAAAACTCGCAGACAAAAGGTCTCTTGTATGCTGGACCAAACCGCTTGCGGTTTGGACTACTGCTCGAAACAGAAACGTTGGGTATACCTTCTAGAATTCTGAAACAAACCGTCTGCAGTTTGGACTACGGTAGAAGTCCATCAACACACGATGTTAGCATATCATTTCTTACTCACACTATATGGATTTGAGAACATGAATACACTACGATATACTCAACACGTAGAACAATTTGTAACCATTCAACCACCAAATTATAATGGATAAATTCATTAATTCCAACATTTATATATTTATATAATTAAATAAATCTCTACACCATCATATAGGTGAGACTTCTAGACTATACAAAGATAAGACCACTACTCTGCACGCAGGCGAGACCACTACACTACCGAATAAGGTGGCCAGGTGGGAATATACTACACTGCTCGTAAGTGGGATTGAACCCAAGAACTTTCACTGAGCTGAGACTTGTGATACCTCAGCCAACCACTTGAGTTAGGCCTCATCCGCTAGATATATCTCATAATATTTAAATTAGTTTTTTGGGCTCCAGTTCCACAATTTATTGAGTAAGTTGACTATTCAAAGGAAAATAGCACAACACGTTTGAATATTTGTTTATATTTCGTCTCCTAGAGTGAATATTCTTAATTTCTCATGATCAAAGTTTAAATAATTAGTTCGAATCACCTTATATCGTGTGTGTCCTATTAGATTTTTTAGTGCAGTTCACCTATACATCATGTATAGTTTACATACTGTTGCATATAAATGATATATATTATATAACAACAATCGCATGTGACCATCGTCATAAAAAAATCGCAGTGTCATCGATTACAACGAAAGTTCTACAAACTGTCTGTGTGCTAGTAAAATTAAATTATGTTAAATAAAACGAATATTAAATGTTCAAAATTTCAAATGGTTTGAAGTAGGAAAATTTAAATTTAGGTTAGTACATGCTGTCCGGCAAGCATACAATTGTAATTGTGGGGACTGATGAAATTTGGCATCTGCTCTGTTCGGACTTTTCCTCTCTTATTATGTAATTTCATTTTCAAATCATCATTACAAAACTTTAATACTAGTATTTTGGACACTTCTATTATCCATACTTGTAACCATTAATTATTTAACCACATGCCTGTCGCACCAACTAATATGGCTATCCATCAGTTTCACCATTTCATTATTTTCTCCTGATGATTGTAACTTGTAGGACATAAATTCAATTGTTATATCCCATTTTTTATTTTCTATTTTCTAATTGTGACCTTAAATCTTATTGCATAACTATAGTAAACAAGGATGTTCAAATGGAACATATATAGGCTAATTATTTATGAATTATCAACTACTATTAATTAATGATTTTAGACTATCTAAAATCGATATGTAATGTCTTTTTGAAGATTTCAAGCGGTTAAAATTTTCTATGTTTATTTATATATTGAAGATTCAATTTTCGCCTCTTCCATTTCCCAAACTAAGAAAAAAGTACGTAAAAAAATCGATCAAATATGTTATATTTACTTTCGGTCAACCACCGGTTCTATTTAATCAACCATTATTGACCAAGCCAAATTGGCTTTTAAACAAAAAGCTGGTCAAAATAAAGCAAAATTATTATCAAACTAATTCTTAATAGCAATGTTTTTTGAGAGCATCATATTCATCCACGATTCAGATCCTTTGTTGTGCAGCGGACCATAACACCTCATGTTGTGCAACTTTTGAATTATGCTTCTTTTTCTTTTCTTACATTTTTCTTGTCTTGCATTATTCAAAAATACTAAAAAATTAATATTATAACAGAAATATGTTTTACAACTTAAAAGTTAATTATGATATAATTACTAATCGGTCTGATATTGAAATTATTAGCTAAAAACATGAAAAATTGAATGTTAAAAAATATTTGTAAATCCTAATCATAAAAACACCAACCACAAAATTATGAAAAGCAAAAAAAAAAAAAAAAGATATTATGAAGATTCAATAGTATAAAAATTGATTAAGTCAAAATTCAAAAACATAAAAATGAAAAGTAATGATATATCCCAATAAAAATGATTCACTAAAAATTAAGAAGAGAAAAAATGTAAAGAAAATGAAAAGAAAGAAAAAGGATAATTAACTATGATGAAACGATATAGTTTTTGTTTTGATAATGCACATTTTTAAAAAGTTGCATAGCATGAGGTGATGTGATCCCCTGCACAATAGCGGATCCAAATCCATTCATCCACATGTTTTGGTGGAATTTTCTCTAAATTTCATTTGTAATTATTTAAAAATCTCAACTTTTAAGTATATATTAAATAAGTGTTGGCAGTTTTCATTTTAAATTTGGAAAAAGAACTTTCAACTTTAATTTAGATGAGGACATCATTATATTACTAAAAGGAAAACGATTCTTGCTTTGAAAAAATGCTACGTGACACCCTTTATATTCCTCCATTCATATTTATCTAAATTCTCAAATTTTTGAATTTTTAAATGTAAAATAATAGATTTTAAATATCTATACTAAAATCTTATATCCCACATCGGTTTGTCAATGAAACTTCACCTATTGAAAAGCCTATAAATATCTAGAATCAATGTGAATTTTCTTATCTTTTGCTGCACCATTTTTATTTGGCCAATTTATTTATTAATCGGCCGAATAAATAACTATATTTTGTAGTTTAATTTAATTTAATTTAATTTGGTCAATTTATTAATTGGCCGAATAGATAATTATTTTTTGTAGGAGTTTTATTTGGCCAATTTATTTATTAATCGGAGAATAAATAACTGCTATATTTTATAATTTAATTTAATTTAATTTGATCAATTTATTAATTGGTCGAATAGATAATTATTTTTATTAGGGAACCAATTTATTAGTCGACATAATAAATGGTTCCAAAATAGTTTGGATAATTTATTGGTTGACCGAATTAAATTTTAAAATAGTCTAATATTTTTTTATTTAATTTGATAAAAAAAATAAGTCATTTCTAATTTGTCAATTAATTAGGTAGACGGATCAATTCCCAACTGACGGGTACCTCAACTCGGGATCCCACAGTGACGCATTTTCATTCTTTATTCTTATTAATTTAAAATTTTCATTTTATTCATTTTTTTCATGTATTTTCTAAAATCAATAATCGTCATCCATAAAGTAATTTTTACGTAATTTGTAGTTGGGTTTCCAACTTTGCATAATTTATAATTTTAATTAACGAATATTACTATACGATTAAGGACGATTAACGAATAGTACAATCATTATTTTTATTAAATTTTTAGATCTATATAATTTCTAAATAAATTTTATAAATTGCGCACTTATAAATCACAGTCGTGGTCAACAGGCCAGATCCGATGCAGAATTTAGGCAGTAGACTAATATACAGATTTTTTTCAGAAAGGAACACAAATGACTAATATTTTAATCGGATTTTAAACAAGTGCGAGTATATAAATTTCAAACAAATTTGAATAATCTTAAACACATCAACTCAAATTGTTTTATTAATCATCTCCGTTGGAAAACGTAGAATATGTAGGAAAATTGGCAGAAAAATTACTAACGATTTATCAACGAGTCAATTCCGATCAAGAATTAAGAATCGTGCGCGTAGATGGGCCAATTCAGTACTTGCGGGACAACTTTTTTTTAATATATATATAATTTTGAACTCATAAAATTAAGGATATTCATGGTCAACTTTTATCTTATATCATTGACTAAATAATTTTATGAATCACAATCATTCCACATAAAGTTTTGTAAAAAGAAAAAACTACCAAGTACATAGTGAAACAATTCTTGAAGTTCTGTTCTCAGTTAAAAAAGTTATTTCGAAGCTGGTAAAAAAGAAAACGAATGTCATCATTTATTTTTCTATAAATATATTTGGAAGATGATTATTTATATAATACTAGCAATTTATAATTAAATTTTTATTTATTAAATACCGTGTGAATATTTTTTGGAATATCATCATTATTTATTTTGTGAATATATTTGGAAGATGATTATTTATATAATTTAAAATCAGTATTGTAGTCAATAGACCGGTTCCAGGTCGGAACCGTCAGGGTAGACGGGATGATTGTGAAGCGATGGTTTAGCTTATTTTTTTATCTTAATCTTGTGTTGAATTCATAATATCGGGTATTTAAGGTCATTTTAATATTATAGACAATCTTAACATCTATAGTATTATTCGTTATTTAAATATCTCTTCTCTCTCTCTCACTACCCGCTTCCTTCTCTTGCCTATTTTTCTTAATAAAAAGCTAAAAAATTCAGCTTAAGAGTTGTTTTCCTTTGAGAGAGAAATATATTTTTGCCCACATCGGTATTGTAGAAGAATAGAGTTTTAACAATTATCGAAAGTAATGATAATATATTAGTTATAATTTTTAACAAACATAACTATATGGGTTGGAGAATATATTCTCATTACTTTCTATAATTGTTAAATCTCTGAACTTCAACAAAATTAATGTGGGCAAAAATATATTTCTCTCAAAGGAAAACGACTCTTAAGCTGAATTTTTTAGCTTTTTATGAAGAAAAGGAGGCAAGGGAAGGAGCGGGTAGTGAGAGAGAGAGAAAAGATATGTAGATAGCGAATAATACTACAAATGTTATGATTGTCTATAAGATGAAAGTGACTCTAAATACCCCATATTATGAATTCAACACAAGATTAAGAAAAAAAAATAAGTTAAACCACCGCTTCACAATCATCCCATCTACCCCGAGGGTTCCGACCTGAAACCGGCCTATTGACTACAATACTGATTTTAAATTATATAAATAATCATCTTCCAAATATATGCACAAAAAAATTAATGATGACATTTATTTTCTTTTTACCTGAAATTAATATTTAATTATATAAATAACTATATTTCAAAAATATTCACACAATATTTAATAAATAACAATTTAATTATAAATTGTAGTATTATATAAATAATCATCTTTCAAATATATTCATAGAAAAATAAATGATGACGTTCGTTTTCTTTTTTACCAGCTTCGAGAATAACTTTTTTAACTCAGAATAGAACTTCAAGAATTGTTTCACTATGTACTTGGTTGTTTTTTCCTTTTTACAAAACTTTATGTGGAATGATTGTGATTCATAATATTATTTAGTCAATGATATAAGATAAAAGTTGACCATAAATATTCTTAATTTTATGAGTTCAAAATTATATAATATATTAAAAAAAAAGTTGTCCTTCAAGTACAGAATTGGCCCATCTACGTGAACGATTATTGGTCGGAATTGACTTCGTTGATAAATCGTTAGTAATTTTTCTGCCAATTATCCTATATATCCTACGTTTTCCAACGAAGACGATTAATCAAACAATTTGAGATGATGTGTTTAGGATTATTCAAACTTGTTTGAAATTTATATACTCGTACTTATTTAAAATCCGATTAAAAAATTAGTCATTTGTGTTCCTTTCTGGAAAAAAATCCGTATATTAGTCTACCGCCACAATTCTACATCGGAACTGGCCCGTTGACCGTGACTGTGATTTATAAGTGCGTAATTTATAAAATTTATTTCAAATTTATATAGATCCAAAAATTTAATAAAAATAATGATAGTACTATTCGTTAATCGTCCTTAATCGTATAGTAATATTCGTTAATTAAAATTATAAATTATGCAAAACTGGAAACCCAACTATAAATAACGTAAAAATTATTTCATGGATGACGATTATAGATTTTAGAAAATATATGGAAAAAAAACATAAAATGAAAAATTTCTCGAGTGTCGGGTGGGAATTGGCTCGTCTACCGCCATGGTTCCGGGTTAGAATTGACCCGTTGACCATGATTTTGATTTATAAATGCACAATTTATGACGATTCTAGATTTTAGAAAATACATGAAAAAAATGAATAAAATGAAAATTTAAAAATTAATAAGAATAAAGAATGAAAATGTGTCACGTGGGATCCCGAGTTGAGGTACCCATCAATGGGGAATTGATCTGTCTACCTAATTAATTGAGAAATTAGAAATTACTTATTTTTTATCAAATTAAATAAAATTATATTAGTCTATTTTCAGATTTAATTCGGTCAACCAATAAATTATCCAAACTATTTTGGAACCATTTATTTTGTCAACTAATAAATCGGTTCCCTAATTAAAATAATTATTTATTCGGCCAATTAATAAATTGACCAAATTAAATTAAATTAAACTATAAAAATATAGTAGTTATTTATTTGGCCGATTAATAAATAAATTGGGCAAATAAAACTCCTACAAAAAATAATTATCTATTCAGCCAAATAATAAATTGACCAAATTAAATTAAATTAAACTATAAAAATATAGCAGTTATTTATTCGGCCGATTAATAAATAAATTGGCCAAATTAAACTCCTACAAAAAATAATTATCTATTAGGTCAATTAATAAATTGATCAAATTAAATTAAATTAAACTATAAAATAGTAGTTATTTATTCGGCCGATTAATAAATAAATTGACCAAATAAAACTGGTGGAGTAAAAGATGAGAAAATACACATTGATTCTAGGTATTTATAGACTTTTCAATGGGTGAAGTTTCATTGAGAAACCGATGTGGGACACAAGATTTTAGTATAGATATTTAAAATCTATTATTTTATATTTAAAAATTCAAAAATTTGAGAATTTTGATAAATATGAATAGAGGAATATAAGGGGTGCCACGTCACATAGAATTTTTTCAAAGTAAAAATCGTTTTTCTTTTAATAATATAACGATGATTTCTTTATTTTGGTCAAAACATATCAATACTTCATCTTCCTTTCCCAATTGTTTTTTGACATTACCTTCCTTTCACAATTCTAACACCCGTACATATTTTTCTATCACATAAATTATGAGTTTCCAATTTACATTGTGTTTAATAATCAAAGATTATGTGAATCAATTTTTATTTTTTTTTGTAAAGGTGATAGCAAATAACAAGTTTTATTTTTAGTTTTATTCTCAATATTAGGTTTTTATAAATAATCTTTATTAATTTTATATTATTCATTAATAATTTTCAATCAACCAATTAATTTGTTGTTACAAAATATTAAAATTTTCAATCAACCTATTAAATTCAACTGTTACAAAATCAATAATTATGCCAAACAAGTAATGATTTCTCCATTTTTGTGTTATTAGTGCCTATAAATTATGCAATTATGAATGGTGGAATGAGAGACGAATGATGGTGGCGGACTTTGAAATGTTGTTGGTGTAATGGTGTTGGACTTGAAAGATGTTTATAAGAATCGAAGAAAATAAATCTTCAAATATTTGAAGATTTAGCTTCGGAAGCTTTCATTGCTTTCATTAAAATACATTCAACAATTACAACACGAGTTGCCCACATTCAAGAATGAGCTATCATTCTCGGAAACATGAAAAAACTTGGAAATAGAGCATATAAAGAAATAGAAACAATTTGCTCGACTACTTAAAGATTCATGGAATCTGATATGATATGGTACGTAACTTAGCTATATATCTTGGAATGCTTGACCATCATCACCAGAGGTGTAACCATAACTGATCTATAGATAGTTTGTATGTAGTAGTGTTGTGGACGAAGAATTTACAGTTCCATGTGGCTTGCACATGAGTTTAATATCAATGTGTTTTTATTGTGTTACATGATATATTATTGTTGATTCAAAACTTACTATGTCACTCAATCTGAAATTAATAATATTTGCACATGTGCACAGGACACCACTGAGGAGAAAAGAAATCGATGAACATTTACGATGTCTCATATTTTTCTTATTGGTTTCTTTAATTTCATATCGAGTGAGACTCGAAATTAGCCTTGAAAAGGCATGAAAGTGAAACTCAGAGCAATCTCACAGGTAATATTTATCACAATTTAATATTATTGATATATATGTAGCAACATCCTTCTTCAAGTTCGATTCATTTGGAATCTGAACAATGAAATTGAATAACAATCACCCTATGTGTAGTGGTAATATGTGTACCAATAATTTGGTACAGACACATGTCAACTATTTCATTAACCGGGTGATGAAACCACAAAATGATGCGCACAACTTTGCAAGAATATACTATTTCCATTTCACAAAATTAATTATATATACCTTCCAAAAATTAAAATTATATACATAGATGTTACAGTTTATTTATGTATTGGTAATATGTCCTCTAATATTTTTTTTATTTATTCAAATTGTTCAATTTATAGCATGCATCCACACAATACTTGATTATATATGTAATGGTTCCTTAATTATTTAGTCAATGTAATCAAGCAATTTGTATTTATTTCAATTTATTCCCTTTCATTATGTCATCTTTGGATTGGAATCAAATGTATGAATGGTAATCATAACAACTTTAATACATTTCCAATAACTAATTATAAGTAGTTACAAAGCATATAATTTATGCGAATAAATTTATTTATTTCCTATTTTCATAATATTTTGTGGCTATATAATTTAAAAATTAATAAACTAAAATTACACACAAAATTCGTATTTTTCCATTAAAGAATGCACAACTGATATGAAAGACATCACTACACGAAGAGTATTGACTTAAGGTTTTCAATTTTCATACATAAATGATTGCGACAATGAAGTATGATAGTGGAGCAAAGATCGAGAGTCTCATGCAATGATCAACACAATCTGCTACAAATTAGATTATGCACCAATTGTTAGATTAGAGACTAGCATCTCTGTATGAAAAAGGTTATTAATGTTGTTTATTGGTTTAGCAAGTGCATAGGGCGAAGAAATTAAAATATTTAGATTGTAAATATTTATTTTTAATTATATCAAGTTCAATTAAAATAGATTCGACGAGTTTATTTTACGAGTTTGGACCATTAGTGGGTTGTTTGAGAGGAGAATGATTTTTATGGATTTAATTACAAATTACAAGCTGTAATGCATGAGTTTTTATTGAGAATGTAACTATTTAATTATTTAGATATTTTTCAAATTTAAATGAGTTTGTGTCATCATTAGGTATTTGTTATATGAGTTTCGGACAAGAGTAAGCACTAAATGGGTTTCGAGATAGTACGAGTATATAAATTCTAAACTGGTTTTGTAGATTGCATAATGTTCAAGTTTAAATTAACTTAAAATTTAATTTTAATCTTTTATTATATTACTTCCTCCGTCCCGTTCATTATGTCCCTTTATTGTTCGGCACGGAGATTAAAAATAAGGGTAAAAAAATAGAAAGTGTGCAGGTCCCACCACTTTTGAAGGATTTTGAGCCCTTTCTGTTTTGGAAAATAATTAATTTCATTCACAGTGCTTTTACATTTGCATTCACACTATTTTTACATTATTTATTCATACTACTTTTACATTCTTTATCAATAAAATATTCCACTAAATACACCCACTACTATTTCTTCTTAGTCTCCGTGCCCAAACCAAAGGGCTCATCTTTAGTGGACGGAGGGAGTATATGACAAATTGAGTGTAACATCCATTTAAAGGGAAGTGAGACAAAATGAGCGGAAATATTTTTATTTTTTTCATCCCACTTAGACAGAAATAATGTGATTTTGTTATATATTTAATTTTTTATTTTACTCTCATCCATAAGAAGAGTTTGATAGTTAATATTCGATGGTGGAAGACATCATGGTAGATTTGGTTATTACAATTTTATTAATTATAATTTTATATTAATGTATATTTTAATTATATTCTTTAGTTATTTCTATTTAGAATTATTTTTACATTGTAGTGTTCATTTTTTACGAATTTGGAATGTGTAGCTTGTATGGTATTAAAGTTTTTTTTATTTATTTGTATTTTAATTTTTTTATATTCCACTTTTTGTAATTAATATTTATATTATAGTGTTCTTTTTTTATGAATTTGGAATGAGACTGTTACAAGTAGTGAAGTATCTTTTTTAAACACGTTATATAGGCATGGCAATTAATTAGTGTGATTTATAAATATTATTGAATCTAATTTGAACAGTATGAGATATCGCCTATATAACACTTATGTTAATAAGTATTTGTGTGGAGATTTATTTTAACAAAATTTTACGTTGATGTTTTAATTTTAGTATTTTATTGTTTTTACTATTTAATGTTAATATAGTATTTGAATTTTTAGCCGGTAATTAATAGGTATTGCCCATTTTAATGTTGATCCGTTGAATGAGCTTTGCAATGACACTAGAGTGATAGTAACTAAACTCGAGGACTGCGTAATTGAAGCAAAAAATTAATTTTAGAAAGTTTCCAATTCGATTTTAGAGGAGCTAGTTTCATGTAATTGTTTGCTTTATTATGACCATAAACAAGAGTCAGAGCCAATCTCTTTCCAACGTGTGATTGTACCTGCCAAAATTTGTGCTTAGTCATGGTCAGTTTCACGTTGCTATTTCACGAGTCACGAACAAAAAATGTCTCAAAATTTTGGTATGTGACAATAAAACTGCATGCAGAGCTTTTTTGTGGTCGGGGAAATCTGGCCTCACTAAACGTAACTTGGTTGCATGGGAACAACTTTGCAAGCCCAAAGAAGCTGGGGGTTTCAATTTGATAAATATGAAGTTATGGAACAAGGCAGCTATATGCAAGCATCTCTAGAATGTGATTCAAAAGAAGGATAGTATTTGGATTCGTTGGGTACACGGGTATTACATCAAAGGAAGAGATTGGAAAACAATGGATATACCTAATCAATCATCTTGGGTGATTAAAAAAATCCTTGGGGCTAGGGAATTTCTTACTGCAATGAATGATGGGGACTCTATAAATCCTCAACAGAAGTTCTCTATTAGAAAAGCTTACCAGAAACTGCGAGGTGATGTGGTGAAGGTTCCATGGCACAGGATGGTAAGTTAGACTTTGGCAACTCCTAAATGCATCTTCATCTTATGGCTAGCTATTTTGGGAAGACTCTCAACAGTAAACAGATTGCAGCGGTTTGGACTTCACATTGATCAAATTTGCATTCTCTGCAACAAAGCAGATGAGAATTTGAATCACCTCTTCTTTCGTTGTGATTATTCTGCTTTGGTTTGGAAGGAACTTGCAAGATGGTGTTGTGTAAGACAAGAAGCTCTACCATGGGATGAGGAAAAAACTTATTGCATATCCCAGTGTAGATCAAAAACAGGAAAACAGGTGGTGTACAAGCTTTTCGTGGCAACAACAGTGTATCATCTTTGGAAATAACGCAATGCTAGAAGATTTAGCAACACTTGGAGTGATGTGGAAACCCTAGTGTCAAGCAGTATTTTCAAACTTAGGTCTTGCTTGATGATTGTTGTGTGATTGTATTGTGGTTTGTCACGCTCTTGGTAATAAAAAATTCTATTTACCAAAACCTAACATGGTTTACGATGAAATGTTCAACATATAAAACTAATTATTTTAAAAATTGCTTATTATTTTTTTTTTGCACTTACTTTGATTTCTTTTGGTTTCCTTGCAACTAAAAGAAGTTGGGAGAAATTGCACCCTCTCTTTTTGTTAGAATTTTTTTTTTCATTTTTATTTAATGTAACAATTCTCTTAGTGATTTATCGTTATACTATGATTTGAAACAAATTACGTAAGTACGTTTTTAAAATAATATATTATAATGTTAAGTAACCCTGTCAAATTTCGACGGATTACACACTAGTTTTAGACTATATTATATTATGACATGGTTGGCTAACTTAGAACAAGGAAAAAATAGAGTAAAAGAATAAAAAAAGAACAGTAATTAAATAGTAGTACTAGTTATTTTTTTAAAGAAAATTAATAAACCTGTACATAATATCTCAATATTTTTGTAAGTATTCGTGACATAACATGGACCCTTTGGACCCAGATGCAAAAATAATTTGATTTTTGCAAAATATAACATTGACTTTACAATATTTTAAACTTTAAAGGACTCATAAGTATACACATGTATGTTTATCATAGTATAAAATAATGTTATTCAGAAGTACATCTATATATTTTTTGATTGATGACATAAATAGTGAATGTTTGTTCCTATTGATCGGCACATTTTCTATCATTAAAAAAAAAAAAATCGCACCAAATGGCTAAAACATAAGCTATCTGAATTTACACTTCATAAAATTATTACAAAAATATTGAAACACTATACATTATTTTATCAAGCTTTAAAACATCATCATCATAATATTATTACAGCTAATGTGGTCATAATCATAATATACAATCTCTCTCGGTCTATAATTATTTTGCAATAATTTTTTTTAGTACGTCTGTAACTTTTTATGAATTATATTTAATTAGAAGAATTTTTAATCGATAAAATTATAACCGATCACAATATTTATATCACAGAATAAACATCAGTTATATGTATTGGCTATTAGTAGCATGTTTTGGATATGCATAGGGATACGGTGGATGATACTTGGAAATAGCTAAAAATAAGTATATGCAATTAAGCACAGTCATCCCAACAATTAAGGACAAAAAGTGATTTCTTGTTTCCCTACGTGCCAAAAGCCCCCGATACCAATCAATCATCATATCACCACCAAAATGTCTTTTTTTTAAAAAAAAAAAAAAACAAAAATTAAATAAAGAAATAATGAGTGTAATTACCATAAAGACCAAAATCCCTCAACTCAAACTTAGACCCAAACCCAAACCCAAAGGCTAAACAGTAAGCACACTCACTGCGTCTCCTCGCCGATGAAACTGTTTGGATTTCAGATCTGCTGTCATTTCACCCTTCAATTCCCCATGTTTTCGCCGTAATTCCTCCCAATTTGAAACCCTTATCCACTACCGACTTTCATTCCTAAGGTAAATTCTCTTTCCCTTCTCAATTCCGTGATTCTTGGAGAATCCAACTTCAATTCGCTCAATCTCCGCGCCGCTGTTTCTCCCAGCGGTCGGAGGTGGAAATGTATCTTTTTTTTAGTGGTTAATTATGATTGCGGAGATACTTTTTTCGGTGTTGTGAGGATATACAACTGAAAGATAGTAGTGGACTTTGGAACGCGATGACGGTGTTGGGCTGTGTTGATGGATACGAGATTGGTTTTCTTCTAATCTGATTTTGTTTTCTGAAATGTTGGGATTATCCGCCGCATGTTCAGGGGAAATAGGAAAAACTCTTGGTTTCACTTCTGGGATTACAAACCGTTTTACCAAAAAAATACTTCTTAATGTTTAGTGTTTTGCATCATTTCCGGCTTCTCCTAGACTGCACTTTTCCCCTATTTGATATTGATTGAATATTTTCTGCTTGTTTCTATGGTTATGAGATAATTATTAGAAATATGCGGCTGCTAACTTCCTTCTTTTATGCGAGTATAACTGTGAAGATAGCCAAGTGGCTTTCACGGATGTGGCAATTTATGATTTATTTAAAAAATTCCCTTTTCCACGTGTTATAGAGATGGGCGCATCAAAGAAATGGATCAAAGCGCTGCTTGGTTTGAAGAAATCCGACAAATCACAATCTTTCGAGAACGATGAAAATGTAAGCAACGTCTTATTGTCTTGTTTATATGCCCCCAAACACACCTGATACAGTCCTTTCATCTGAATTTTCTGAAGTCTTGAATTGATATTATAGGAAACTTAAAAGGGGTCTGAGGGCAAATGGCACAAGGACAATCTCACTGCCCATAAATGTAGAAACTATAGTTGATAGTATATATTGAATAAATAAATTGATGTTAATTTCATTATGTTCAATTCTTGATATGCTCTTTGCATAATCGACCTTTATACTTTGGTAACTTCTTGCGTCCTGTTCTTAATGGAAAAAATATTACTGTAATACTTTTGATCAAACATTTAGATCAAAGAGGATATATTTAAGAGGAAATATTTCTTCATTCTCTAATTCTCAACCATCTCTTTCTCTTTACACTTTTTCTCTAGGCATTTCAAAAGCCACCTCCTTTCCAATTCAATCATGCATTCCTTTGTCCACCCAGCATATATTCTTACATTTCCTTGGAAGCAGCATCTAGTTCAATCCCCATCTCCTAAATTTCTTTGTGTTTGTTTGTATGTATTCATACATAGCTACTCAGATTTGTACATATTATTTCTCTTTGCATTTGATCCATATGTGCCAATGCAAGTGGCCGTTCTTGAAAGTAATATAACTAATAATGTTGTACCTTTATGCATAGACCTCTTTCAAAATCGGTTGTTTATATAATATTTTATGTAGATCTGGTTATTAATGGTCTAATATTTGATTGATTCTTCATGAAACTATAAACTTGAATTTTTCAAACGTGCAGAGATCTGGGGGCACTGGCAAGAGTCGGCACAGAAGGAAGCACTCCGTTGAGATTGATAGCAGTGTACTTGAAAATGAGTTCAATCAAAAAGTGGTTACAGCAAATGATGAAACCAAACCTGCCAACTTTCGATCAGTCTCAGAGTCAGCTAGCTCCCCCTCTACCTCACTTCAGGTTCAGAATGCGATTCAAACACAACAGAATATGAGAGAAGAATGGGCAGCCATACGCATCCAGACAGCCTTTAGAGGGTTTCTGGTAATTGGGCAGCAATACTCATCCAAAGTTTCTTTCTCATAGCCGACTTATGCATTCTCTAGCAATTGTATTTTCTGGTATTTGTTCATCAAATTGTTCCTTTTCTCCATCAGGCTAGACGAGCTTTGCGTGCTTTAAAAGGATTAGTGAGGCTTCAAGCTCTCGTCAGGGGTCATGCTGTAAGAAAGCAAGCTGCCATAACACTCCGGTGTATGCAAGCTTTAGTTAGAGTTCAGGCTCGTGTTCGAGCCAGGCGTGTTCGTATGGCATTAGAGACGCAAACAGTACAGCAAAAACTTCAGCAACAACTTGAACACGATGCTCATGTTAAAGAAATTGAAGTAATCTAGCTCCAGATAAATTTTATTTGCATCAAATGATTTATCTTACAATCATTGGATCCTGCATGTGTTATTATGGAAGTGAATCTAATATAATGAAGACTAGAAATTGCATTGTGTAATTTGATGCTACCGGCTACTTCACCATAACATCGGGTAAGCTAGAACTTGCCTTTAGGTAAGTGCTTGAACCAGAAGAAATTCTTCTGGCATGAAGAAAGGAATTGGTGGTATGTTCAAGATAAGCAAGAAACTGTTTATTGTTGCTTCTGTGATTAGTACAATAAACATTACCATTTTTTGGCCATAAGATACAATTTGTTGCTGTATCTAGTTCCTATCTTCCCTTTGATCATAAAATATAGCAGTTAAACATGGTATGGCACTGGTCATCATGTGCATTAAATAATTTTGAATTCAATATTCAGACTTCTGACTGAGGTCTTGCATTCGAAGGTTCATTCATAAAAATTGACGAACTGATAGAGGCTAACATATATTTCAGTTTCTAGGAATTACTTGATTTAGAACATAACCTGTGTTAGCTGGGTTAGGAGTGTTAGCTAACCCACTATTGCAATCTTTTGACTATAAACTAGGAGGGGTGGTGTGATAGTGTTGGATCTGTTGAAGAAATTCAAACCAAGTTGTTGAAAAGGAAGGAAGCAGCAGCTAAACGTGAAAGAGCAATGGCCTATGCTTTAGCTAACCAGGTAGGCGTTCTATTATCCTCTGTTTGGATGTAATTTAGCCATTTTATTAACCTGATGTAGACATCATTAAATATTGCTAAAGAAGAGAAATTTTGTTACCTGTCACACTAATCTTTCTTGTTCTTTGTTCTCTAAAGACTGTTGTTTTTATCACTTTACTTTTCTTTTAACATGTTGGTGATTTATTAAAATAGGTAAATAATGTTTAGGGAAAAGGAATTAAGTTGCTAACTATGAAACAATACAATTACAAGCTTATGTGGTTTATTTTGTCTTTCTTGGTCTGGTTGCCCAAATTCTAGAAGGTGGCCCAGATTTTCTCAGACTCAGTGTTGCATAAAGATGTCATTTTATTTTCTTTTTTCAAGATAAAAGATTTTTTTGTCTAATTATGAGACTGGCCCTTGAAGATGATTTGTACTTGGTGCACATTGTAAAGCATGGAAAAACTTTTTTAACTTGTCCTATTTTGTCGCAAGTCGCAATAGTTTCTTGACTATATTACGAAGCAAACATTTTTGGACATAAAATTGTTTTTTTTTTTTTTTTGAGAATGACATGAAATTGTTGTTAACGTATATGTAAAGCTAGTTCGTCACAGATTTTGCAAGTATCCAATATGCCTCAAGTAGAATTACTGTCATGCAGTGGCAAGCAGGATCGAGGCAGCACTTAGCACCTTCTGGCTTTGAACCTGATAAAAGCAACTGGGGCTGGAATTGGTTAGAGAGATGGATGGCCGTGCGCCCATGGGAGAACCGCTTTCTAGATAATAATATCAAGGATGGTGTCAAGATCTGTGAGGATGAACCCGCCGATTTGAAGAATGCATCTGCAACTCAATTTAATTCCACAGGAAAGAGACCCACGCTGAATATTTCAAATGGGAAGGTCCCCTCACGCTCGAGTAATAACACCAATTTTTCCAATGAAAAAAGGGCTGCCTCCAATTCCGAAGGCTGCAGTTCTTCACCCAACAAGTCAGCCAATGTGCAGGAAACACTGGTCTTTTCGTCTAGTGCAGCGCCTAAACCAGTTGTTGAAGACTTGGTTGAGGAAGCCACCTCATCACTTAAGATTGTTTCAAGATCTCAGAGTAATCCTAAAGAGAGGTCCACTCTCACAGATAAACAAGGAAAGAAGCGATTATCGCTGCCGGCCAGTGGTCAGTCTCTCCCTCTCTCTCTCTCTCTCTCTCTCTCTCTCTCTCTCTCTCTCTTTACCATCCATCACTTGTTCCTTTCTTACTGTTTCATTTGCTGCAATCTAATATCTACAGGATTGGGCCATGGAGCTCAACAAGCCAAACCAGTCAATAAAACTGCCGTTAGAAGGTCGCCTACTACTGCAAAGCCGGGAAAGGACAAAGCCAAATTGAACGGCCTTGATGCGAAATCATCTAAACTTAGGCAACAAACTAATCACTAGCTCCATAGTAATGGCAGAAGCTCCTCCTGCCACATCCAGCAGCGGCTACTGTAGTTTGTATGTAAAGAGCACATTGCTTGTGAGTAGATGATGATGCTACGGCAGCCAACAAGTTTTTAATGTTTCCAGGGATTCCCTTCGACGTGACTGAGTTAAGAGACGGGTTTGTTGCAGAAATAAGAATGATTGGGTATAAAGTTGAGACTGTTTAGGCAGATATTATTGTATTTATTGGTTGATTAGCATTGTTTATTTCTTTCATCAGCAGCAGAGGTGCCAGGTTCTGGTAGCTGTGCATGTATTATAAAACCGCAATGGTTGCTTGTTTTTATAGGTAAAATGATTGCTGTTGCCTTGAGACTGAAGAAACCTCTCCGTCAACACAGTCATATGCCGTAAGTTTCTACGGTCTGTATATCTTTCTACCCGTGCCAGTAATTTTATTCATAAAAATGTTGTTTTTGGATCTCTGGTATATTGGTTTTGAGCGTATGTTTATATGTGAATGTGAATGCGATTAGAGCGTGGTCTGGGATGATGGTGATGATAATACTATATTGATGTGAAGCTACTAATTTGAGCTGTTCTTTAGAATTAAAGTTAATAGAAAATCATATGAAATCTTGGTTCATTGCAGGATTCGGGGTCACTTCAGTGTTATTTTCTTGCACATTTAGAGGTCATTTCATATTTACAACTGGATTAAAAGGTCATGTCAAAATTACAATATTTCCTATTATTAGATTAATAGTAGTATTACGTTTTTTACTTATATATATATATAAATATACATATACTATTATAGTTCTTTTTGGATTAATTACAGGAATATGAGACAATGAAGTATGCATTATAATGAATGTCATGATAGATGATTGGAAGTTTGAAAGAACATTAATGAAAACCAAATTGTAAATGCAAAATGTATAGATTTGTGTAAAACTGATATTGAATCCGACAATAATTGAAGAGGCATAATTAAATCCAAAATTTTATAAAGTTGTGAAAGTAGTGTTAAATCCTACTACAAGGAAGGAACGCTAGATTCTTATACGAGGATTTGGCCTTTTTTTTTTTTTTAGCTGCAGGTGTGAGTGTGTGGACTTTTGCACACGTGCAGGTGCAGAGGAAGCTCATTTATTGCGTCCAAAGTGCGTCGAGTTATTTTTTATTTTTTTGAATAATATTACACAGAAATTTAAATATCGCGTGACGGAAGACTCGAACCTGTGACCTTTGATTTCAGGCATTAACCTTACTACCACTAGTCTAACACACACGCGTGGAGTTAATTTTTGTTAACCACTAAACTACCTGCATCAATTGTAAAGACGTTTCAACCAAGTTGGTTGATTTTTGTGAAAATCCAAAACAAATTGAGCGGAATGTTTAGACAAACTTACTTTATTCCTATAAAATGAAAAATTCCAAAGAATAAATGGGAAATGAATTTTCTTTTCTTTAGTAGAAAAAAGTAGTACTAGTAAAATTTGTTGTTCAATCTGACTGCCGTAATTTCTAGCCAAAGTTAATTCATCTGATGGCCTACCTAGAGCATGCACTATGGGACTCTTGTATCGGGGTCGAGTAGCCGCTCGACACCCCTCTCCTTCAACCCTAGGGGTGTCGAAGTCATAGTGGCTACTTCGACTCCGTGGTGTCGATCGCCGGTGTAGAGATCTCACTCCCCTCCCCCCCTTTCGGTCTACGTGGTAGCGTTCCATTGGTCTGATTTAATTTTTTTTTTCTGATTAAAAATTAAAAAAATATATAATTATAATTTTAGACCGAGGTTTTATATATCAACTCCATAATCGAATTTTCTACCGAAATCTATCTAATCATTGAGACCACACCAAAATTAGACTTACTGACGATAAACTCGAGTCTAACAAGAGGCCTTAGTGAATGCTCTTACTCACCTTCTTTCTTGATTTCCACTTGTCAGCGATAAATATGCCCTCTAAACAACACTTGACAAAATAAAAAGGGAAAAAAAACTGTCACTGAATTCATCATCATCACAATAGCCAAATTGAAAATTCCAATAACCCATCAAATTGGAGGGAAAAAAAAAGAAAAGAAAAGGGTAAACATAAAAAAGAGAAAATCGTGAAGGGAGTTAACGGCGTGAAGTCCACCATCCCATCACATCATATCCGACCGACCTGCTATATGAAACTTCCCTATTCACTTCTTCACTGCCATAGCCATTGCCATTGCCATTGCCATTTGCTGCCACCAATCCCATTTCTCATTTCTTCATCTCCTCCAATACTGTCAGTGGTGGATAAAAAGCCAATCTTGAATGGCCTCCGCCGTGGCCCCCGCCCTGACACTCCTCCTCTCCCTCCCCCTCCTCTACTTGTTCCTCGCCCCCCACTTCCTCCCCCCTCGCCAAATCGCCATCTCCCTCCCCGACGAGCTCGATGACCTCGCACTATTCCACAAGGCCATCGCCAGCTCCAGCTCCAACTCCCGCCGCCCCCATCTCCCCTCCGCCAAATCCCACCTCTCCGCCCCCCTCCGCCGCCCCAAGATCGCCTTCCTCTTCCTGACCAACTCCCCCCTCCACTTCTCCCCTCTCTGGGAGCGCTTCTTCTCCAATGCCAGTGCCACCTTCAACATCTACATCCACGCCGACCCCCTCTCGAAGATCGGCCCCCTCCGCGGCGTCTTCAGCGGGCGCCTCATACCCGCGAAGCGCACCCAGCGGTCCTCCCCCACCCTCATCTCCGCCGCCCGCCGCCTCCTCGCGACCGCCCTGCTCGACGACCCCGCCAACACCTACTTCGCCCTCATCTCCCAGCACTGCATCCCCCTCCACTCCTTCAACTACCTCTACAACTTCCTCTTCGATCGTCTCGACTTCCCCAGCTACATCGAGATCCTCGACGACGCCGACGCCGACACCCCCCTGTGGGAGCGGTACAACGCCAGGGGCAGGAATGTGATGCCCCCCGAGGTCCCCTTCCACGATTTCCGGGTGGGATCCCAGTTCTTCGTCCTCGCCCGCAGGCACGCCCTCCTGGTGATCCAGGACCGCAAGCTCTGGCGCAAATTCAAGCTCCCCTGCATCAACAGGGAGTCCTGCTACCCCGAGGAGCATTACTTTCCCACAATGCTGTCGATGCAGGATCCCCTCGCCTGCTCCCATTTCACCCTTACTCGGGTTAATTGGACTCATAGCGTCAATGGCCATCCGCACACCTATCGCCCGCCCGAAATCTCGCCGCCCCTCATCCACCGCCTCCGCCAATCCAATTCCACCTATTCGTATATGTTTGCCCGCAAATTCTCGCCGGATTGCTTGAATCCGTTGATGGACATGGCGGATTCGGTTATTTTCAAGGACTGACTCATCTATTCTTAAATTGGCTACGGTAAGTAAAGGTGGTTTTTTTTATTGAATTATGCTATGTTTGGTAACTGAGTCGGGTCGAGTTGAGTTGAGTTGAATTTAAGTGTTTCTTGTAGTATGAGTTAGTTGACTCGGTATTGGTATTTTAGCTTAATCTATGCAATCTGTGCTTGTTAGATAGATAGGGACAGGGTAGCTGCTATCTTCTAAAAATAAGTAAGTATAATTGCGACTAATGTGAAGATTATTATTGGTTGTGTTTTTACGTATAGTATAGTTGGTGTCTGAATATGATTTAGTGTCGTGTTACTTAGATTGGCACCCATTCCCATTCCCATTCCCATTCCCATCTCTAGTCTGATCTGATCTTTGAGATGTACAGTAGGCAGTAAAAACTAAAAAGTGATGATGCCCATATTCTTTGGCCTTTTTTGATGGATTAATCATTGTGTGATAAAAGGGTAGGAGGAGGAATCCAATGGTGGGTGATTGGTGATTGGTGATTGGTGAGAGGCCTTTTGTCTCTAGTTTGTATTTAGTCAGTCATGTGAATGTCAAGTGCATGAATTTTTTTGTATAAAAATAACTTTGTTCCTTTTTTCAAGCAACATTTGAGTGGAATTACTGGCTTACCCTTTTTCTTGTGCCAACTAATGTCTCTATTTCTCGTGAAATCCTGTGTCACATCACAATAACATAGATTTTTGTGAACAGATTAATCAAAATTAATATCTAATGATATATTTGTAGTTATAAATTTGTCATTAAATATGATCTATTTTGATCCGTAGCTTTATATTGTTTTCCTGGTGTTGATTTTTAAATTAGGGGAAAAGATATTATAGATCTTTAGTTGATATCTTGGAGATAATGATGTTAACCCTAACATGTAGTATCAATTAATTTAGTTGAACACATGTCACCATTTTAGTAATGTTAGACATAGATCCAATTTCCACATGTATGCAAAAGCAAACTCTCTCACCTTGAATATGTATGTCATGTAATCTTGAGTCTTTTCCCATGTAAAATGATAATTGATCTGCCATTGCTTTAATTATATTGCAGATGAGGAAAAGCCAAAACTTCAGTCTCTTGAACGTGAGGATGTGGAGTGGCAACGTGGGATCAGGGTTTTTGAGTGGCTGTGAGAATTTAAAATGCCCTCTACCTAACTAACTAACCCAAAAGGGAGAGTCCAACCCAAGTGCAGCAATTCATCGAGAGTTAAAATATCAATGAGTCAAAATTATGTTAAGTTGTAGATATTTGGTTGAATTGATTTGGGTTTTGGGTTTAAACACCCAATAAAAGGAGGGGTTGGGGGATTAGGTGATTAGGACATTAATTTTGTCTTTTTTTGTTCATTATTGTACATATGTATGGATTTATGATGAGTTTATGAGTGTTCATGTATGAGAATAAAGAGATCTTTGGCTTAGCATTTAAAGGAAATTAAAAGGCGACATTTTGCTAAGAAGGTATGAATTGCCCTTTTGAATTGGGTCCTCTCTGTGTGTATGTTTTTTTAAATTATTCTTCCTTTATAACTTTTCACAATCTCCCTTGCTTTGGGATTGGATTATCCTTTTACCTATACTTTCCCAATTGGAAGCTTTGATTTTATTGAACGTTACTTTGATGCTAACGACAAGCTTGATAAATTGGAGCTTCTCACTATTGAATTCCAACTGTAATAATATTTAGATACATTATATTTTAATTTTTTATAATCATCTACTCTACTACTATTAGATTATCCATCCATCCATCTATCCATCCACCACAAACTGCTTCGACGTCGTTTTATCAACATTTCCGACAAATGCATCACCATCACATTTCGCAATAGTACTCAATTTGGTTATCTAAGTAAATAGTAAAGTATTGAACAACTTTTTCTCTATAAATTTAATAGTATGAGTCTATTATATTATGACACAAGTCACGCAACCAGGCACCAGCCAAGTGTCTTTATAATTAATCATACGTGCCTGTTTTATAATCTACATCTTTATAGATCCACCAAATATGCAATAATATTCCAAACTAGAAAGTCTAGAATACCACCATCAAAATATCACAATGATTACATAATGTCCAAAAGTGACGTACACTTTGAAGCAAACTAAATATTGAAGGACCCACACACAAATACGTATGTTTCCACGAATTATTAAATTAATTATTTTATCGTTCTTGACAAGAACAACTTGGAAAGGAAAGCAAACAAGTTATTGAAGAACCCACACACAAATACAGAGTACGTGTTGAGGAACTATTAAACTAATTATTTTATCGTTCTTGACGAGTACTAAATGAACAACTTAAATGATACTAATCATGATCAATTTTATTTTCTTATCATGACCAGTTTCATATCTATCATGGTTACTCTTAAATATGATTATTTTACCCGTGGCAATTGTTTTAAATACTAGGACAATGTTAAAAATGAAATATAAATTAACAGTGAATTATTATTCCCTCCATTCAATCAGGGTTGACCTATTTCTTTTGAGTCACGGGATTTAAGGAGAAAATAATTAAGAGTAGAAGATATGTTTAATGAATTTTTTAAAGTGAAATAAAGTGGGTAGAGAAAGAATAGTAAAATAAACTCGAATAAAGTAAGTAGAAATAAAAAGAGGGAATAGTGAATGACACATGTGGAAAAGTAGGATGAAAAATGCAAGTGGATTGCTTAACAAATTAATTGTACTCTAATCATCTCCTAATTATTTCCAAAAAAAGGTAACATAACAAAAATAACGAGACAACCCAGGAATACAAGACAAGAATAATAGACAGAGAGAATAGTAATAATTTTTATTAAATACTATAATTAATTTGTGAAAGTTTAGTATATTTCTTACTGCATTATTTTGTAGCTGTGTTGTTGCCGATGTAGTACTTGTCAAGCATAATGGCATGGGACCTGGATCTTGCAACCACATAATGTGCATCCCCCCAAAGTATATGCCCGTACATGTGGAAATTTATTTATTTTGTAATTATTTTTATTCTTTAAAATTTTTATAGCATTTTATTACTAACCATGGTTGAGTAAGTTCTCCAGCCCCCAAAAAAGACAAAATACTATTTCCAGGCGTGAATAGTTCATCAGTTTCTCGGCAGTAACCGTGAATTCTTTTCGAAGGTAAGGTTGTATACATCGGATCTACGATGGAATTCAATAAGAAAATTCTTCTTTCTGCAGATTCCGATGGCAGAGGTAGTTACGCAAATGATGATGGCGACCCAGCCGAAAACATTAATCTCTATCTTTTACTCTCTCACACTGACCACCTTCCAAACTAACGGTTCCTTAGTACAATAGAACTATTCTCCAAATTAACAAAAAACTAAGAAAGTCTCATTCAAACAAAGTAGTTGAAGAAGCAAATTCAGATTCCGACCCATGATTCCATGAATATCCTTCAATCTACTGAATCTATCCTATATTTATGGTAGTGGTAGCATCAATTCCAACCGTAAATCGACACAATTTTTCCGTCATCCAAACCGTGTAGCTGTCGTCGTGAGTTGCCACCTCTGGTTCTCCTTCTCCGACCACCACGCCGTCGGTCCTCAAAATCGGTTCTCATCCGCATTCAAGGCAATACCCAATCAGATATGAAATAAATATATCTCTCCCTTTTGGTTTATGAGTATAGAGAACTATTTTTTTTGTGATTTGGGGGTCATTTCTTCCCCAAATGCTTTATGTGCAACAACATTTTGGTATGACCGTATAAGAGAGAAAAGAGTTTTTATTAAAAAAAAATTTAAACATAAAAAGTACTCCCTCCGTAATTGTATAAAAGCCCCAGTTTGACTGGGCATGGAGATTAAGAAAATCTGATAAAGTGTGTTGGAGTAGGGTAAAAGTTATAAAGTAGGGGTATTGTTAATAGAGTGATTAGTTTGTTAATAAAGTAAGTGTGGTTGTAGTAATTTAAAAGTAGGTGTGGTTGTAGCAATTTAAATAAGTTAGTTTCATTTACCGTTAAAAATGCTCGACTATATTTACCGTTAAATATGCGCGACTATTTTTACTGTTCGATATGCTCGACTGTATTTACTGTTAAATATGCACGACTATATTCAAGGCCTCAGATTCTTAATTACTGTTAAATATCCTCAACTATCTTCCCTGTACAAAAAAAAAATTAAGCAAAGAAAACTGTTTGGAGATGAATAAAAAAAAGAATACAGAGAAATAAAGGAACACTGATCTGCCAAGCTATTAACATCAAAATGGAGGGAAATTTCATTCATTAATTTCAGTTTGGAGGGAATACAAGCCAAAATGTGAATGGAGGGAAAAAAGCTACATCTACTAACTGCTATAAATACTCACTGCACTCACTGAAATTGCAGTCATTACAGTTCTGCAAAACATAAAATTCTCCACAATAAATACAGAGATCACTCCCAAAAAAAAAACATGCTTGAACCCAACAAGCATAAGCATAATCTGACAGAGGTAGAAATGAATAATCTGGCTGCCTATCTTCTCCAAAACAACAACAATTTGAAGCTCAAATATGGAGCCAAAAAGGAGGCAGCAAAGATGTGGCAAGTTGATGTCAAAACAGTTTGGAAAATCTGGACAAAGACTTTACTGCAGAAACAACTACAACAGCCCCTGCATATCAAATCAATGAAGAAAGGATCAGTGAAAGGCACAAAAAAAGTTCTTGATGATGAAATGGTGAAAAACTTATCAGTTTTGCAGAGATCAAGCATTACGAAGTTTGCATTGAATACTGGAGTCAGTACATTTGTTGTTCAAAGGCTGCTTAAAGAGAAGAAGGTAAAACCTCATACCAATGCTATAAAAAGCTTTCTAACCCCTGCAAATAAGCTTGCTAGGCTCAAATGGAGCCTAAGCATGCTTAGTTGCATCAGCAGCAACGGTAGAATTTCTTTCTAGCCAATGTACAATGTAATTCATGTTGACGAGAAGTGGTTCAACATGACAAAAACTACACAAAGATACTATGTAGTGAATGGTGAGAAACCAGCATATAGAACATGCAAAAGCAAGCAGCACATTGAAAAGGTCATGTTCTTATGTGGTGTTGGAAGGCCAATCAAAGATTCTGATGGCAATCAGAATTTTGATGGCAAAATTGGTATTTGGGCATTCACATATGAGGAACTAGCAGCAAGAAATAGCAAGAACAGGCCTAAAGGAACAATGATCACAAAACCAATCAATGCTATCACAAAACCTGTCATGAAGAATGCATTCTTGAATTGGGTAAGTGATCAGCGGCAATAAGCTATCAGATTTTTCTGCATGATCATCATTTAGCCTATGCTATCAGATTTTCATGCATGATCATCATTTAGCAAGCAATTTCACCCATCATATATCAATGCAGCTTGTTCCAGCAATAATAGCAAAATGGTCAGCAGGCATCAGCAAGAATATATTCATACAGCAGGATAATGTAAGGCCTCACATCACCAATGATGATCCAGAATTTCAAGCACTAGCACACTCACATGGATTCAACATCACATTAATCAATCAACCACCAAATTCACCAGACTGTAATGTAATTGACTTGGGATTTTTCAGAGCTATTCAAACTCTAAAGGATGCGAAGAATGCTACTATTGTGGAAGGTTTGGTCAACAATGTTAAGGAAGCATTTGAATCTTTTGAAAGTGAAAAGCTCAATGATGTTTTCCTAACTCTACAAGGCTGTCACAAAGAGATCATCAAATGAAGAGGCTGCAATGACTACAACACACCACATATGGGAAAGGAAGCATTGAAGCTACAAGGAAAACTACCAAATGTTCTTGACATTGAGATTGATGCAGTAAAGGAAGCCCAAGAGTATCTATCACTTCATGAGGTTGAACATCAGACTTTCCTTGAAATGGATAGCATAATAGAAGGAATTGGGGAGGTAGCATTGGATGAAACAGAGCCTTGAATACAGTTTGGAGTAGTAAATGCAGTTTTTTTGGTAGGGGTTTACAGGGACAAACAGCAGGTATAAACCCAGTCTCCTAATGTTGTTTGGAATGTAAATGGTCTCATGTATTCAAGCTGTAGTCTCAGCACTTTGAATAGACAAAGGTTTTTGCATCATAGACTGTTTACTTATTCATTTCTGCCTCCAAAACTAGGTTTGTAAGAACCTAGTGGTTGCATCAATGAAATTAGTGTGTAGTATCATATCTATCAGTTTATACATATAAGGAATTCATTATTTCATGCAGAAGGCATTGGATGAAACATGTAGGATCAGAATTCATTGAATTCATCATTTCAGCAGACTAGGCAACATTTCATAATCATATCTATCAGTTTATACATATGAGGAATTCATCATATAATGCAGAAGGCAACAAAGGTAAAATGTAGGATCAGAATTCATGGGAATTCATCATTTTTGCAGACTAGGCAACATTTCATAATTCACAAAATTCATAATTCACAGAAGCCATCGAGCAATTAGTCACAGAAGGCATCACAGAAGCCATCGAGCAATTAGTCACAACAACCAAAGGCATCACCAGCCACCCCCACAACATAAAACATAAATCAAACAAGGCATCACCAGCCACCCCCACAACATTAACATAAAATTAAGAACAGAATCACCTAGGTTAGGTTTTCAGAAGCCCAAGCCAGGAGTTATTCCGTTAGAAAATGCATCATTAACTTCGACACGGTCAGAATCACCGGTGGCGTCTCAGAAGATTCCGGCACCGAGCCCCTTTCATCTGCCGACAAGGGCGGCGTCTCTGAAATTTCCGGCACCGCGAGAGAGGGTGGAGTTGAAGCCTCTCCGTCCATCGGAATGGATTCAGAAGCGAGAAAATTCCGGCACCGAGAGAGATGGTTGGCAGAAACGACAGAGCAATGTTCCGGCACCAAACACGATCGTGTGGCGTCGCAGAAATAGCAAGAACAGGCCCTCTTCGCCGGTACGGA
The DNA here is from genome assembly GCA_029490685.1 of Schizonepeta tenuifolia. Classification (NCBI taxonomy): domain Eukaryota; kingdom Viridiplantae; phylum Streptophyta; class Magnoliopsida; order Lamiales; family Lamiaceae; genus Schizonepeta; species Schizonepeta tenuifolia. The sequence goes on along the minus strand of CM055957.1, from coordinate 66,079,296 downwards.
GCACCGGAGATCTGTAGATCTCTGCAGCCTCGCAAAAAATCGAACACGGGTCGCACCAGATCTAGGGTTCTCATCTTCATCGGGCCATTCATCATCGGTCGATTCGAACACAACTTCAGGGGAATCATCGTGATTCATGACGAAAGAGAGGTGTGGATCGACTGAGATTACAGAGAGGTGTGGATGGAGAGATGGATCCAAAGATGGATCGCGAGAGAGAGAGAGAGGGGGAGATGATACAGCCGTCTAGGGTTTGGAGAGTGAGCAGACAAATGGATCGAGAGAGAATGAGAGATGATAACACTTGGGCTTGGATCGAGTAAATTGGATTTGGGTTGCCAAATGGTGCCCAAATCCAATAAATTAGCAGTTGGTTAATTAATTGGGGTAGTGTAATTAGTGGGTTTTTAATGGTTGGAATGTGGGACCCAAGTGGCAAAGGGTAGTTATTTGGTAGAGAAATAAGGGTATAATTGGAAGAAAGTCAAAACAGGGTTTTTATAGAATTACGGTGGGAAAGCGTGAAACAGGGCTTTTATACAATTACGGAGGGAGTACTAGTAATACGTATTACAATTATGATAAAGAAATATTTTATACATGTCGTTTTGGGTCGTGCCGTATGTACGTACCCATGTTGGCTAAATTTTGGAGAAAATTGAATATTGTAGAAAATTTTAGAGTTTATGTTCAAAATAAAAATGGGCCCAAAAATCATATTAGTTTAATGTGATATAACCTTTTATGTATGTTAAGTTCAGGCAATAATAATTGTTAGATTTGAGCATGTGGCTCATTGAAGATTGGCAAATTTATGTAGAAGCAAGATTGACTGAAGTGTTGTGTGAAAAATAGAGTCAGGTGACTACGCTTCAGTCTGAGCTACTTGTAAGTGGAACAACATGAAAGATTTCTTTCCATAATTGGGCAGGATTCTGCGAAGGTTTTTACCTTATCCAGTTAGATACGGAGAAGATATCTTTGGGCGAATATATCCGATTATTCCACTTGTTCCACAAGGCACGTCTCCAACAAGGAAGGGTTTCATGCATAAGGAAACTAGGGCAAATCGATGGAGATAAGATCTAGGGATTCTCAAGACCTATATATATATCGACATCAAGACATCTTGGAGGCTGCCGCAGAGATAGCTATTTTTATTGTTTATAGCTTTAACACTATTTCGTGAGTGAGTGTTGTTTTGTAATCTTGAGAGTGTTTAATTCGTTAAACAAACACTTGAAAGAGGGTTAGGGGTCGAATTGTTATTTGAACCTAGATTGTAAGGGTGCGGCTTTTGCAATCACAGTTCACGTAGATCGGAAAGGGTGTGAGTGGTGAGGTTTCATAAGGTGGAAGACCATATGTGTAAGATCCTGTAACTTCGACTTTCGATAGTGAATTGTTCTCTCTTGGGCGTGGCCCCCCAGACGTAGGTTGATTAACCGAACTGGGTTACCATTCTGTGTCATTTACTTAGCTTAGTCATTATATTCTGTGCTATATTCTGTGCTAAATTTTGTTGTGACAGAATCAATTTATATGCATAAATTGCTCGATTTAGATTTTTCAATAATTATAATTGCATGTTCTTTTGGTCAATTATATAGTCAGAATCAATATAAATACGTAAAATAATGTGCTATACAGGATAGTATATTGCATAGGTACAAATAAAGAAATTTCCCTCCATCCTATAAAGTATATCTTCTTTTTGGGACAATTTCTCTTTTCATATGTATGAAATTCTTTTTTCCATTCACAATGCATTACACCATAATTTTTAAGACTCGTGTCATTTTAATTTTGACATTATTTTATGAGACGGGGGAATATAAATTATTATAATACAACATATATAAAAAAAGCCTTTAGTACTTATAAATTAATAATTGCTCTTACTCTTCCATCTATTTGCACCTCCAATAAACTAAAATATGAAATACTATATATAATAGTTTTATTTTTTTTGAGATTAAATTTACTTGAATAAATATTCAAAACTTTTTGGCATGCATTCATATTTATATGAAGAGGTAATTCATCCATATAGTCACTTTGACTAGATTGACTATAATAGTTGGCAAGGAACTTAATATGGTTAAATTCTAGTCAAAGATGTGTTTTTTGGACAAAAATACCCTTTTCTTTCACTTTTTCTCCTTTTCTTTCTCATATTTTATCTTTTTTTCTTCTTTCTCTTTCTACTCTTGTTTTCTTCTTTCTCTGCTTTTTTTGCGTTTTTTCTTCTTCATCTTTTTTTCTATTTTCTTCATGTCGCCGCCATTGTTCTTCTTCTTCTCTCTCTCTCTCCACTGCCGTCGATCTTCTCGTCGCCGCCGCCGCTGGTCTTTCTCTGCTTTCTTTGCGTTTTTTCTTCTTCATCTTTTTTTTCTGTTTTCTTCCCGTCGTCACTGTTGTTCTTCTTCTCTCTCTCTCTCCATCGCCGTCGATCTTCTCGCCGCCGTCGCCGCTATTCTTTCTCTACGTTTTTTCTCGCGGGCGATACAATCTCCTCTCGCCGTCGTCGTCTTCTCTCGCCTCTTAGATTTTTCTTCTCCGATTTCGCGACTTGATAGATTGGTTGCTGAGGTTTTTAAGATCTGTGTTTTGCTGGGCTTTGTTGTGTTTTTTCTGTATTTTGCGATTTTGTTACGATACGAAATCATAAATTCGTAACTAGATAAACAAGGCATATTGATACGAAATGTCAAATTTGCAACATGGAACTGATAGGAAATGTTGAAATCGTAACATGTTATTACCTAAATTCTAAGAAACGTGTTACGAAAATATGAACTAGCAACAGAGTATTCAATACGAATGCTAATTTCGTAACATAACATGATTCATTTCGAAATTTTCAAATTGCCACAAACATGACAAACTGATACAAATTCATAAGATCGTAACATTGAATTATAACAAAGTGATACGAAATCATAAATTCGTAACAGAGAAACAAGGCATATTGATACGAAATGTACAATTCGTAACAGAGAAACAAGATACGAAATGTAAAATGTACAATTCGTAACAGAGAAACAAGATACGAAATTTGTAATGCTAAGTGTTACGTATTTGTTGGATTCTTAATGTAAAATATTACGAAGTTACCAAATTCTTAATATGAAATTTATTAATTCGTTGCAAGGAAATTGACGATATTGATGTTACGAATTCGTTATATGAAATTTATTAATTCGTTGCAAGGAAATTGACGATATTGATGTTACGAATTTGAGGAATTTGTAATCTGTTATGTTACGAATTTGAGGAATTCGTAATCTGTTATGTTACAAATTTATTAATTTCGTAATACGAAATCAACGATTCATGATATTGTTGTTACGAATTGTATGAATTCGTAACACAAAATTAAAGATTGTTTTTGTGTTACGATTTGTTATTTTCGTAACTGATTTATTACTATTTGTTGATTTCGTAATGAAACGATTTGTTATGATTTTGTTTTGGTGTTACGACTTGTTTGTTTTCGTAATTGTTTTATCATGTAGCATGGTGTTACGAAATCATAAATTGGTAATAGAGAAACAAGACACATTTGATTCGAAATATTGAATTCGTAACATGGAATCATGACAAACTGATATGAAATCATAAGATCGTAACATGGAATTATGACAAAGTGATACGAAATCATAAATTCGTAACAGAGAAACAAGGCATATTGATAAGAAATGTAAAATTCGTAATAGAGAAACAAGATACGAAATGTAAAATTCGTAACATGGAACTGATACGAAATGATAAAATCTTAAATGAAAATCAAGGCATAGTGATACGAAATGAAAAAATCGTAACATGGAATCAAGGCATACAGAAACGAAATGCCAAAATCTTAACAGGAAGTCAAGGCATAGTGATACGAAATGCCAAAATCGTAATCTATTATGTTACGAAATTATTAATTTCGTAATACAAAATCAACGATTGATGATATTGTTATTACGAATTGTATGAATTCGTAATATCTTATGTTATGAATGTATGAAATTCGTAACATAAAATTAAAGATTGTTTATGTCTTACGATTTATTGTTTTCGTAAGTGATTTATTACTATTTGTTGATTTCGTAACGAAACGATTTGTTACGATTTTGTTTTGGTGTTACGACTTGTTTATTTTCGTAATTGTTTTATCATGTAGCATGGTGTTACGAAATCAGAAATTGATAATAGAGAAACAAGACACATTTGATTCGAAATATTGAATTCGTAACATGGAATCATGACAAACTGATACGAATTCATAAGATCGTCAATGGAATTATGACAAAGTGATACGAAATCATAAATTCGTAACAGAGAAACAAGGCATATTGATACGAAATGTAAAATTCGTAATAGAGAAACAAGATACGAAATATAAAATTCGTAAGATGCAACTGATACGAAATGATAAAATTCGTAACATGAAACTGATATGAAATGATAAAATCTTAACAGAATATCAAGGCATAGTGATACAAAATGATAAAATCGTAATATGGAATCAAGGCATACAGAAACGAAATGCCAAAATCTTAACAGGAAGCCAAGGCATAGTGATACAAAATGCTAAAATCGTAACAGGGAATCAAGGCATAGTAATACGAAATGATAAAATCTTAACATGGAATCAAGTCATAGTAATACGAAATGATGTTATGAAATTATAATTCGTAACAAGAATTATAACATATGTAAAAGGTATACAACCCACAAAATGTTACGAAATTGGAAATCGTAACTTAATATGTACAACGCACAAACATGTTACGAAATTCGTAACAATAGAATAAACGGTGTTGCTAAATCTCACAAAAGAACGCAAGAAGCATCAAATGACGATACAAATTACGAAATTCGTAACATGGATACAAAATCGCCAATACAAAAACCTAAAATTGTAACAAACATGTTACAAAATTCACAATTCGTAACTTCATATTCACATCTCACACAGCAGAATTAGTTACGAATTACAAAATTCGTAACATCTGTTACGATTCGTGACAAAAGTTACGAATTACGAAATTCGTAACAGCAGAATAAACGGTGTTACTAAATGATGATATGAATTACGAAATTCGTAACATGGATAGAAATCTCCAATACGAAAATCAAAAATCGTAACATAGTTATAACCTTATTATGAAAATCACATTACAAATATATAAAATTGTAACAGAATATTCAATACACAATTCCTATTTTCGCAACATGGGGAACAACTCTAAGAAAAAATCAGGCGACAATAACAAGATTCGTATTAATTCACCTATCAATTCAACAACAAATTGTATCTTCTTCCTCGTTCGTTTAGCCGGCGTCAGTGGCGGCACTGTCTTCAGAAGCACTGGCGTCACTTTCTTCCTCTGGTTTCTTCTTCGCTTTTTTTCTTTTGCTTCTTCTTCTTCGACGATTCTTCTTCTTCTTCTTCAACATCTTCTTCTTCTTCTTCTTGTTCTGCTATTTGTTTTTTTTCTTTCCTCTTCTTCCTTCGTTCTTTTTCTGCAGCGACAGATGCAAGATTCTTTTTTTAAAAAACCTATTTGTTCTACAATAAGCAAACAATAAAACCAAATCAATAATTCAGAACATGTAACCCATGTTACGAAATTGCAAACAACGGTACGAAATTATAATTTCGTAACAGTGTTATAACACATATAAAGGTATACAACTCACAAATGTTACAAAATTATGAAATTCGTAACAACAGCCTCAAACTTCGTAACAAAATGTTGCGAAATACGAATTTCGTAACATGTTATTACCTAAATTCCAAGAAACGTGTTACGAAAATATGAACCAGCAACAGAATATTCAAAACACATGACATGAGTCATTTCGAAATTTTCAATTGCCACAAACATGTTACGAAATTATACTTTCGTAACTTCAAATAAACTTATGAAAATGCACAATTAATTACGAATTTCATAATTCGTAACACTATATACGAAATTCGTATATGATGTTGTGAATTGTGAAATTCGTAACATGTATACTTAAAAAATTCCGTTTCAAAACATTTCAAATTGCCACAAACACGTTACGAAATTATTATTTCGTAACATGTTACGAAAATATGAACTAGCAACAGAATATTCAATACGAATGCTAATTTCGTAACATAACATGATGCATTTTGAAATTTTCCAATTGCCACAAACATGTTACGAAATTCTACTTTCGTAACTTCAAGTAAACTTATGAAAATGCACAGTTAGCACTATATACGAAATTAGTATATGATGTTGCGAATTGAGAAATTCGTAACATGTATACTTAAAAAATTCAGTTTCGAAACATTCAAATTGCTACAAACACATTACGAAATTGTAATTTCGTAATATGTTATTACCTAAATTCCAAGAAACATGTTACGAAAATATGAACTAACAACAACATATTCAATACGAATGCTAATTTCGTAACATAACATGATGCATTTCGAAATTTTCCAATTGCCACAAACATGTTATGAAATTCTACTTTCATAACTTCAAATAAACTTATGAAAATGCACAGTTAGTTACGAATTTCATAATTCGTAACACTATATACGAAATTCGTATACGATGTTGCGAATTGTGAAATTCGTAACATGTATACTTAAAAAGTTAGTTTCTAAACATTCAAATTGCCACAAACATGTTACGAAATTGTAATTTCGTAACATGTTCTTACCGAAATATTGTGATATCCTCATTACAAATTTCTTAAATCGTAACGTAGTTCTCACATCTGAAACGTAATGTTACAAAATAATAAAATCGTAACGGGGGTGATGGATCTGGAAATAAGTTTCAATAATAGCGAGAACCAACATATATTGTCAGATTTGTAACAATCACACATTCAACACGCATTTAACCACAAATTGTATCAATTCATGCATTCAATTCACGAAATTATACCACCAACAAATCGTATCCAACCCATGATTCCAAAAATTCAAAATTTTGAAGCAAAAACCCCAAATTTTGCAGCAATGGTAGAGAGAGAAAAATACCAATAGCTTCATTTTGTTCTTCGTCGACTTTAGATATAATGGTGGATAGTGTTGGGCTGCCTTGTCACTTTCAGATCTGACCGATTCCACTTCAGATCTAGTCGACTTTCTCCGCTTTTGGACGCCATAGATTGTGTTGGATATTGTGGTTGTTAGAGCAATGAAGTCGGAGTACGGTGGCAAAGATGATAAATCACGGTGGAGGAGGGGCGGCGGAGGTGAAAAGTCGCGGTGGAGGAGGGGTGGCAGAGGCGAAAAGTCGCGGTGGAGAAGAGGAGAAGAGTGGTTATCGGTAGAGAGAATTTGTAGAGAGAGAAATTGTGAAATTTGTTTTTGACAAAAAATGGTAAATAATATGGTTTTGAGTGTTTTGGGTGGGTTAAAAGCCTAAAAATAACTTCCATCCTTTAATAAGGATATAATTGTCCAAAAGTCATGCATTTGGCTAGAATTTTATCATATTATGTTCCTTGTCAAACATTGTAATCTAATGGCGCATTTTGCTATACCACTACTTCACTCTTTATGTGAATCAGCATGAACAAAATGTACGTGATTTGAATTCAATTTTGGCATTGTAATTAGCAGTTCGGTCATTCTTATTGAATTTAATATTAATATGAAACAATGAGACTTCTCTATTTTGTTTACTGAAATCAATCATTTTTAATTAATTTGAATTAGTTTTGGAATTTTAATAGAAGTAAAATTTATATTTTTAGAATATAGTACCTGTAATATAACATTACACATATGGAATGATAATTCAATATAATTTCGATCAATTCAACTAATATTAGTGAAATTCAGTCATTTTTATTAATTTTGTTTAATCTTATATGAAATAAATAAATCTGGTATTTTCATAGTATAATTTGATACTTTGACAATAGTTGGAAACTTGGTATCAACATTAATACGTAAATAAACAATTATAAATAAATTGATTTTATTATAATACAACATCTTAAAACAAAATCGTTAGTATAAGTAATAACTCTCACTTATTAATCCATTTCCACTTCAGGAAATGAAGATAAGGCCGAAAAGTTTTAGTTCGAAACATTTAATCCAGTTGAGTGGATGAATTGGTAGTTAGCATATACCTGCTGATGGTTCCGGTGATGAGTTAATTGGTGTAGGGGATATATCAGTAAGGATTTTTCAAAAAAAATTCTAACTCTTCAGTTTGGTGGCTCGACAACTGTAAAACTCAGTTGGAATTATCACTCAGTTCGATATACAGTTGACTTCTTTGACTGATGGTCAATTGTATTTTCCTAACTGATATTTTGCAGAGTGAATGTGTGCAGAATGTGTTAGATCTAAACGAACACTTTGTTCATATAAAGATGTTGTGTTACTGAAAAAACTTAGCACAGTCAGTATAACAGAAATAATAAATTGTGCTAAAATAAAAGACACACGATATGTTAACCCAGTTCGATTTTGCAACCTACGTCTGGGGGCCTTTACCCAAGAGAGAACCAATCCACTATTAGAAGAAATGGCTACAGAGGATCTTACACATACAGGTCGACACCTTATGCTATCCTTTCGCTCACCCTCTTTCTAACTTCACGTGAATTCGTGACTGATCGATTTACAATCACTCAACCTAAGCTCGAACCTCCAGTCCGACCCTTAACTCTCTATAAGATTTTATCAAAGATACACTCTCAATAATTTGTGCACTCAATTACAATACTCTCAAGAAAGTATATGCACTCAAACAATAAAACAAAGTGGTCAACCCTCACATTGTTGATGTCGAATATATATAGGTTTGAAACCCTAGATCTTTTCGCCATCATGTATATCTTCTTAGATCTTCTTTCCTCGTGAGGATAAGGCTTGGGGAACACGTCTGATTTCTGCTTGATAAGTATCTTGACCGCATATTTCATAATCATGAAAAAGATCCCACAAAATCCGCTCAGATAAGGAAAGTCTCTGCCAGACTGTTTCAGGTTCCCCTGTTACAAACTGAAGCACACATAACATAGTTTGTTCTACGCAGCGGCTTCGACACTTCAACTGTACTTTTGGCTACATAAACTTTGCCAATATCTTTGAGCAGCATCACCTCTTGAGCAGCAATGCCTCAAATCCAACAGAATGTGGTGGTTATATTGGACTCGTTACTTAACAAAAAATCCTTTTAAGCGAAGGTCAGTTCATAAAGCTTAATTCAATTTGTCAACACAGATTTGTATGCAGTTAGTAAGAAATACTCAAACAATAATTATAAAAATAGAATGTAAAGGGACAACTATTTTTACGTAATTCAGAGATTAATTCTTACGTTCACGACCAAGTAACCAACTTTTCGTTTTAGTAATCCACTAGAGAAGTTTCCACGTACTTCCCAAATATTAGGTTGGTTTATGGCACCAAAAATCCTAGACAGTTATTTTTCGGGTGTTAACAAAACCTACAAATCTTTTGCGGGCAAGAAGAGTAAAGCCTTTCTTAGTTTGCGGGTACTAATGATGGGACATCTTCGGTACGTCATAGTTGGCTGAAGGCAACCTTGCTCCCACTCTCTCAGTGTTATTCAACTTGGATGGCGAGTATTGGGGGAAGTATACCTTGCGGCATGGAACCTTGCTTTTGAGGAAGATTGCCTCTTAGTAATCTTCTCCACTTATACTTTATCGACAGTTGGTCTAAATTACAGGACGATATTTGTCTTCTCAAGGCATGAATATCCTAAAAAGGTGTCAGTGTCGACCTGTCACATCAATAAAAGTAGGGAAGGTTCCCCATCGAAGTCGGTTAGGAGACTTCCAAAGTCTCCCTGAAATGACAAAAATACCCTTACCATCACAGGTATATATACAGATTTTACTGCATTATATCAGGTATCGTGATCATTATCATCTTCTTTTTATGATAGAACTCGTTAAATTCTCTCAAGCTTTCGTGTTATTCACACACTGACTTGATCGTCGGAGACGCGACGTCGGTATACAACCCAGCGTTCCGTTTTGCAGGTCGGAGCTCGAAATATAAAACCACGTAAAGAAGCTCTTCCTACCTTAGATCATCAACACAAGGTAATTAATATGTGTTAATGATCATTGAACATGTGTATGTTTAAGGGTTACAAATCTGGACCCCATCAACTAAGAGACCTAGAGTCTTCGATTACGAGTTCGAAGGGACCTACAAATCTGGATCCCATCAACTAAGAGACCTAGAGTCTTCGATTGCGAGTTTGAAGGGACCTACAAATGGATTGGGAATTTTGTTTCCAACTTATGAAACTTGCAATACTTTACAGTGGAGGTTTCCTTTTAAGGTTTAGAGACTCAAACTAATTACAGTGAGTCTATTTAGGATGAACAAGAAAATGGACTTCTGGATTCAATCAAGAACAAGGGTTCTGAGAAACTAGAAGGAAGCACAACGAGGTGAAGGGAACACGCTGCAACTTTGCTTTTAGAGAGATTTCTTGCTTCGAGAATTCTTTGCTCTCAAATCTTTATGCGCTTGTTCGGTAACCTTCTCGCAATGAGGGAGGCCTCTATTTATAGGAAGGAGGTCGAAGTAGACGTTAGAAATAGCCGTTTGACCTCTGTCATAAAGCATTACTCCTCACCTAATCTCTGCAAACTTTCCATAAATGGTAACTGCGGGACTTGCTTTATGCATGTCTTCGTTGTCGGTCCATAAATAGAAAATTGCAGTCTGTCTTGTACTTTTGAGTAAATTTGAATTTTCAATTCATGTCCATCCTTCTCTTCAGTCTTGCAAGCCTTCTTCTTCAGACTTCCAAACTTATAACTTCAATAGTTCCGAACATGCACGCCTGCATGGCTCAATTCTCGAGTCAAGTGAGTTAACTTCTGACTTGATCCTCAACTGACTTCTTCAATTTGATCCTGTAAAGATAAAATTCTTACGCTCAAACAGTGAGCTCTAGCTAAAGAATAAATAAGGGTCATCTACTCAGCTGGAGGTGGGTATAGATAGTAAAAATTTTATAATATGGTTTGAGATAGGTATGAGTAAAGACATTTTGGACATGAGTCTTCTAAACATTAATCGATTTAAATAAATTTGAGTAGTTAGCAGATCTTATACGGGTTTAAGACGAAAATGAGTAGTGAAATCACTTTTATATTAGATTTGGAACATGTATGAGTATTTACACTCTAGACGAGAATATAAATTAGTAGCATAATTTATTTTTTATTATTTAGTTTAATTAATTTTAAATTTTTCAAAATAATTTTCAGTTGATTTTCGACGGGCTTTAATAATAATTATAATTGCATATTTTTTTTTGATTAATTTAGTTAGAATCGATACAAATACGTAAAAAAAACTATGTGGGTTAGTATAAGTACAAATAAACAAATACTATAAATTATAGTACAACATATTCAAAATAAATCGTCGTTATAAATTAATAAAAGATAAATATGAAAATACTTTGGGATTATATATACTATTGGATTAATAATTAAAGAAATTCTTTATTTTTTCACCTAATCTAATTGCCAAATAAAAGGAAATTACAATACAGCAAAGACTGCCCCCAAATATTTCAAAATTCTCAAAAATAATACCACAGGGAGACACTGCAGTAGAAACTAGAAAAAGGAAAACAGTAACATCTTGTGCGATAGCCAAACCATGGTTCACCATTTTTTATTTTTGAATTATTTTTAGTGTAATAAAAATTCACGACACGTGTTGAGGATTAGGGAAAGGAGATGCACACTATGTGGTGCCAAGGTCCTATTTCCCAGCATAATGGATGTAGTACATCAACACGTGACTTTGTGACAAAGTGAAACACAGAACCCATAACCCTGAACCCTATGTGTGTGTGTGTGAGAGAGAGAGAGAGAGAGAGAGAGAGTGAGTGAGTTTTGGGGTTTATACAGTTTGATGAACAATCCACCAAACCAGACACAAACGGAGTAGAAGATAGTAGCCTATAAAGGCATGACAAAGATTGATTTGGGTTTAAATATTTTATAATCAAGTATTTATATATGTGAGGGGGCGTTGAATATGAAATGTGATTTGGTTGGTATGTTGATATCTTCCTCACCTTGTGTTTACAACAAGTGTTAAATACAAAAAATCATTTCCCATGTTTAGTCTGTTTGTTAAAAGTAGTACTCAATACAAATCTCGGATTATAATTATTCCGTCAACCCTGAAACCCAGAGAAGGACTTGTGCGGCAGGTCGCAGGGTCCATGCCGGGTTGACCCACACAACCCAGATTAATCCGTTGACTCAATCAATTATTTTTTCAATTTTCTTTTTTTATTTCAGTTTTCTTTTTCCGGCTCCGCTTTCGGCTCCATTTTACGGCTCCACCCTCTCTCCAATTACTAACATAAGGATAATCGTCGAACAACAATTTGGATATCTTTCGCTCGCTTCGAGACATTCGGCTTCCCTCGCTTGAATCTTGACCAAAGAAGAAGCGGCAAACAAAAAAACGAAGAGGGAAAAAAAGCCAAAAAAAATGAAAAAAAAAATCGATATTTTTTTTTAAAAAAAAAAGGCGCGTGCACCCCACACGCCCCACGCGCGGTCGCATAGGGTGCTACCTGCTGCATATAAGTTTTTGCATGAAACACAACTATAATTTTATTTTCTAGAATGTAGGGGTAATAGGATCATGACAAAAAAACAGTCGTATTGATAAAAAAATGGTGGTATTGACCAAAAAGTAGGAATAAAGTTATTATGATGACAAAAAAATAAGAATAAAATTGTTGGGATGTGAGGCCATCAATGACAAATGATAGTAAATAAAGGAAAAATTAGAAAGTATGATTGTAAAAAAAGTAAATAAATATTTAATTTATGAATAAAAAAATATAGGCAAGTAGATATTTGATACGGAGGGAGTAAAATTCTATCATTGATGATGATTCCTTCCAACTTCCGAAGCTGCTCAGTCCCAGTCCTTTATGCAGCATGTCGTTATTGTAATAGTGACACCATTTTACGCCACCAGATTCTGTAGAAACAACTTTTAACAGGGGTTTATTTAATTAGAAATTGAAAAAAAAAACCCCTCCAATTAAATTGAATTAAATAAAAATAAACAAAAAGAAAGGTGGACCACACCAACCATAAGAGACACTTCAGAATAAATGGGATTGTCTGGGATTTTATAGCTTTAGTTCATTATTTACTATTTCAAATATAAGCCTTCTCTAGCTCAAAAAAAAAAAATTATATAAATATATATAAGCCTTCTCAAGAAGCCTTCACATTTGTCAAGGAACCGATGATGAAATTTATATTCTCAACCTGCACTAATTATCAAGAAATGAAGAAAAAAAATTGATCTAATCAGCTAGCTGAATCTGCTTCGTCTGCACCAAACCTGAACTAATTTCCAAATATTTATCTCTGTCTCGTATATGTGGCTCAAGACTTCATCAGGAAACGTTACTGAACCCGAAATACACTGTTTTCTGTTGAAATGAATTCATAGCTAAGTCCACCTGCAAGTGTCCAAACTGAGATTTTAATCGAAGCCCGTATCCGAATCCAACTCCACTTCCTGGTTTTCCATGCCTAAGAGATGGATTTCCTGACAATGAAAAAACAAATGCGGAGCGTTAATTGACAGTGTGGAGGGAAGCTTGTGCTAAGTGCGCTAACTGACGGAGCTTGGAGGAAAGTTTATGCAAAATGTTAAGAACCTTAACATTTTGTATATAGAATCTTAACGAAATGAATAAACACGACACAAATACAACAAGATGTTCGGAAGATCAGTGTGTCTAATGTGTATTGTACATACAGAACAAAAAAGACAGAGAGAGAGAGAGAGAGAGAGCACAGAAAAGATAAAATTGTTCCAAAATTGCATTTGTACTCTTAAATAACCTTCTCTTACGTCCGTTTTCCTTTCACGTGCTTTGGTTGTGCACATAAAAGGTGTCTCTCACGGGCTATAAAGGTGGGACCAATTATCTTCAGCAAGAAAAGTAATGAATTTTGTAGAGAACTAGAAATTGTGTTTGTGCCACGACTTCATGTCCAAACAATGTTCTGAGGCCATCAACTCAGCATATCTGTACATGGTTATTTTCCAAATTGATTTGCACTAAGCTTAAATAAAAGTTAGTGGGCATCGATGGCCTTTTTTACTAATCAGACAAGAATCTAATATGTATATATTCATCAGTAAATTCAACATAGATGCAATGTCCATTTCCTAGTAGAGTGACAGTAAAGTTAAATTCTGAACATAATTCCCAAATTTACATAGTTCTTTTTCAATTTCCACCGAAGTGGTAGTCTTGCCATCTGAAACCCATAAATATATTTCAAAATGAGTAATAATTGCAACAATCCATGTCTCATGCTTTCTATATCAAACAGACAAAATACAGAATTGTAAAATCAGATGCCGCCTTGAAAGCATTGATATAACCAGAGCAATGTTGAAAAGATGCTGAAGAAAAAGTTAGCAAGTCAAATAACTAACCAGGCACATGACGGCCAGAGCCCAAATCAGATCCACAGTCTATGAATACAGCACCTTCAAGCATTGAGCTCTGGCAGAGACAGAGGGAGGAAAACATTAAACTCATGAAAAGCGGAATAGAAGTCTTTAGCTGCCCTTACAAATAAATGAATCCATTCAAACTAGGTTGACACAGCACCAGTTTTGTACACAAACAATTGCACATGCTGTCAGTGAAAAACATTATTGGTACCAAGACTTATTTCAGTTAGCAAAACTTATTTTTGGAATAATATCTGAAATGTTGGATGATGCCAAATCCAGTTTTGAATCAGGGCAATTCTTCTAAGACCTCACAGTATCAATGAGGACTCAATTTTTTTGGGACAATGCACTTTGGTGAAGAACATTAGCTTTCTTCTTATAAGCTTACAAAACAACGTACCAGTGGTAGTGTCAATTCACTGTTAGCAACTAGGCATGATCTGCCAGATCCAACAGCACCTTCACCATATCCCCGCACGCTACCTTGTCCTCCTATGGAGAAGGCTTGATAAGGAGCTATGTCTCCTACGATAGAGCCACCTGTGAGGCTGACTCAGGAAAGTTGCAGGTGGAAAATAAAATTAGTAGTTCATACATACGCATGAAAACTTATAGAAATACCATATATGAAGAGTAACTGTAGAAAGTACAACTCATATCAAACTTCCTATTTACCACTTCGGCAGAAGTAAAGAACAGATTTTCTCCCTCCGTCCCACAACAAGTGGCTCAAAACTTTTGAGCACGGGTATTTAGGTGAAGGGTAAAAGTGGTAGGACCAACAACTTTTTATAGGGATAATGGGACAACCCAATAAGGAATACGAGCCACTTATTGTGGAACGGAGGGAGTATTTTTTTCCATATTCTTTATTGGTTACCTTGTCAATAAAAATGCTGGCCCGAGCCTTATACCCTTTGAAGTGACAAATTTGAATCGGTTAAAGATCAACCACTTGGAAAGAATTGGAATCCCTTGTTCTATTTGCAGGCTAAACTACATTGAATTTCATACAAAAAAAGAATAAATATATTAAAACCCAAATTATTGAATAAAATATTTGTGCAAAATTGCTCAATAATTTAGACCGGTGCCTCTTACTCGAGTAAAGCTGCGATCGTTTGCCTCAGCAAAGCGAGATTCCTGTTTGAGCACTACCATACTATCATGATAACCACCACTGAGGAACAAGTATCAAAGTCGTTAGGCTAGGAAAGAAAAAACCCAGGGGAAGAAATTATTATTAGTAGCTCAATCTACCTGCAAGTCACTGGAAACCCATGAAGATCTCTGCTAATAGAACGACCGTCATCATTAATAGGACGAACATGCTGAATTGATTTTCCCAGTTTGTTAAAAAAGAGAAAAACATATGGACAGAAATGTCGTTTAGTTTCAATTTCAATGATGTACGAGACGCACCTCAAACTTGATACTGGTTTTACTGCTCCAATTGGAACTTGCAGGCTCACTTAGGTCTACACCAGCAGATAAACGACAAAGATTGACACCCCCACTCCCTGAACGAGAAAAGTTGTCAACAGGGATGCCATGAATCCCTATCTCGGGGGAGATGGAGTGCTGGAAAAGCAAAGTAATGGTCTAATTAGATCTCTAGTTGATAGGAAAGTCCTGATCAAATTAGAAGTGGAGCTTTTACAGGCATATAAACGGTTTGTTGCTGAATAGTTACATAACTCATTAGCCCATCTTCTCGAACCAGATCCAAAGAGAGCAACATACAAAGGCAGATCCAAAGAGAGCAACATACTAGTAGGCCCTACGTTTCTTCTAACACCAAGTCCTTGTCTAGCTCGTAACTTAATCTACTTAAAGTGAAGTCTACACTAAGAATCAAACTCCACGATAGTAATCATTAAATAGTGAACATAAGAAAATGTTCATGCTAAATTTTATCCAGTATCTTGCCAACATGAACAACAAACCAGAAAACAGGAAGCTGAACGATGAAGGCATGCTAAGTAAAATGTCACATGGGATAATACGAACGTGGCTTCAACAGTCAAGTCTTTTAAACGAAGGTAGCAAACCTGAACGATGAAGGCATGCTGTGACAGCCATTCTGGTCTCGGTTTCCGGTAAGTAATCAAAACATTGGAATCACAAAGTCCTTTATCCCACAAGAGATCAAGCTTCTCACTTTTTCCAAATAAATTAGGATGCTTTATGCAAAGGCTGCCAAAAGATGAAGCCATTCAAAACCCTCAACTTATATTTACATGAGTGCCAAATTTAACAAAATCAGAAATGAAAAATATGAAAATGGAAATTCTTTTCAACAAGCACAAAGAAGTAAAGGAACAAAGAGCAAACCTCCCAATAACAAGCGAAAGCGGACTCCATCCACCACCATTTCTGTTTACACAACCAAATGTTCATAAAGAGAAATATAAAGAAAACACAAAATAAATGCACCGTGACAACCCACACTTTGTTGTGATTTCCACAATTCATAGACACACACACACACAGGAGTATATATATGTGATACATAAATCCCGATGTGAATACATACAGATGGAAAGAAGGATAATCAATACTCGAATTAGCATCAACACGACTGATCTCACATGTATAAAAAACAAGGGGTCCATAAAGAAAATGAAACCTGAGGGAAGGCAGCATCAAAGCAGCACATAGTTTGTGTGTGAAATCAACATTGAAGTCTATCTTGGCTTAAAAAAAAAACCCAAACGAGACTGTCAGAAATACACACTCGAAACAACAAAATATCTTGAAAACTAGAGCTGGTCCAGAACAGAATAATAATCTAAAGAGATGAGGAAGACTCACCATTGCCGGCATGAACGCTTTTCTGTGCTCCCATCCAATTACCATATCACGGGCTTTTCGCCCTTTCCTCCAATCAAACTGAATTTTTGATATTTCTGCACCATTTAACTGAAAGAATCGAGAATTTTTGGTCTGAAAAAGAGGCCTTTGATTAAAGGTCTTTGTTAAAAGGAATACAAAATCGTGCTCGTGGGGAAGTTATCTCTTGCTTTGAGAGGAGGGGAATAATGGCAATGGCACTGGCACGTGGAGAATGTTGGGCTAGTAACGTTCCTTTCACTGCGCTATGTTCTTTTGCTGGGCTTCCTTCTCCGATGACCTTATTGGGCTCCATCTTCTTTGTAGATTTTTAGGTTTAGTTTTACTGTTTTTCTTTAATTTAAATTATATTATACTGTATTCAGGGTTTTTTTTGTCCTTTTTTTCTTTTGAAAATATATTTAGAGTTTAATAACAACAACAAAAGAAGATTTAGGGTTTTAACCCTTCCATGTGCAGTAGCCTGTAAATCACACATGGACGATAATTCATTACTAAATCATCCCTAAAGGAACATATCGACGATTTTATGATAACGGTTGGAGGTGAGTAACCTATGGTTCAATAACGGCGGTAAGGCTAATCATGAACGCAACGTCAAAATCACAATAATGGTTATGGCTGTAATAATTGTTCTTTATTATTACGTGTTTACGTTAGTTAAACTTTTTTTGCTATGAAAAAAGGACCTATATATGGTTAATGTACAAGCCTTTTGGTTTCTAAATTTTGGTTCCAATATTGTTAAGTAATTCCGTTTTTATTCCACGTTTATCAAATTTATACAATTAAATTAGGAATTTTGAAACTCATGCGAGTTTTAGGATTTGTTGCATTCAACAAAATTATAAGTGAACGTCTTATGTGAGACTTAACAATGGATCGTGGTTTAACACATTTTCTTTTTTTCTGAATATATATGGGGTAATGAAGAAAGTGGTGGCAGTTAAAAAAGACCATGAACTGGTTAGTGGTGAATCTTATTAATAATAGGAAAATAAACAGTGCTCCCTCCACAGTGCTCTGTTTCAGTTTTCCTTGATTCTGATAATTTTGGCATTATTAATTCATAATAATACACATATATTACTTATTATAATAATTTCTCATGTTTCACATGTATATCTATTATTATTATATATCTTTATATCTTATTCTTCAATTTTTTTTAAAGTTTTGTGTATTATTAATTCAGAATATTAATATTATATACTATGTCTCAATTCTTAATAGATACATATCCTCAATTTTTAAATACAAATTATATAACTCATTTTCATTCTTAATTATTTGTTTAATAATTATGAAAAAATATATTTTTTAAGTTTGTCTACAAATAGCGACAATAATTAAATTTAGAGAAACACAATAAACAAATTAGCATTTAAAAGGCTAATAGAAATTTTGTAAACGAAAATCTGTACGAAAAACTAAATAAATATATCTAATCAACATATCGACATGAAATTCTATGTATCTTTCGTTCATATTTTCCTAAACTCTTCGATTAGTGTCTGCCAAAAATACTACTCATATCACATTAAATCTAATGTATGAATAAATAACTAAATAAAGAAAAAAAAAACAATCCTAAAAATGTAAATATATATTTTTATCGACCTTTGGCTAAGATTAGAGATATCAATTTACCATAAACCAACGAGACAATTCAAACCAACGAGGCGATTCAAATAGATATAAAAAGAATATTTTTTACTAATTTTAGTTAATAGTAGTATTAACTTTCTGAAGTTCAAATTTTTGTCGAGTACTATTAGCCAAGTGTAGAAAAATTTAAAACAAATTTAAATTTGAAAATACATAAATTCAAACCAGTGAGACGACTCAAACCAGCGAGATAATTCAAATAGACATATATATATATATATATATATATCTATATATATATATATATATATATATATATTTTCTTGCAAATGTAAATATATCATTGTCGGCCTTTGGCTAAGATCAGATATATCACTTTATCATCAACCAACAAGATGATTCAAATAAACATCAAAAGAACTATTTTGACTAATTTTGGTTGATATTATCTTTGTAGTGTTCAGATTTTTATCGAGTATTCCTCAACAGGTCTGCGACGGGTATATACAATAAAGTCACAAATTTACTGGAGATGTAGAAAAATTCTAAACAAATTTTAATTTGAAAAATAAAGAATGAAAATGCAAATATATTTATCTCGGGCTTTGGCTAAGATTAGAGATATCAATGTACTATAAACCAACGAGACGATTCAAATAGACATAAAAAGAAGAATTTTTGCTATTTTAGTTAATATTAACTTTGTAGTGTTCAGATTTTTATCGAGTACTATTACCCAACAGGTTTGCGACGAGTATATACAATAAAATCAGTATTTTAATCGAGATGTAAAAAAAATCTAAACAAATTTAGATTTGAAAAATACATGATGAATAAATATCTGGTTTATTTTCATTCATAATTATAAATTTTGATACTTGAAATATAATTAATTTACTAAGTTTGATTTATAATTAACATAAACAACATAAAAAATTCTAAATAAAATATAAAACTATATTTAAATATAAGTTAGTCTCTCGAGAAAAATTATAGAGAGAGTGAGGGGGAAGTGTTGAGAGAGAAAAACAAGTTTTTATCAAAGTTATAATGGTGTGATTGGTTTTTGTCATTTACAAGATGTTTGTATTTCTTTCCTTACTCTTATTGGTGAAATAAAATAGTATTATTTACAAAAAAATACTTTTAAAATATATTATATAAATAAAAATATAAAATTATTTCCCGTCGAGTCTCGACGGGCTACTTACTAGTATGGGGACTATATTATTCTTTTTAATCCATAACTCGAAGTACTTGAGCTCACAAATTTTCTATCATATAATATCACAATCTTCATCTACTGATGAAGTTGCATAAATATATGCATTAACACTGATTAGAGACAATGAAGTTGAGTGTAATCAAATTGAAAAG
Organism: Schizonepeta tenuifolia; assembly: GCA_029490685.1. Taxonomy (NCBI): domain Eukaryota; kingdom Viridiplantae; phylum Streptophyta; class Magnoliopsida; order Lamiales; family Lamiaceae; genus Schizonepeta; species Schizonepeta tenuifolia. Next base: position 66,058,931 of record CM055957.1, on the reverse strand, counting down.
TGCTCAAATCAAATTCGAGTGCGAAAAGCTACAAATAAAAGTTATAAAGATAAACGAAGTGAGTTTAATATATTATTTTTTGTTGGTGAAAGATTATTTATCCTCAAAAGACGAAGACATGGAACATTAACTAATGCTAATTGTATTTGGAGAGTGATTGGAAATTATTTTCATGTAGTTTTAGTTATTGTCTTTGTGATTTTAGTTATTAATGTTATTTCAATTATGCAAGCTTTTGAAGTTTGAATCATATTGATACGGTATATTTCTTCATTAATATAAGTACGAATTTTAAAATATTAAAAAAGTTCACTTTTTGAACATAATAAAAGTAATTGTAGACAACATGGAGTGAAATTAGTAAATATTGGAGAAATAATTTTCTTTATTAATTTGATTGGTCATTGGAGTCATTGATAAAGTAGAAAAGCCATGAATTTTGATCATGGTGTAGATTTTTGAATTAATATGTGAAAATACTCTTTTTCAAACCCCATAATTTATATAAAAAATAAATAATATCTCATATATGATATTTTCATATATGATATTCATGTATGTATAATGAGTACTCATATATGTATGATGAATACATGTATGCTGAGATAGTGATTATGTATGTTAATTATGTATGATTCATATATATGTTACTCGTCATGTATGGTACTCATATATGATATTTATATTTGTGATATTATTTATTTATTTACTTTTTATATATTTAAAAAATATTATTTATTTTTATTTTTAAAGAAGGGTATTTTAACTTTTCACTCTTTTCCTAGATTTTTTTATTGGCTGGGAAAGAGAGACTGCGTGGTGTCGTTATTTGATAAACATAGTTTTACAAAAGTTTTAAGTAAAAAGTCAAATTAAAAACGGGTTTGCCTCATTGGTGACGTTTTCACTTTGCAAGCGCTAGCAAACTTTTGGAAGCCCTTCTCCACCTCACCGCCACCGCACCCATCTCCGCCCTACAACCCCGCCGCCGTTGTTCTCCGCATATAAAGTTTCTCTATATCCGAAGGAAACTGCAGAGAGAGAGAGAGAGAGAGAGGGAGAGAGAGAGATATTAACATGCCGAAGGGAGAGAAAAGTGCCCTCGGCCGCGCTCTTGTGAAGCACCACAATCAGATGGTACAGGAGTCGAAGGATAAAGGCAAGTTTTACAGAAGCCACAACAAGAAGGTTCTGGAATCGGTGACGGAGGTCAGCGACATCGAAGCCGTCATTGAGCAGGCCGACGAGGCCCACCGCATCTTCTCCTCCCTCCATGCTCCCAGCCAGTTTCCCATCAATTTGTGAGATTCAATTTTATTCATCGATTGTTGTTGGCATCTTTTGCACTTTATCGTAATTTCGAAGTATTTCGAGGGGTTTTGTATGATAACTTGCGATTTAATGTGTTGAGGAGCTACTGTGTAGGTTTTTTTTACATGTATGTGAGGGTGTGAAAGTGAATAACTCAAAATCCAGCTGAACACTTGGAACCTATAATCAAAATTTCTGTTTTTCTTTTTGCATGCATTTCATTTGTATTGATTTCTTATTGTTCACTAATTATAGTAAATTTTTTATCGTTTCTTAATGGTATCTGATTTTTTTCTTTTCTTTTTCTGTTATGTGTTTGCTTTCTAATTAGGTTCCGGTTGCTTTTTATGTCTTGTGTCAGGGATTCTGCTTCCAGCACAAATGAGATGACTCTGGAAGAAAGGAGAGAGCAACAGAAGAAAGAGGAAGCTTTGCATGCCAGCAGTCTCCGGATTCCTCGAAGGTATGATTTTGCTCTATTATCTAAATTTTGATTTTTGTTCTTTGTTTATGCAGTCTTTAATGCAAACATATCTTATCCAGGCCACCATGGAATGCTAAAATGTCTGTTGAAGAGCTCGACAATAATGAAAAACAAGCTTTTTTAGAGTGGCGCCGCAATCTTGCAAGGTCAGGAGGATTTATGAGATATTAGCACAAATACGACTGCTAATAATTAATTGTGTTATGCGGTTTTTTCCCATTACTTTATATATATATCTGATCATCTTATAACTATGCATGCTTTTGATTTATGGCATGATTTATGTAGGTTATGTTAGGTCTAGTTTATGTATTTTACTGTTTGTTAGTTATGGAAATAAAGATAGACATTTTCTAGCTTTTTTCTGTTTGTTGGTTAATACTTTATGCATCTAAGCATGCTGATAGCTTTTTTCTGCTTAGATAGGGCCATTCTTGTGGTCCTCTCGTGTGAATGACTTCTCAGAGTTTTTGAAATTAAGATAACGCCGATTTTCATTTTATTTGCTTAAAGTTCTATTCTTTGCATGACAGGCTTGAGGAGAATGAAAATCTAGTTCTTACTCCATTTGAGAAAAACCTGGATATTTGGAGACAGCTTTGGAGGGTGCTTGAACGCAGTGATCTGGTGAGATAATAGGTTCTCTAAGCCGCTCATTTCAGAAATGTTTGAAGGGTTATGTTGCCTTGATATGCTGTTTTGATTGATCTCAAACTTAGACACCCATCTCATCTAAGTGATTCAAGATTTGTAAGGAGTTTGCACAATATTCAGAAGGTTATCGTAACATTTTAACAGCAATGTTTACTGGGAATGGGGCTTGAACGCATTTTAAGTGTCCCTAATCAATGGTCAGAGCATGCATCATATTTTATAATGTGTTTGTATATTGCCTCAAATTATTTTTTCTTATTTATATGGTCTTTAAGATGATACACGCCTAGAGTGACATGCAATGGGCTCGATAGCTAGGCAGAAGTGAATTATACTCGTAGAATCTGAATAATAACTGTTTACTTCTTGTGCCTTTGTGAAAGTTTCACTTTTAATTTATACCTTGCTGATAATTTCTGCTTTATGTTACCCTTCTTCAACTGTTCGTCCTTGAAGCTAGTGATGGTTGTTGATGCAAGGGACCCACTCTTCTACCGTTGCCCTGATCTAGAGGTAGTGGAAGTTAGATAAATTAAATGTTTGGCTTCTTCTCGCATTACTTTCCTTTTAATATTTATTAAATGAGTCATCTCCATGAAGCACCAGCTTGAGCTGCTGATCAAGAACAATCTCAAGCAGATGTGTTGCTTACTATCTACCAGTTTTCAGGAAACTCAATGCAATCGATGAAAATTTTGCCTTAAGAGTTACACTGCTTCTATGTTTTTAGTTGCCAGTATTTTGAGTAATTGCTGACCTGGTATGCATCTAACCAATTGTAGGCATATGCACGAGAGATTGATGAACACAAAAAGACACTGCTCCTTGTAAACAAGGCAGATCTTCTGCCATTTTCTGTTAGGTTAGTATCATAACAGTGCTTCAGCCGATTCCCTGAATTATCCGCTGTTTAGTTCTTTGATTTGTTGCATAAATTTTGTGCAGGGAAGAATGGGCTAATTACTTCCATCAACATGGCATTCTCTTTCTTTTCTGGTCAGCTAAAGCTGCCTATGCTGCTTTAGAGGGTAAGGAGCTCAGTATGTCTGTTGGTACTCAGCATGACTCGGCTGATGCTGAAACTAAAGTATATGGCAGAGATGAGCTACTTGCACGGCTGCAAGCTGAAGCTGAGGATATTGTTTCAATGAGAAATAAATCTAAGTCCTCTGACACGGGCTCATCGGACGTGCATTCTGATGATGACACTGTTTCTGCGCACGCACCACCTCGCAGTGTAGTTGTGGGATTTGTGGGATATCCCAACGTCGGAAAGAGTTCCACAATCAATGCTTTGGTGGGAGAGAAGAGAACTGGTGTAACTTCGACTCCTGGGAAGACCAAACATTTCCAGACATTAATAATATCCGAGAAACTCACTCTCTGTGATTGCCCTGGATTAGTGTTCCCATCCTTTACTAGCTCAAGATACGAGATGGTTGCATCTGGGGTCTTGCCTATAGACCGCTTGACAGAACGCCGTGAGGCTGTGCAGGTGGTTGCCAATCGGGTGCCAAGATCAGCTATCGAGGGCGTCTACAAAATCAAACTGCCGAAACCCAAGCCTTACGAGCCACAATCCCGTCCCCCTTTGGCATCCGAGTTCCTGAGAGCTTACTGTGCTTCTCGTGGGTATGTTGCCTCGAGTGGACTACCGGATGAGACGAAAGCGGCACGCCTAATCTTGAAGGACTACATCGACGGGAAGCTCCCGCACTATGAAATGCCGCCAGGAATGTCAAATGATGAAGATGACTACGAGGATGGTGCTGAACTTAGTTCACCACATGAATCAGACTCGTCTGAAGAAGAAGACCCTGCAGCTGCTGAAGATGAAGCGGCCGCCGGTCTGGAGCATGTGCTGAGCGATCTGAAATCTTTCGACATTGACAATGGAATAGCTTCCGACAGGAGTGCTGTTAAGAAATCCTCAAGTAAACCTTATAAACAGCATAAGAAGCCCCAAAGGAATAAGAATCGGTCGTGGAGGGTAAAAGATAACGAAGACGACGGGATGGCGGTTGTCAGGGTTTTCCAGAAGCCGGCAAGCGGAGGCCGCGTGGTTGCTTAAAAGGGTGGTCTTCTTGTAAGATAGTCTTTCCTGCTTCTTATTTTTCTGCTTATTATGTGTGTTGTGTTTGTTAACTCACTTTTTTACAGAGGCTTCTGAATTTTTGACAACAGAATTAGTTCGTGTAGAGACAGACATATATGGCTAAAAGACATGGTTATCGACTTTTTACTATTTATATTTATATATATGGCAAGAAATTTGCAGTTGAGATGTATTGTGATCAAGTATTGAAGAATTTAAGAGAAATATTCTGCCAACATGTTCTGAATTTCTGATCTATCTATGACGTAGAAGTTACACTATCCATGAGCACATACACATACTTCCATTTAAACAATAATGTTGCATAATTATATATTCTAATTGGGTATATAACAAATTTAATTAATACTATGTGCCATTTTAAATTAAAACACACGGTAATACTAAAGCAGTAAGACAGAAAATTAAAAATAACAATTGGAATACCTAAAGTGGGACACTTTTTTGAAGAACTTATGCGAAAAATCATAAATATTTTTTTGAAATACCTCTTTCACAAAATAACTAAAATAATGGGATCCAACGGAATATCATCAACACTTCGATTGAAGAGTCTTAGCATCTTGTTACGAAACATATGTGATGAAAAACCAATTAAATCTTAGAATTTTATAGTAGGAAACAGTCTTAGAAAGTTTTGAGTTAAAGGAGGAAAACGCATTAGTTGGAAAATGACAAATAAACATTGCCTTTGTGTTCGCTACACATTAAAATTAAAATAAATTAAGCAAAGAGAAGTAGCTAGTTCATCTTCTTTGCTCCTCAAATTTAATAATCCAAATATATACCCTTAGTATCTTACCATAAAAAGGGGGTGCTGACGATGCAAATTCCACATTTCCTTCCCACAATCACACCAACATTTTCAAATGCATGCCATGAAAGTTGTCAATAGCAAAATTCTTGGTGCATTTTGTCTTCTAATATTCTTTTTTTCAAATATGAGTCATGCAAGAGTTCACGTTCAAGTCATAAACCAGCTCGAATCGGGGCGGCGGATGAGCGTGCATTGCCGGTCGAAGGAGGATGATATCCGGTACCAAATCGTGGAGGCGGGCGACGCCGTCGAGTGGAGTTTCAAAGTGAATATTTTTAGGACGACGCTGTTCTATTGTGAGGTGCAGTGGGACAACTCGAATTGGTATCATTTTGATGCATATAATGCTAAAAGAGATTACCGTAGATGTAGGTCAATGTGTCGATGGATGATTACCAAAGACGGATTGTTGTATGGATACGATGAAGAAATAGGGTTTTGGAAAATGTTCCCCTTGATCCCTAGTTCTACATAAAACCAAAAAAAAAAAAAAAAAAAAAAAAAAAAAAAACCCTCAAAGTAGTCTATCAGTACTTTATAACTTAATAATACATTTACTGAACTATTGTGCGTCATTTTTATTTATCTTTAATTGAGAGAGAGAGAGAGAGAGAGAGAGAGAGAGAGAGAGAGAGAGAGAGGTCTCACTTTGACACGGAGAGCATAGAGAGGTCTCACTTTGACACGGAGAGCATAGCTTGATTGTCTCCAAAGAACTATTGACTATATGTCTCATTCATTTTTAATACTCTTTTCCATTTTACTGTATACATTTTTGGTATTGCAATAGTAGTACGCATATATATGTCTAATTGTTTTTTACCGCTTCCCGTATAACTTATGTGTGGCGGCCCAATTAAAAAAGAAAATAAATTAAACTCTAATTATGAAACTTAAACCATAATTATGCATTATTAAATTTTAATTGTGGACTACAAATTCTAAATAAAGATTACTGTACTCTAATTAATTTTATTTTAAAAATAATCCCAACTGAACTTAATTCAAGATTTTGCAAGTTTCCTCTTGCTCCGATAAACAAAACTTCAATTACTACAAACTTTAACTTCGGTAAACAAATGCAGTCATAAGTCATATCTATAATATGTACAACCATATTTGCAACTAATTTGTCCAAAGTTTTCGACTTGGGCAGCCAAAGCCTTTACAAAATTGTAATAGTTCACATTGAAATATTCCACCTATGACAACAATTAATGAAGAATTTATTTATACCATTAAAAATGAAGAATGAATAAGATAGTGTAATAATTGCCAGTTGGCTTTAGAAGTTAGAAATCTGCAGTGATATATATATTTCTGATGGAATTAACCTTCTTCTTGAGAAAAGTTGGATGGAATCAAAATATATACTAGTATGTTATTTTATTTTATCAGAAATCTCAAAATATATATACCATAATATCTTAAATGTTACTAATTTTGAATAATAGTAATTAAAAAATGTTAATAAGAATAAAAAGTATACGAGTATGTTTTATCTATTTTTTTATACTTTTAAATTAATTTATATTTATTTATGATCAATAAAGACATAAAAAACATTGTAGTGTTTGTTATATTTTTATTATTTTATGTCAGTAAAGTTTGATTAGATCTTAATTGCAAAAATTGAAAAATTTATAATTTAATTTGCCAAAGTTGAAAGTTCGAAATAAAGTTGTAAAAAATTGAAAAGTTCATGATTTAATTTGCCAAAATGAAAGTTCGGGTTAAAATAGCAAAAGACAAAGTTCGTGATTTAATTCGCCAAAATCCCCCCGATATTCATAGAACTTTGCTGTGTTGAACATGTGTTATACATCTCATGTAATTTATTTTTCAAAATAAAGTATATTGTTATATAAACCTCGTCGATGAAAAATGGAGAAACCCAATAACCATTTGATGACTACAGCAGCAGCACCATATTTTCCGGCAGGCCTGGCAAAGATCTATCAACCTTAAAAGCTACAAGCAAGAATTTTACACGTTCCTTCGAAAGAGAGCATGCCAGCAACACACTCTAGAATGGATGTCAATATTGCCCCTTTCACAAATTCAAGCTCAAAAATACCATGTGGTTGATCCAAGGAAATAAAACTAGCTCAAGCATCAATATTGCCTCTTTCACTGCTGTGGCTTGTCTTCTGCTTTCCTTGGCTGCAAAAGTATCATATTTATAAGAACACTGAAGAATGCAAAATCATGACAAAAAAACAAGGAAATTGACTCTGACCAAATTTCTCATCCTCCGTTTTCTCAAATGAATTAACTCTAGCTCACAGTAACTCAACACAAACAGATTTGACTTATTAGATTTGGATCCATCCAATTGATGACAAACGATCCTTGACTATATGAGAACCAAGTTTCTTATTTCTCCATGAGACGCGACCCTAATATATCCAATATACATAGAGAAGTTAACTGGTTCAATCGTGATGTAATTATATGAGAAGGTGATCCAGGTGCTAAAAGGGGAAATCCACAGCAATGCAGGAAAATTAAGCAATATTGCACATGCATCAACGCAATGACTTTGGTGTTTTGTATTGACCAAAATAGAATCTAGACCTAATTCACCTAAAACCATTGCATCATATGTGTTTGCACATGCCATTCAGACCAACATGGAAGAGCAAAGGATATGTTTGGGTTGGATCTTCATGTGCAGGAGGACAAAATGCATTGGAAAGTCTGTAGTCCATTTGATTCTATTCCATAAAAATGAATTGACAAAGGGAATGGAGATAGAAAATAATATTGAGCATGGCAAAACTTCCTTTATTACATTCCACTGAATCGTTTGAGCATCATCCAAAAGACTGGTCATCCAATGAGATAGAATGTTTGACCAGTCACATGTTCCATTTCCAAGTAAAAATTCAACAGAACTTACTAACAGCAAAAGGTCAGCTGCCCTAAGAGTAATCCATCTCAGATGATATTTATCGTTCACAATGGAAAGAAATCACAAAAACAGAATCAACTGGTCCAAGATCAAAATCATTTAAAACATATTCTATGAATTATATACAACCAACACTTGTTCAACCTATTTTCTATATGACTTCAGTCAAATATCATACCCTCAATCATGTCTTCACACTGATTGGGTAAGGTTTCTGAAATTCATTGATAGAGCTGCAGTAGTCCACAATTAAAATGTTTCACATGAGCACATTATGAGGCAAACGTTTGGTTCCTTAAAATGCATACCAATTAATATGTTTTCTATTACAGCACACCCTTTTCTCCATCCCATTTCCATTTTTTCTCTGCTTTGCTACCATGAAGCCAAATTTGTTCTCCAGAGTACCTCGAGATGATGATGATGATAATAATAATAATAATAATAATAATAATAATAATAATAATAATAATAATATGAAACCTTTTTCTCCTTTTTAATTTTTGCTCCCGAGGCCTAATGACCCCTTTTCTTAACTGTTTTTATACTGTTTATCACTAAAAACACTACTTTCCATTTACAAAAGCAATACATGGAGAAGATTAGACAGACTTAAAACTCTTCAGATGACATACATGGCTTCAACAATGCGCAAAGATAAAGTAATCAAAATTCAGTAATGCTTAGATATCTGTTTCACAAGTATAATTTGAACAGGTGTTACTTATCAACACAAGAGCTAGCTGTAAGAAGCATGAAATTCAGGTACTGCAAGCCTCTACTATACGATCTTTATATACCATTCTTCCCCATAATAAACTAGTACATAAGAAACCACAAAATGAAACCAACTAATCAAACAACCAAATCTTAAATAAATAAATAAATCTCAGCCATTAAAGCGCAGAACATGTTCGACGAATTGAGCGAACGAAATTAGCCATTCAACTAGGATGAAATCAAAGCAGAAAAGAAAAAGAAAAGAAATTCATAACCTTAATTCCCGTAAAGGGCTGCTGCAGCTCTTCATCGGGGATAACGACGGGCCACTTCTCGCCGGCTTCGCGGAACATCTGCTCGGTCTCAAGAACCTGGCCCTTGGCGAGAATGAGGGTGCGGATGTGCTGGGCAGGGGTGGAGGTGGCGTCGAAGGTCTCCTCGACGCCGTTGGCGAAGGTGACGGTGATCTGCGGCGGGAAATCGTCGGTGCGCCGCTTCACTTCGATCTTGCACTCTTTGTTGGACTCCCTAGCCTTGCGCGCGTTGCATTGCGCCAAGAACTCCATGCACGACGCCAATCGAGGGTCCAGCGCGTTGAATTCGATTTTCACCTTCGACAAAAACTTCAACATTTTCTCTCTCCTTCACCTAGTCGACGACGGTAGGGTTTTTAAGCAAAAAGCAGTTTTCAGTGAATATTTTTCATCCTTCCCCATTTTTTCCTTCCACTGCTTATATTTACTTAATTTAATAAGCTCAAAATCCTTTTTTCTTGTTTTAATGAAAAAAAGTCAAAATTCCTAGTCCGTCCGTCTCATTTCACTCGTTAACACAAACTTTAAAAACTCATTACTCTTATTCTCTATAAATTTTAATGCAACAAATTAATTCGGTCAATTTGTATTGGCCTTTTGAGTTCATTTTGCAATATTATTTTAAAAATTAAACCATTTTTTCATCAAAGTTAATGAAAGGAACTAAAAGATTAATTGAAATATGAGCCATCATTAATAATTAGTTGAAATGTAAAGTAAATTTGATGGAAGGGAGAGGGAGAATATTCTTGATAACTGAAAAACTCTTATAAAAAAACAAATGAAAAGAGCTACAACATCTTAAATTTGAAACCGGAGGTAGTATTCTTTTATAGCCTCTCTTTAAATAACACTCTTTTGTATACCAAAATCGTGTAAAAGTACTAAAATACCTTTAAGTCCACCAACTTTTCAAGAGTCAACAAAATCCTATGACATATATTTTATGAAATATAATTCTCCATCGATTTCGACGGGTTATACGCTAGTTATTATATAAACGAAAATGACTCTATGTAAAAAAATCCGATGTGACACCTTTTATATTGCTCAATTCTTATTTATCTAAATTCTCAAATTTTTTAGAATATAAAATCAATATTTATTATATTAATAATATTTTATATATATTATATATGACATGTAAACAAAATCTTAACAAGATCAAATCTTCAAAATCAATATCAATCATATTTTTAATTGAATATTTTTATTATTAATTTTTGAAACTTACGTATATAAAAATATTATATTAATTTCTTCTTTTCATACGTATCAACATATCGTCCCTTTTTAGATTTTCTATACAACTAAATGAGGTTTTTAGATATATAAATATAGATTTAATTTTCTCCTAAAAAATTATAGATTTAATATTAGATTTTATTTATGGAGATGTAAGAATAAATAAATAATTTTAATTTTACCCAATTAATTAGGTAGACAAGCCAATTTCTAATTGACGGCTACCTCAATCGGGTTATCACGCGGCACATTTCCATTCTTTATTCTTATTTATTTTAAATTTTTCATTTTATGCATTTTTTTCATGTATATTCTAAAATCTAAAATCGCCATCCTTGAATAATTTTAACATTATGTATAGTTGTATTTCTAACTTGCATAATTTATAATTGTAATTAGCGAATATTACTATACATTTAAGGACGAAAACGAATAGTACAATCAATTTTTTTTATAAAATTTTAGGTCTATATAAATTCTAAACGAGTTTCATATGCACACTTATAAATCAAAACCATGGTGAACGAACAGATTCCGACCCGGAATCCAAACGGTAGACAGACCAATTTCCAATCGACGGGTACCTCAACTCGGGAAGTTTTTAATTTTATGCATTTCCTTTATGTAATTTCTAAAATCTAGAATCGCCACCATGAAATTAATTTTTATGATATTTGTAGTTGGATTTCCAACTTTGCATAGTCTATAATTTTAATTAGTGAATATTACTACGGTTAAGGATAAGAACATAAATCAATTTTTCAATTAAATTTTTGGTTTATATAAATTCTAAATGAGTTTTATAAATTACGCACTTATAAATCAAAGTCGTGGTCAACGGCCCGGTTCCGATGCGGAACCGTGGTGATAAACGGGCCAATTCCCAACCGACGGATATTGTTATACGGATTTTTAAAAAAGAAACACAAATGACTAATTTTTTAATCGGTTTGAAACAAGTACAAGTATATATAAATTTCAAACAGGTTTGAATTGTTTGATTAATTGTTTGAATCCTAACGATTTGTCAATGAGCCAGTTCTGACCTAGAATTGTTCGCATAGATGGGCCGATTCAGTAACAACTTGCAACTTATATTTTTTTACTCCCTCCGTTCACGAAATGATTGCCACATTGTGAACGACACGAGTTTTAAGAAAATGGTAGGTAGTAGTGAATTATAGTGAGTATTGTTGTGAGTGGAGTAAGGGTCTCACAATAAATGTTAGTGGAGTAGCAAAAATGACAACCATTTTGTGGACGGAGGAAGTACTCCCTCCATCCATGATTTAAGTCCCCATTTAGGGTCTGACACTGAGTTTAAGAAAAGCTGAAAAGTGGTTTTTAGTGAGGTAAAAGTTAGGATGTAGGGGTAGTGTTAATCTTTTACTTACTTTTGCTAATCTTTGTACCTTTTTTTATTATTTAACTTGTGTAAGTAGATTCATTTAATTTTATTTTATTCATTACATTTTTGCTTTCATTTAATTTAACTAACTTGTGTGAGTAGATTCATTTAATTTTATTTTATTCATTACATTTTTGCTTTCATTTAATTTAGTGAGTAGATTCATTTAATTTTATTTTATTCATTACATTTTTGCTTTCATTTAATTTAACTATGCAATAAGAACTTAATTAAACTATGAAATGTGTGTTTGTGTGTGTGATTTACATGTGTGTGTGCGTTTGTGATTTAAATGTATTGTTTGCTTTCATTTTGATTTCATTTAATTTTATTTTTTGCTTTCATTTAAATGTGTGTGTGCGTATGTGATTTCTGTTTCTTCTTAATTTTAAGTATGAAATGTGTGTGTACGTGTGTGATAATTGTGTGAATAAAATCATTAATCTTCATTGGTAATAGAAAAAAAAATGATTAAAAAGCAAAGAAAGATGAAACTGTACAGTGCATGAGAGAAAAGCAGTTTTAACAGAGAGGGAAAATGTCATTTTCATTGAAAATTTGGAGCCAAAAGTACACAATACAGTGGAGGCAATTTCAAACATTCTAACACACCTATAAATACAACATTCACTCCTCATTAAATTCATCACACCAACTAAAAAGCATTCAATATACAGTCTAAAAAAATGGTTCCAAAACTGAGTGATGACAAGAAAAATGTCATCGCACAGTGGTTAATTCAACGAAGCACTAATCGCAAGTTGATCCATGGAGCAAAAATAGAGACGGCACAGAAGTTTGGAGTCGATTTGAAGACCATATATCGCATTTGGAAGACTGCATCAACTCAACAACTCCAAGGTATACATGTCCATGTAAAATCATTGAGAAAAGGGTCATCATATGCAAATATGAAGAGTATTGATGAAGAAAAAATAAAATCTCTCTCAGTCCAACAGAGGTCCTCATTGAGAGTGATGGCAAAGAACACTGGAGTTAGTAAAAGCCCCATACAAGTATGAGTGAAAAGAAAACAGCTTGTGCCACATATCAATGCCATTAAACCCTTCCATTAAACAGCTTGTGCAGTTTCAGACCATGTACAACGTAGTACATGTGGATGAAAAGTGGTTTTACCTCACCAAAACAAAGGACAGATACTACTTGGTGCAAGGGGAGATTCCTCCACATAGAGTATGCAAATCAAAGGCACATATCCACAAAATCATGTTCAATTGTGTTGTGTCTAGACTAATTATAGACAAGAAGGGTATTGTAATCTTTGATGGAAAGTTTGGTATCTTTCCTTTTGTCACAGAAGAACCAGCATAAAGAAATTCAAAAAACAGAGTCAAAGGCACCATGGAGATGCATGCTATCACATCAGTCACAAGGCCAATTCAGAAGAGTTCCTTAATCAATGAGGTCATGTAAAAATGTGCTTTTTCAGTACATTAGGCAGCAAGTTTGCATCAGAAAATGCAAGTTCTACACTTCATATGATGCATTTTCAGTTTGCATAATAGACTCAAGTGTAGTATGTGATCTTATCATGAAAATGCAAGTGAAGCATAATATATGCATCAAAGGCAGCAAGTTTGCATCAGAAAATGCAAGTTCTACAGTTTCATCATATGCTTTCAGTTTGCATAATGGACTCAAGTGTAGTATCTGATCTTATCATGAAAATGCAAGTGAGGCATAGTATATGCATCAAAGGCAGCAAGTTTGCATCAGAAAATGCAAGTTCTACAGTTTCATCATATGCATTTTCAGTTTGCATAATGGACTAAAGTGTAGTATCTGATTCTTATCTTTACAGATGTTGCCTGTTATAAAAGTCAAGTAACCAAGCTGTCTAAGCAAGAAAATATTCATCCAATAAGACAATGCTAAACCACACATCAAGGGAGATGATCCAGATTTCCTAGCTACTGCAAATTCAGATGGATTTAGTATCACACCGATCCAACAACCTCCTAACTCACCAGATACAAATGTCAATAATTTAGAATTTTTCAGAGCAATACAGAGTTTGAAAGATCAGAAACCAGTAAAGGATTTGACAGAGCTAGTTCACAATGTCAAAGAAGCATATGAAAACTATCCAACAAGTAAGTTAATAGAGTTTTTCTTACTTTGCAAGGTTGTTATAGAGAAATCATTAAAATCAAAGGGGACAATAATTACAGTACTCCACATATGGGAAAAATTCATCTTGAAAGGCTGGAAGAGCTACCAGAAGTCCTAGAAGTTGATGAGCAACTAGTTAGGGAAAGCTTAGAGTTTCTAAACCAGGGGACATCAATTGAAGACAGGTTCTACAACATTGACAGTCTAGTTGAGGGACTTAATCAGATTGTTTTAGAGGATTAAATATAGTAGTTGTGTTTTGCAGTTGGTGGTTTACAAGAACAAACAACGAGTCATGCTTTTTGTGGTTGTTTGGCATGTAAACAGGGCTTCTATCATAATATAAAGTTCATCTTTTGTCTCAGTTTTATACATTTTAGATTGTAAATTTTCAGATTTCAGTTCATTAGAGGCAACAAGTTTACATCAGAAATGGAAACATTCATTTCATCATCTGCATTTCCAGAATTCCTTGGCATCCTCAAATCAACCTCCTAAACTAGGTAAAGAATTACCTAGTGGTGGCATCATTGAGGTGCCTTCAAGTGTAGTATCAATGCTCTACAACCATATGCACATCACAAATCACATTTTATAGGCAGCAACAAATGCAAATGCATCAGTTCATCAAACATAGAATCATCATGTGCATTTTCAGATTGACAGTCATTTAATCTCATGGAATATATTCATCATTCAAATTTTTCAGTTTGTATCAAAAATTCAAAGGCACCATACCAGCACAGGCACATTAATAGGCATCGAATCTGAGCACAAAGGTCATGTAAACAGGGCATCACCAGCCCCCAATATCACCCAAAAATGAAATCAATGCAATCAGATAATATATTCATATAATTGGCATCACCAGTCCCAATATAACCAACCAAATAAAATCAGTCATGCAAACATGGCATCACCAGCCCCAACATCACCAAGATAGAGATTAGAACACAATCACCTAGTGTTTGGATGCTTTTTTAAAAGGATGCAACAGACCCAAAGAGATGTATTTGGCTTTCCAATCGTCGTAGGTGAGATTGACATCATTCTCATCATCGAACCACGGCAACTGAGTCTCCGACACCATTTCCGACTGAGAATGAGAGGCAGACACCGGTACGCTCGGCGAGGCAGCGTACCAGTCAGTCATCGGCACCAAGTAGGATTGAGCGGCGGGAGTCTCCGACACCATCTCCGGCTGAGCATTAGAGCCAGACACCGGCACACTCTCCGAGGCAACAGAGCAGTCAGTCATCGGAACCATCTCCGACCGAGCGGCGGTTTGAGACAACGGCACCATCTCCCACTAAGCGCCAGAGTCGGGCACCACCACCATCTCCGATCGAGCGCCGGAGTCGGGCACCACCACCATCTTTGATTGAGCACCGGAGTCGGGCGGCGCCACCATCGAGTCGAGTGGTGCCACCATCGAGTCGTTGTCGCTTGAATTATACATATGCAGAAAGAGAGGATTGCAGATCGAGCGAGAGGTGAGAAATTAGGGATTTTTAGTGGGTTTGCAGATCGAGTGAGGATCGAAAAATCCCCAATAAATTAGGGCTTTTTAGAGATTTGCAGATCGAGTATGTGGTATGGAGTGAGCGAGAGATTTGCAGATCGACTATGTAGTATGGAGTGATCGAGAGATTTGTAGATCGAGTGGGAGAGAAAGAGAGAGGAAGAGATTTTTGGAATGAGAGAGGAAGAGAGTGGAGCGGCGCAGATCGAGTGGAAATTAGGTTGTCATGGGCTTGGAACAAGGTTTGAACATGAAGGATGATTTTCTGAAGAAAAAGGGAGAGGTAAGAATGACTGGGGCCGGCGGAAATCAGATCGGAATAGAGGAGGAAGTTTGGGAGAAGAATGAAATTGATTTGGGTTGTGGGGAAGAGAACTCTGTTGAGAGTAATCTGGTTGTCAATTACAAGAGAGGAATTGAGGGAGCAACTCTTGTTCAAACACGTGGCTAAAGTGAGAAGAAAACCATATGGAGTAGAGCGTGTTTCACAGTACACATTTTATCCTTTTATTAATTTTCTGCTATTATGAGTATTATTTAATTCCTTTGATGTCTAGTAATAGTACGTACTGCTTTTGGGGACCATACTATAAAGTCCTTGCATGTATGAAATGAAAACCTAATGAATGAAGTATTCTCTTTCTCGCCTCTCTTCTCTCTTTCTCCTTATCTCATCTGATCTCAACCTTTTTTCTATTTCTTCCAAAGATTCAATCTTTATTGCAATTTTCCTTTACACACCCAAGTTTATACATCTTAATCATACAAATATATATAGATCTACAACATTTGGTATAATCAGAGCAAGGTTCTTTGCTTCCCTCGCAAAATCCTGGTGAAAAATGGCTGATGGAACTCGATTCAAAGATCTGCAAGAAGCGCAGAAAAAATTGGATCAAACTTTACAAGCAGAAGCATTAAAAAGAGCAGCATCGGAGGATAAACTCAAGGAACAAATAGCTAGTGTGGATCAGAAGGTGGATATGAAGTATGATCAACTTGCTGTCATTCTCAAGGACATCAAACAACAACTTGTGCTCATGAACCAAGACAAGGAGAGTGGACAAGGTTCTATCCTCGGTCCATCACCATTCACAGCTAGGAAGGAAGATAATACTTCTAAATCTCCTGCTTTTGTTTCCAAAATCAGATTTGACTACTCATCTCAGTCCAGTGCTAGTTCTGGAAATTCTGTTCATAGGGTTGAGTTTCCTAAGTTTAATGGCTCAAATCCAAGGGGTTGGATTATTAAGTGCAACACTTATTTTAAACTCACTTCTGCCATGACTGATGAACATATGGTTCAAATTGTTGTCCATAACTTTGAGGGAAAAGCTCTACAATGGTTACAAAACTTTGGATGTGAAAATTTATTTGCTATCACATGGGCGCAGTTTATGGAAGTGGTTGCATCTAGGTTTGATGATTTGGATGAGTGCAAGATGGTTATGGAGTTTAAAAACTTAAAACAAACTGGATCCTATTTGGATTATGTTGAGAAATTTGAGAAGCTAAGGGCCTGTCTATTGCTCAGTAGCAGTATGAGTTACTCAGAGGAGTACTTTGTGGCCAGCTTTATTAGTGGCCTTAGTGAAGAAATGCAAGGGTTTCTGTTACTTTTCAAGCCTAAGACAGTGGCTGAAGCTGTGGATATTGGTCATAAACAATTGACAACACTTGATGCTATTGCTAAAAGAGTAAAACCTGCCCCCAAAACTTTTCAGACTCAGGGAGGAAACTATAAGAGATCAAAGACACCCAAGCTTCATAGTCCTAACCCTAATAAGACTCCAGTCAAGATTCTCTCAAGTGCTGAGATGGCAGCTAGAAGGGAGAAGGGTTTATGTTACAATTGTGATGAACCTTACATTTTTGGGCACAAATGTAAGCATAAAGTCTTTTTTATGGAAATGGATGAGGAACAAGAAGTAGAGCACAACCAGCAGGAGAATAGATTGGTGGATTTGTTGCTGGCTGAGAATGAGCCAGTGGAAGAAATTCACATGACATTTAATTCCATTATGGGCAAATCCAGTAGTAGAACAATGAGATGCATTGGGGAGGTTGGTGATAAACAACTGAGAATTTTATTGGACACGGGCAGCACACTAAGTTTTCTGAGAGAGGGCATAGCCAGAGAGTTAGGAGTGGATTTGGATACTGAGAAGCCTATTCTAGTCAAGGTAGCAAATGGGCAAAGGTTGGTTAGTACTAAAGTTGCCAATGGGTTTTCTTGGAACGTACAAGGTCACCAGTTTATTTTTTCTCCTAGAATACTAGCAAACGAGGGGTATGACTTAATTCTTGGTAGTGACTGGCTAGAACACTGCACTCCTATTACACTTGATTATAAAAAAATGACTTTCACAGTTTGTTCTGAGGGAAAGAAGGTCAAGCTCAGAGCAATCACATATAACTCTCAATTTCAAACTATCACTGCACAAGGTTTATTCAATCTCATACACTATCATCTGGAAGATATAGAAGAAGTCTACCTACTAGAGCCAAAGTCCAGTCTGGATTCATTCTCATCAGAAGATACTGAGGTTGTCTCACTGTTGGAGGAATTTAGTGATGTTTTTGCAGAGCCCAATTCCTTGCCACCTGAAAGAAGAATAGAACATCAAATTACTCTCAAACCAGGAAGCATTCCCAAACACCAATACCCATACAGAACATCCCACAGCCATAAAGATGAGATAGAAAAAAATTGTACAAGAGCTTCTTGACTCTGGGGTTATTCAACACAGTAGAAGTCCATTTGCATCTCCTGTTATACTGGTTAAAAAGAAGGATGGGTCTTGGAGGATGTGTGTTGATTTGAATTCCTTGACTGTGAAACATGACTACCCCATTCCTTTAATAGATGAGTTGTTGGATGAACTTTTTGGGGCTAGGTTCCTTTCTAAGATGGATTTGAGGTCAGGATACTTTCAAATTTTAGTCAAGCCTGAGGACAGGTACCTGACTGCCTTTAGTACACACCACGGGCACTTTGAATTTTTGGTGATGCCCTTTGGGCTTTGTAATGCTCCCGCCAAATTTCAGTCCCTTATGAATCAAGTGTTCCAACCCTATCTGAGCAAAACTGTATTGGTGTTCTTTGATGATATACTTATATATAGCAAGAGTTGAAAGGAACATATACATCACGTGAGGGAAGTTCTATCTACTCTTAGGGCTAATTCCCTGTTTACAAAGAAAAGTAAATGTCATTTTGGTCAGAAGAAAATAGAGTATTTGGGTCATGTCATTTCAGAAGATGGGGTAGCTACAGATCCTGAGAAGATTTCAGCTATGAAAGAATGGCCAAAACCCAAGTCTATCAAGCAGTTGAGAGGGTTTTTGGGGTTGACAGGCTATTACAGGAAGTTTGTCAAGGGTTATGGAGTCATAAGCAAGCCTCTTACTGACATGTTGAAGAAGGATAACTACAAGTGGAGTGAGGAAGCTGAAAGGTCTTTTCTGGCATTGAAAGAAGCTATGATTACTGCTCCAGTGTTAGCACTTCCAGATTTCACACAACCTTTTGTTTTGGAGACCGATGCTAGTGGCAAAGGGATAGGAGCTGTTTTAATGCAGAACCAAAGACCCATAGCTTATTTGAGTAAGGCATTGTGTCCCAGGAGCCAATCCCTGTCAGTTTATGAGAGGGAATTCCTTGCTGTAATTTTGGCAGTTCAAAAATGGAAAACTTATCTACAGGGCAATAAGTTTGTAATCAGGACTGATCAACAGGCTCTAAGGCATTTGATGGATCAAAAACACATGAACCCTAACAGAAGTGGTTGACTAAGCTACTGGGCCTTAATTATGAAATTCAATACAAAAAAGGGGTGGGAAACAAGGTTGTTGATGCTCTTTCAAGAAATCCTGATCATGAGTGTTTAGCCACAACCACAGTCATTCCATTATGGTTACAGAAGGTCCAACAAAGCTATAAGGAAGATCCTTTGTATTCAAAGGTGCTGATGTCTAAAGCTATAGATACAAGCTCTTATCCAGAATATTCACTGGTCTCTAACATAATCCAGTACAAGGGCAGGGTAGTGATTGGATCCATGAACAATTTGAGGAAGGAAATGTGGCAGAATTTCACAGCACCTCATTTAGAGGGCATTCTGGAGTGCAGGGTACCTATATGCGGCTGAAATCTTTTTTCTATTGGCCATTAATGAAGCAAGATGTTCAAGAATGGGTGAGCAGCTGTGATGTATGCCAGAGAAGCAAAGCTGACCACAATCCTTACCCTGGTTTTCTCCAGCCATTACCAATTCCTGATAAAGCTTGGACGCATATTTCTCTAGATTTTGTGGAGGGTCTACCTAAATCTGCAGGAAAGGACACTATTTTGGTTGTCATTGACAGATTCAGTAAGTATGCTCATTTCCTAGCTCTTTCACATCCATTTACTGCTCAATCAGTTGCCAAACTATTCCTAGATAATATATACAAACTTCATGGCCCACCTGTCAGTATAGTTTCTGACAGAGACAAAGTATTTACCAGCAGTTTTTGGAAAGAATTGTTCAAACTCATGGGGACTAGATTGCACATGTCTTCAGCTTATCATCCTCAGTCGGATGGACAAACTGAGAGACTTAATCAATGCTTGGAGACTTATTTGAGATGTATGATTGGTGCTAACCCGAAGTATTGGACTAAGTGGCTCTCTTTAGCTGAGTATTGGTATAATACAAATTACCATACTAGTCTTAAGTGCACTCCCTATCAAGCTCTTTATGGGAATCCACCTCCTCACATTGGTTTAGGGGCTTATCTAAACTCTACTAACATGGAGGTTAAGGATTGGATGCAGCAGAGGCAGGCTTTGACTCAAAATTTGAAGGAAAATCTCAAGCAAGCTCAGGCACGAATGAAGTTTTTTGCGGATATGAAACGCAGTGACAGAGTATTTGAAGAAGACGAGTTTGTTTACCTTAAATTGCAACCTTTTCGCCAGAATTCAGTTTCCCTCCGCAAGAATTTGAAGCTGTCAGCCAAATATTATGGACCATACCGGATTCTGCAACGAATAAGGGAGGTAGCATACAAGTTAGAACTACCACCTTCATCCCGAATCCACCCAGTTTTCCATGTCTCGTTATTAAAAAGATGCTTGGGGCAAAATGTCATACCTTCTCAGGAGCTTCTGGACACAGAAGCCGACGACACTTTCAAGGTTTCCCCTTTCTCTATTTTAGGACAACGCACCATTGACAGAGATGGCAAAGAAGTATCTCAGGTTCTTATCCAGTGGAGTTCTGATGATCCGTCGCAAATGAGCTGGGAGGATTCTAAGCATATACGCCGTCAATTTCCCGATTTCGATCCTTGGGGACAAGGATCTGCTGATGGAGGGGGTATTGTCATTGGTTTGGAACAAGGTTTGAACATGAAGGATGATTTTCTGAAGAAAAAGGGAGAGGTAAGGATGATTGGGGCCAGCGGAAATCAGATCGGAATAGAGGAGGAAGTTTGGGAGAAGAATGAAATTGATTTGGGTTGTGGGGAAGAGAACTCTGTTGAGAGTAATCTGGTTGTCAATTACAAGAGAGGAATTGAGGGAGCAGCTCCTGTCCAAACACGTGGCTAAAGTGAGAAGAAAACCATATGGAGTAGAGCGTGTTTCACAGTACACGTTTTATCCTTTTATTAATTTTCTGCTATTATGAGTATTATTTAATTCCTTTGATGTCTAGTAATAGTACGTACTGCTTTTGGGGACCATACTATAAAGTCCTTGCATGTATGAAATGAAAACCTAATGAATGAAGTATTCTCTTTCTCGCCTCTCTTCTCTCTTTCTCCCTATCTCATCTGATCTCAACCTTTTTTTCTATTTCTTCCAAAGATTCAATCTTTATTGCAATTTTCCTTTACACACCCAAGTTTATACATCTTAATCATACAAATATATATAGATCCACAACATAGGTTTTTGGGGTGGGGTGAGTTAAGTGGGTATTATTTGGGATGAGTAATTAGTTGTAATTAGTGGGTTTTGCAAATTTAGGATTAATGGTCTAATGATGGGAAGGGTAGTAATTGTAGGTAAAGTGGAAGGGTATAAATGTACAAAAAGTGAAGTAGGGACTTAAATTGTGGAAAAAAAAGGTGGGCAAATGGGGACTTAAATCATGGACGGAGGGAGTATAATTCTATGTTGAACTCATAAAATTAAGGATATTTGAGGTCAACTTTTATCTTATAGCATTTGGTTAAGTTAATTTATGAATCCCAATCATTTTGTAAAAGGGCAAAACTACCAAGTGTATAATGAAACCAATCCTAAAGTTCTATTTTCAGTTAAATCAAAGTTCTTCTTGAAACTCATAAAAAAACGAATGCAATCATTTATTTTTCTGTAAATATATTTGGAAGATGATTATTTATATAATTCTATACTAATAGGAATTTTTATTTATTAAATATTGTGTGAATATTTTTGGAAGTTATCTTTTTATATATTAATTTCAGGTAAAAAAGAAAATGAATGTCATCATCAATTTTTTCGGTGAATATATTTGGAAGATGATTATTTATATAATATAAAATTAATATTGTAGTCAATGGACCGATTCTGGATCGTAACCATCGGAGTAGATAGGATGATTACGAAGTGATGGTTCAACTTATTTTTTTTTTGTTTAATCTTATGTCGAACTCATAATGCAGGGTATTTAGGGTGACTTTGTTCTTGTAGACAACCTTCAAATTATTTTTCTTTTTGAAATCAATGTGGGACAGAGAGACACATCTCAATTTCCATACCAAATCGACGTGGAACAATTTATTTGAGAGCCAAATATATTTTTGCCCACATCGATTTTAGAGAAGAATAGATCTTTGAAAATTATCGAAAGAAATGAGGATAAATTAGATTAGAATTTGTAACAAACATTTTTATATGGTTTTGAGACGTAACATGTGGTAAAATTACTTTTTAATTGTATTTGAGATATATTCAATGACATATAAATTCTAAATAAGTTTAGTAGATTGCAAAATCGAATGATTAAACTCTAAAATAATTAATAAGTAAATTTTTTTCTTAATTTATCACTTATTACTATCTAATTTTATTAAATTTATTCTCGTCGATTTTCGACGGGTTATACGCTAGTTATACATACAAACGGAAACGGTTTTTACAAGTGAAGACTAGAGTGGGAACTATACAAGTTGTTTTTTTTTTCTTTTTCTTTTTCTTTTTGTTGAGAGAGGGAAGTTACTAGTGCAACAAAATAATTCAACGTACATAAAAGAAATCCAAAAATTTAATAAGATTTGGATTTGTAGTGAAAGAAGAAGAAGGGGGTTGTACAGTGTTGAGTGATGGTTGTACCAAAATTGGAATTTACCAAGTTGGGCATTCCGAAGATCTCGTTATTCCGCCGTCGCAGTGTTTTAGTCTACAATACATTGTCGGAGTCTTCTTCACAGCCGTACACACACACACGCACTACACCCAATCATTTATACCGCAACTATAAAAAACCCAAACAATTTCAGTAAAATTAAATAAAGATTTTCTCCTCTTTTTCTTCATCACAGATACATCATACACACATACATACATATATATTTCGTAGAGAGAGAGACAAACAATTGGGTTTGGGAGAGAGAGAGCTACCCGTTTGGATTGCCTCATCTCCAATTGAATCTTCGTCACGGCTTCGTTGATAGAGACAGCAACTTTTCCGGGCGAAAATTTTGAAGGATCGGAGTTAGGGCTTACCTTTCTTTTCCTGGCAGAATGAAGATTGAAAATGCGAATTGTTGAGGATTGGAGCTCCGATCTTATTGTAAAGCATCGAAATTTAGGGTTTTAAGGTAGAAATGGACGTGGATTCGGCTATGGCTACAGAGCCCGATCACGATCCGGTAGAGCAGGCCGCCACGGCTAATGGTGGGGCCCATCCAACACAATCCGATTCTTCGCCTACTCATCATCAGCAGCCGCAGCAGCATCAGAGTAGTAATAGCGATGATATTAACAATAGCAGTAATAGTGGTGGTGGTGGTGATGGAGGCGGAGGCGCCGTGGTGCCGGGCCCACGCTGTGCGCCAACTTATAGTGTGGTGAACGCTATACTCGAGAAGAAGGAGGATGGTCCTGGGCCGCGGTGCGGCCATACACTGACGGCTGTACCTGCGGTCGGCGAGGAGGGGACTCCCGGATACATAGGCCCCAGACTAATTCTTTTTGGAGGAGCCACAGCACTTGAAGGGAATTCTGGCGCATCAGGAACTCCCTCGTCAGCCGGAAGTGCAGGAATTCGTATGTTTTGTTTAATTTTATGATATTTTCATTGATTCCAGATTGTATGTTTTATATGTTTATCGATATGTCTAATTATTGTTTTGAACCTTGAACTGATATGAGTACTGTTTTATGGTTGAAAGTGGATTTCTTGATTTTGAATGTTGCTATGACTTCTGGGGCAAAATTATTGTGATTTCTGATGATGCAGCTGAAAGAATTATCAAATTGATTTGGAGTTGAAGTGTGAATTAGTTTGTTTATCGAGGGTTTAATGAAGAAAGCTAGAGATGGAGGATCGGAGTTTATTGGCTGTTATCTCAGTATTAGCTTGTCATTTGTTTTCAGAAAATGTATGCTTATGTTTTTTTTTTTTTTTTTTTTTTTTTTTTTTTTTTTTGTTGTAGGCTGTCAATGTTAGTGACATTATCCATGTTTTTGCTGAGACAAGGAAATACACAAAGTTGTATCAGTATTAGCTTTGTTAATTAATCATCAACGTACCTGAATTTGCCTTCTCCGCTAATTCTCGAATTCAATATATTTGTAATATATTGATATTTAAGCATGGTTTCACTGTAGGGTTGGCTGGCGCTACTGCTGACGTGCACTGTTATGATGTTTTGACAAATAAATGGTCTCGGTAAGTTTAAGTTAATTAATTTTCACTATATATACTCTTCATTTCTGATGTTTCTTTCTGGTGTGTTCTTCTGTCATTTGAACTTTTTATTAAAAGTTTCAGCTTGAATCTTTACAGAATTACTCCAATTGGAGAACCACCCACCCCTAGGGCAGCTCATGTTGCAACTACTGTAGGTACCATGGTTGTTATCCAGGTGCGTGGATAAATGGTGTGAATTTTAAAAGTTACCTCATTTTACTTCTCTGAAGCAGATATAAATTCTCATTTAATATTGTTTTTCTTACAGGGTGGGATTGGTCCAGCAGGTTTGTCTGCAGAAGATCTTCATGTTCTGGATCTTACGCAACAACGCCCAAGATGGCATAGGTTAGTATTTCCTAAAATTGAAGAAATGTACATATATCTACATTTACAACTAATTCACACACTCCTTTTATTAGCAATTTTTTTCCCCATTCTCGTCAATTTATTTTTCTGTAATAAGCTGCTTGAACTTTGCCTTTGCATAGGGTTGTTGTTCAAGGTCCTGGGCCGGGGCCTCGCTATGGCCATGTCATGGCTTTGGTTGGACAAAGATATCTTATGGCAATTGGCGGAAATGATGGTATGAATTTTGGTTTCGTCCTTCTCTAATTTGTTGCTTCTGTAAGATAATAATTTGGTACACATTTCTTAGGAAAACGGCCTTTGGCTGATGTTTGGGCTCTGGACACTGCTGCGAAGCCTTATGAGTGGCGGAAACTGGAACCAGAAGGTGAAGGTCCGCCACCTTGCATGTGAGTTTTTCACT
The DNA here is from genome assembly GCA_029490685.1 of Schizonepeta tenuifolia. NCBI lineage: Eukaryota > Viridiplantae > Streptophyta > Magnoliopsida > Lamiales > Lamiaceae > Schizonepeta > Schizonepeta tenuifolia. The sequence goes on along the minus strand of CM055957.1, from coordinate 66,033,591 downwards.
TGCGTTTCCCCTTATCAATTTCCTGTCTTTCCATTCATGCTTTTCCCTTTGTCTTCTGCATTTTTTCCCACTAAATTTATAGTTTCATGCGTCTTTTTGTTTGACAATGAATGAGTCATTAGTTGAGTCCATATCGCTTGATTAGTTAAACCAAAGACCCCCTACGTTTTCTTTCAATTGTCAATAGAAGCTCACGGGGTACCAAATGGAATTTTATTAGTATAATTTTTTGCATGAATGCTTGCTAAACATGGCTACGAACTTTAAGCAAATAGTATGTTTTTTGGATCTTTTAACTTCGCTGGGTTGCTCTTGAGAGAGAAAGAAGCCCCAACATACACACATAAAAGAAATGTCTTCTGATTTCTGTATTTTTTGTCATATTTATTATTTGCTATAACATATTTATTATTTTATGTTTAATAGGTTTCTTGCATAAAATTGAATGTACTTTATGATTTTTTTTGGATGTGCTGTTTCACACTTGTTGGAATAAAGCTCATATGCGCTCAGAAATAAAAATACATTCTGAATAGGCTAAAAAATATCTGGTTGCTGTCTAAGTCGGGAACCATAGTGTTCTTCTGGTTTGAATATTTACTTGTATCCTCCCATCCCATATGACACGTGGGGAACTCACTCATGTCCAAATCGACTTATGGAGATTTTTTTCTTGCATGTCCAATTGCCCAGGTATGCTACTGCAAGTGCACGATCTGATGGTCTTCTTCTGCTTTGTGGTGGGAGGGATGCGAATAGTGTGGTTAGTGTGGCAACCAAAGTGTTTGCTTCATGTTTTTTCATCATGCTTTTTTCTTTATGTGGCTGATTGTATAATATTAAAATTCACGTTTTCCTCTCAAAATGATGTCCTTGTATCTGCTTGTTTTCAGCAGTCCCATTACTATAATTAGATTTGGGATGTTTAGCGAACAGAGTTCTTATTCCTTCTTTTGACATGATTACACTAAAGGCTTGTTGTGTTTGTATTTCACAGCCCAATGTAAGGCAGGTGAACAAACATTTATTAGAGTAATAGTAATGACATGTTATTAAAAATTAATTTCATATGTATATTGCATAAGGAAAATTATTAATTGATGGCCAACATAGTAAAAGTGACATTATATAACTGAAACTTAATGCGTCTAGTTGTCTACCGTATAACACTTTCAACTTGTATACTCTTTCTAGTTAGTTCCATCTTGTAAAATACGATTATGTTTCTAGCCTTTTTGCTTCAGAATACTGTTTAAATAAAAGTCTGCAGATGCTCTGTGGTTTGGTGGTTTGTCATCTCTCTGTTGATATAAATTTGCGGGGCTAAATTGCTGAGAATAGATTTCTAGGCCAAATTTACTTTTATCTCTGACTATTATATACTGTAAACAGTGCCAATCACTGTAGTTGTGAATAGTTTTATTGTACTGCCAAATATATTTGTGTTAGAGCTGTCTGTCTCAACAGTGGCTAAATAAATTGGGGAAGGATATTAGTTCTGGATCGGGTTCTCTCCTCACTGATGTATGAGAAAGTTATATACATATTTTTGGGAATCTACATGTGGCTAATAAAAAGACCAACAATCACAAGGTCAATGCCTGCATAAATGATCAACGAGTCTGTTGGAAAAATATGAACAAAGGTGGTTTGCAGCAAGAATGTATCGTTTAACTGGTGGTCTATTTACAATGCATGGATATGATGTACTGAAAAATCTGCAGTTCCTATGATAACGGGTAACAAAGCTATTTTTATACTCTCATGCAGCCTCTTTCTAGTGCATATGGGCTTGCCAAACACAGAGATGGTCGCTGGGAATGGGCCATTGCTCCTGGTGTCTCTCCATCTCCAAGATATCAACATGCAGCTGTAATTTCCTTATTATGCCGTTATCTTTTGGACATTCAATTCACTTGATTTTGCTTTTAGTTGTTTAAAGGCTATTGTCCTTCCTCCCAGTTGAAATACTTATAGCCTGCAATCTTTTCCCTAGGTTTTTGTTAATGCACGCCTTCATGTATCTGGTGGGGCTCTTGGCGGTGGACGGATGGTGGAAGACTCATCAAGTGTGGCTGGTACTTATTAATAAGTTTGCTATTAAGATGTCTTCTCATGTACCTTAAAATTGAGGGGCTGTTTGATTTCATTGCCATGTCCAAATTTTAAGTTCTCTGTATTCCCAGTGCAGTTTGTGAAATTGCATGGTTCTTAGAAGTTCATTGATTATATTGTGAAAAATTGAAAATATGTTTAGATAAATGCTTTTGACATTTTAGAGTTATATATCTTAAAATGAAATATGTTGGCTGATTGTTTATTTATTTGTCATCTTCAAATTATGGCTAGTATGGTAAGAAGAATATTTAAATGGTGGATCCACTAAAATGATGATGTGGGATTTTTTGATGTTATAGGCTTGAAAAATATGTTTTTGAATGAATGGGTGTTAACACGGTAGAAAATTGAAAGAGGTTCTTGAAGATAGAAACATCAATTGTTCTAAAAGAATACTCAATGCAGTTAATATGTCAAAGAAAACCGTTCATACTTACTTTTCTGTGTAGTTTTGGATACTGCTGCTGGAGTATGGTGTGACACAAAGTCTGTTGTTACTAGTCCAAGGACTGGGAGATACAGTGCTGATGCTGCTGGTGGGGATGCAGCTGTTGAATTGACAAGGCGATGTAGGCATGCTGCTTCTGCTGTTGGTGACTTGATCTTCATCTATGGTGGTTTGCGTGGTGGTAAGACGAGATACTTTCAACCAAGATAAGATATATACCATTTGATTGAGATCATGACTTTTAACTTTATTCTAACATCTGTTATTATTGTAAAGATAAAATTTTATTACTATTTGTGACTGGAAACATCATTATTTGTTAATCTGTCGATTTAGGAAGTAGGTACATTTTGGATTGGAATTCAAAGTTAAATTGAAGTGGTTTCTATTTCTGCTCAATAATAGATGTGCTGACTATTATTAGTCTTTTCCATATACTGTCAATATGTACAATGATTGTGTTGGATGCGAACAAATGAGATTTTTGTTGGTTTCATGTACTATGATAATTGTAATTGAAAAGGCTGGAAGAGTAAATGATAAGCTGTTTCCTTATTACAATTGACAAATATATTTGCTTCCTTTTCTCTTGCCAAGATGTTTCCTTAAGGAACTCTTGTAGGAAAGCCCAACCTTAATAATCCTTTGCATGTCATCAATATATCAAAATTCATGAAGCTGTGTGTGGATACTTGTTTAAATAAGAAATTAGCTACAATTAATATGTCCTGGATGTATACTTTTATGCCTTTGAAACATTTTGGTGACATGGGAATAGCTATGACACTGAACCAGAATGTTTCCAAGATCTTGTTCAGGTGTGCTTTTGTATACTCTTCTACTACATTCGTCTTAAGTGTTTCTGTAAATGTTTGGTATTGATACTTGATACATGATGTAGCTCGTTTATAAAATTGTTTACATATTTTATTTGTTGTGTAATGATGGCAGTCTATACTAACAGTATAAATATTTTTTGCCATAGGGGTTCTGCTAGATGACTTGCTCGTAGCTGAAGATCTTGCCGCTGCAGAGACAACTAGTGCAGCTTCTCATGCTGCAGCAGCAGCAGCTGCATCTAATGCGCAGCAAGGGAAGATACAAGGTAGATATGCCTTTACTGAGGATAGAAATGGGACACTTATGTGTGACGCTGACGCTGCTACTGATGCTGCAGTTGTGGTAGGAAATCCTGTTGCCCCCCCTGTAAATGGTGATGTTTATACAGATATAAGCACAGAAAATGCAATGCTCCAAGGGTCTCGGTAAGTATAAGTACTGCTCTATGTCATGATATAATTCTGTACTTTCCCTATATTCTTTGCTTCAAGTTTGAGACTCACTGTGAATCTGTGATATTCATGTGCAGAAGATCTAGCAAAGGTGTTGAGTATTTAGTTGAGGCAGCAGCAGCAGAAGCTGAGGCTATCACTGCTGCATTAGCTGCTGCTAAAGCTCGACAAGTTAATGGAGAAGTTGAGTTGCCAGATAGAGACCGCGGGGCTGAGGCTACCCCCAGTGGGAAGCAAATATCTACTCTGATCAAGCCTGATTCTGCAATGGCAAATAATTCAGTTCCACCTGGAGTTAGGCTTCATCATCGAGCAGTCAGTATCATTATAATGGAATGTAAACTTTTGAAGATGATGTTTTATTAATCTTTTTTAAGTATTGTTATTGATAAATTTTCAGGTGGTTGTAGCTGCGGAAACTGGTGGTGCTTTAGGTGGTATGGTCAGACAGCTTTCAATTGATCAGTTCGAGAATGAAGGCAGGCGTGTTAGTTATGGAACTCCAGAAAGTGCAACAGCAGCTAGAAAACTTTTAGATCGGCAAATGTCAATTAACAGTGTACCAAAGAAGGTATCATTTTCTACAAGATTGTAAAGTTGTACTCTGGTATGGTATGATATCTCTAAGTATAAAACGAATATACTGGAGATGAGTTTTGATCTTATAAAGTGCTTGCACTGCAACCAAGTTTAATTTAGCATAATTGATTAACAATGATAATCAACTAGAGGTTTACATTGTGATATTCCTAATAGTTCTTGTAAGATTTTCTCCACTAAGTTATTAGTTTATATGGCTGACATTTTGCTAGTTTAATTAACTTTGTGTCATGATAGATATATCTAATATTGTGTTTTTGATAGAAAAAGTTTGTTAAAGTTGAAGCCTATTTGACCAGGTGATTGCTCATCTTCTGAAACCTCGTGGTTGGAAACCTCCAGTTCAAAGACAATTTTTCTTGGACTGCAATGAGATTGCAGATCTTTGTGATAGTGCTGAAAGGATATTTGCAAGCGAACCTAGTGTACTACAACTGAAGGCCCCTATTAAGATATTTGGTGATTTGCATGGGCAATTTGGGGATCTCATGCGACTTTTTGATGAGTATGGATCACCTTCGACTGCTGGAGACATAGCGTATGTTTTTATGCTAATTTTATATGATCATGCTACTTTAGTATGCAACGGATTTCTGGTATTGAAACATATGCTTGCATATCCTCTAAATATGCCTCACTGCTGCTGAACATCATTTTGAAGTTTTAGAAAACAAATTCCTATTATATCCAAGAGGCGGACCTTCACTTTCACACATATACACATGCATATAGCATTATATGTATATCTATATTATATTGAATGCAGCAACATCTGTTTATTTTTCAAATTTTGGTTCCATCTCATGCTGAGTTGCTGACTGTGTAATGTCTATTGCTAGATATATTGATTATTTATTTTTGGGAGATTATGTTGATCGCGGCCAACATAGTTTGGAAACCATAACTCTTCTCTTAGCGATGAAGGTATTGGTCAATTTGTCAACTTTCAATTGCTTCTATCTTCACTCTTTCAATTTGACAAACTGGCTTCACGATATATAGGTTGAGCATCCCCATCAAATACATTTAATTCGTGGTAATCATGAAGCTGCAGATATTAATGCTTTGTTTGGCTTTAGGATCGAGTGCATTGAGCGAATGGTAAATCACAGAGCTTAGAATACTTCGAGTCTCTTTTTATGGGATAAACCCACAGGCATTCTAATGGTTTTCTGAACAGGGTGAGAGAGACGGAATATGGGCATGGCATCGGATAAACAGACTGTTCAACTGGCTTCCTCTGGCTGCTCTGATTGAGAAAAAAATAATTTGTATGCATGGTGGTATTGGGAGATCGATAAACCATGTAGAACAGATCGAGAGTATTCAACGTCCAATCGCAATGGAAGCAGGATCTATAGTTCTTATGGACTTGTTATGGTTAGTGCATGCCTTTGTTCAGTTATTAATTTTTATTTTTTATTTTTAATTTGCATTATTGATGTGCATGATTCCTTGTAGGTCCGATCCCACTGAAAATGACAGTGTAGAAGGGCTGCGACCAAATGCTAGAGGTCCTGGTTTGGTAACCTTTGGGGTGAGTTTTCCTCAACAGTATAATTGATTTAACTTACATTTACCCTAATTCTTGGTATAGATGATTACCTCTCACTTTCTTTGCAGTCAGATGTACACGTGTAGGTAATTTTTTTTTTGTTTTTTTGTTTTTTTGTTTTTTTTGTTTTGTTTTGTTTTGTTTTTTTGTTTTTTGTGGTGGTTGTGGTTTCGGGTAAAGGAAATTAGCAAGTGCTGCCGATTAGGCGCTGAACCATTTCTCTCTTCACAAGTCATCCTGCTTCCACAAATTTTTTTTTTGGTAGAGTTGATTCAAGACCTTAGGTCTGATTGCTTTGTAGTTCATAATCATATTTTGGGAGGCATACAACCATGTAGGTAGCTTTTAAATACAATAAAAATTGCTATTGCAATATAGTATATGATTTTGACAAGGAAAATTTACGGTCTCCGTTGTTTTATTGTTAATAGAAGTTTCTTTTGTTTTTCAGCCTGATCGTGTTATGGAATTTTGTAATAACAACGATCTTCAGTTAATTGTTCGAGCACATGAGTGTGTGATGGATGGATTTGAAAGATTTGCTCAGGGGCATTTAATCACACTTTTCTCGGCAACAAACTACTGTGGTATGTGCTAACATACTGCAATTATTGTGGCCGCCAGTGTTGTGTCCTCTATTCAGCAGTTGGCTTATTCTTTTAGTTATTTTTAAATTTCTGTAGGTACTGCAAATAATGCTGGTGCTATCTTGGTTTTGGGTAGAGATTTAGTGGTTGTTCCTAAACTAATCCATCCTTTGCCACCTGCGATTTCATCTCCTGAAACTTCTCCTGAACGCCAGATAGAAGACACATGGATGCAGGTACATTTATAGTTATGTATTTGCAACACGACGTTCTAAGTGTAAAACATACGCCACCAGCTGAGATTGATCATCTCTCTTCCTTTGGTATCAGGAGCTCAACGCAAACCGACCTGCTACACCAACGAGAGGCCGTCCTCAAGTTGCTGCTGACCGAGGTTCTCTTGCTTGGATTTAGGTTCCACTTGCAAAATGAATTTTATTGCGCTTCTATAAGCTCATGCTAACTCCTGGGATTTCCAGTGGTTTGTACATAGCATGGTACCTTAATGGAGAATTCTCTCAAGAGCTATGTTCTTGGAGGCGTTGAGCTCAAGGAATCTTATTCGACGCTCGAGCGCTTCACAAGACGATTGGACAAGTCTCGACTGCGATGCAGGTGAATCGGTGGTGCTCCTAAACGACCCTCAAGGACATGCACGTTGAATGTTAGATGTCGTCATGGTAGCCGGTCAGTCTTGTTACTCGTTAGCTCAATTTTTGGGTCCCCGTAGATGATGTATTATCTTTTGTCTCTGTTTTAATTTAAAAGAGGACGTGAGGTCCTGTTACGTGATTGGTGAGTATGAGATGTTGAAAATTTCCAGTGATTCATGTATGATAGAGAGTGCCTACCTGCCTGCCTTGTGTAATTCATATTTTACCCAGTACGATGTATCAATCGTGTGAAGATAAAAATGGTTGCTTCCCTTTCTCGGTTGCCATTTGGTTTCTTTTGCATATATGAAAATAGGAAAGTTATGATATAAATACCTCATTTCTATTTCAAAGTTTAAGAATGATATTCAACTATGATAAACAAAATTGTATCGATTAATATTGTACAAGCTATTAATTCCACTTTGTTTGAGAGAGAATTGTATTGACTAAGTTAATATGAGAGACCCATAACACAACAGAGAGATTAAAGCAATTACTAGCACTACAACTCAAAAGCTTCCACATTATAATAATTGCAGAGGCAGAAAGCATAGTTATCACCCCTTTTTGAGGGGTCTTTGCACGTATGATTTATTTGGATCCTCTGTCTTTAGCTTTGGTGGTCGAAGCTCTCCTTTCTTTGCCTGAAAAAGTGAGGATGAATAAAACCATCAAAACAAGGTCCCACTATTCTAAATCGAGCCCCAATAATTTCACATGTCCATAATTCATATCTAAGTCCTTGTACCTTCGATTTTGTAAAAACTAGATAGATACTACTTTTGGCATAGTATGAAGGACAAACTTTTCACATAACAAAATGTACGATTGGAAGCAGTATGATATTACCTTCTTTCCTCCCTTCATAAAGTCCCTCCAGCTAGAAACCTATTGATAGAAAAAGAAATAATGGATTTTAACTACCGAGTGAACTGCAAATAGATATCCAGTTGCCTTGATCTAAAGTGGGACGCTATATTTGCATTAGCAATAGCATCAAGCAGATGCAACAGTTCAAAACACAGAGCAATTATAAGAAAAACTGTAAACTAGATAGCGTCAAATAATGATCAAGACATTGTAGAAAGCAATTCCTCACATTCAGGACACACGATACAATTCTAATACTATAGCAATTATGATAATACATGTAATGAGAAACTAACCCTCTTTTCTCTTGTCCCTTCCCACTGCTCCTCATGTTCACGCTTTCGTTTCCACAACTCCTTTGTTTCTTCTTCGTCCTTCTTTAATCTACCTTCTTCCTCCGATATCTATGATACCCAAAAAAAAACACTCATCAGTAATAAAATCGGAAAAAAAAAAAACAAATAGAGTTAATTACAAATTCTTCCCTCAAGTTTGGGCTTCTTTAAGGAGAAACGGAGCTAAGTAGTAAGTTAGAAATAATAACCCCTGGAGAGTTATGTTTGTGTACAAAATTCCCCCCTGAGTGGTGCAACAAGTAAAGTAGAAAAGAGAAGCCATGTTTTTATTGGTTTCTTTTAGTAGAAAATAAAACCTGAAGGATGATGTATTTAACCCAACAAAATTAATTAGGTTATACAGCGCAACATACCCTCATCTGCATCTTTCTTCTCCTCCATTCTTGATCTGTTAAGAGTTCTCGAACCTTCAATTTCAACTGATGCTGGAATTCCTCTGATCGTTCATATTCCTGCTCATATTTCCCCTGTTGTTGCATATAAGTTCAAGTAAAAAAATGTTGGTCATCTGTTCAATCCATATAAAGAACTGATTCAAATTGTAAAAGTGGCTATCTTCATTATGATGAAAAGAAATAGCAGCATGTGAGGGAGAAAGGTGAAACACACACATTAAAAGACAAAGGATAGTAAATACTTCTGCATATGTATTTAACTAACAAATTCAGTAGTTCAGAAAGAAGATAATCGAGAAAGCTACATATGCAAAATGGTTTTACCTCATCCACTAATGACTTTAATTTGGTTGCGGTGTCTTTTTTAAGCTGCTTCTTCCTTTTTGCTCTAAGTTCCTCTGCATTGCACATTAGATCGTAAGCCTCCTCAGAAATTCATTATCACAGTAGAGTCATAGACTAATATTATCTTGTCTACTCCAGCATGAACAGCAACATGATGAAAAGAAAACATAAAAAAAGAGGGTAGATTATTCAAAATTTTGGATTATTCAAATAATGTATTGGTTAGAAGGGTTGACTTTCCTGTATGGTTTTTCATTTCATTATACAAAATATTCTTCTGTAACATAAGTTGTGAGGAAACAAAGATAACAATTTAGGGTCTAAATAGATAAACAAAATAGATAACTAGAAAATCCAGTTTTAAGAGTGTTGGATGAGGCAAAATTGGACAATTATATCTTGCAGAAATAAACAAACAAAGTGATAAGGAGCCAAAATAAGTTCGTTGATCCACCTTTTGCAGCATTAACCTGGTTCAGAAGATAATCCCTCTCTTGCTGATCAAGTAATAATTGTTGAGCTTTAGCTAAGGCTGTTCAGAGAAAGAAAATTCCAAATTAAATGCAGTAACTGGAGGAAGATTCTAAAACTCAGGGATAATAATTACTCCCTCCAACCCCCAAAATTATGCATAGTTTTGGAGGGCATGAGTTTTAAGAAAATCTTGGAAAGTGAGATGTAAGTAGAGAAAAAGTAGATGTAAGTGTAGATGGGGTCCCACATCATATAAGGGTAATAAGTGGAAGAGTTATTTCCTAAAATGGACTATGCATAATTTTGCGATAAAACTATGCATAATTTTGGGGGTCAGAGGGAGTATGTTTTTCCAAATTAGTAACACATCGACATGACTGATCAGATAATATTGCCTCCACCCAAGATTAAGGACTGCATTTGTATTACTACTACTCTATCTATAATGAAAACCACTATGCACTGTACCAGACTCTGATGGAATGAATTAAGTACATACAAAAATGTATAAAACCGAAAAGCCTCCAACTAAACATATTTTACTAAGAAGTATCATACATTTCAAAAGTAAGCTCCATATTGAACACATCTAAACTGACTAAGGGTCCTCAAATAAGCAGTACTTGTTAACATTGTAGAATTAGCTACAAGTCTTCGCCTATATAACCCTGGTAAGAAATGTGCTAAATAATTCCTTACTGCTTCCAAAACAGTTTCAGTCTTCTCTTTATTAAAGGTAACTTGTACTGTTCCATGAAGCATTGGCATGACCTTATGAACATGATCACATAGTACATTTACACTTGCACATTTTTAGTAGTAACATGCCATATTGGCATCTTGCTTTATTACAGTAGTTTCAATATAGTGAAGGTTTAGAGGGACGAAAAGAAGTTCAGTACAAATTTGTTATTCTCGCACCCAAGACAAATAAACTAAGGGAAAAGATAATCTAGAACTATAGAAGAATTACAAGGATGTAATTACATATTTCCTTCAGAAAAAGATAACATGGATATATACCTCCAAATGCCTCCTTTGCTTGTGGATGTTTGCATTTGTCAGGGTGAACAAGCAAAGATAACTGTAAGATACAAAATAGCATTAAACCTTCCATTATATCTCACAGACACCAATTAACCTTAGCAATTTCATAAAACCAGAGTATCACCTTACGGTATTGCCTTTTCACATCTTCTACAGATGAAGTAAATGGAATGTTAAGATACTCAAAAGCATTTAATTTGAAACAGGAAAGGATCCTACAACAGCCAAAATAAAATGATATGTCAGCTGGAAGTAAATCACTAGCATGTATAATTAACAGAAAGTAATTAAATGAAAGAAGACTGGACATAAGAAATCAATCATCTATGGCAGCATATAGACTTAGGCAGCTATGATAGAAGATTGTTGTATCAAACCAACACGAAGAGCATAACATACATTGCATGAGGAAGGTGTCATTTAATAAGGAACATAGGAAGACAATGTCCTTGGCAAGATACCAGTTAGCTTAATCCTTCGTTTCATGAATATCTAATGTTAAGACCATCTACTGACAATAAATTTAGGGTAGAACTAGTTCTTGATACACAATCCACTAAGAAAATATAAGCCTCCTATAATATATAACTGAAAATGATTTTAAGCTCAGATATCAAGCAATTCAAAAGTACTATTAACCCCTATGCCTAGCTTTGAACATGAAAAGATGACCGAGATACAAATTCGAGCCAAAACTACAATCAGCTGAAATTGTTAAAAAATAAAATAAAACAATGAATAAAGTACACTACAACAATCCAGCGGATCAACGTAATCTACTCTACCAGCTCAAAATTTAATTTAAAACAGAATCACCACAAGAACCTTCTTTTCAAAATTTCTCAAGCGTATCACCCAAATTTCTCAGGTTTGAATACAACTAGGTTAAATGTGTCAAAATGAATACAATAATACCTATCAAAATACAGGATATATCAAGTTTCAAGCTCTCTATCAATATAGGAGGAACAATTTCCGACAAGAAAAACATGCCACAAAGAAATGAAAAAGATTCAAATTTTTTTACGATTATCCATTTAAACGAAAACCTGTTGACTTCGTTATCACGCTCGACCTCGCTGACCTCGGCGAAGAATTTCTTAAGCAGAAGATCATCGTCGGCGGGGGAAGAAGCGGCTGCGGTCGCGGAGGAGGTGGTTCCACTGACGTCACCCATCGGGGTTTCTGATCTTCTTTCTCTCTTCCACGAATTCCCGATGTAATGAAAGCTGAAGCCTCAGAAAAAAGCGAAAATGAGCATATTTTTTTGGGCTTAAAATTCGGGCCTCTGAATTGGGCTTTCAGTTGGAATCAGGAGGCCCATCTACAGCTTTTAATGAAAATGGGTATTGTTCTCTTTGGATATTTTTGGAAATGTTTGATAGGATTGATATTTGACCGATATTACTCTCATGTTCCGGTATAACTGAACATATTGAATTAACATTTCATGTTACATAGAACCGTAATTGAACTCTACCAACCATCCTTAAATGTGACTCTTTAAGCTTATCCTATATTAATAGGACATGTGCAAGCGTCCTAATTAATTATACATTGTTGTGACGCATGCATATAGGACCCTTAATGTAAATGTCACATACTATGGGGCATCAACCTATTATTTTTTTTATTTTTTATTTTTATATCGTGGGAATCCGCAGCCGCTACCTTCGGTGCACACTGGATAAATCCCCGCCCCTTTTACAGTAGCATGCAAACCACAGATAGGATGCTCAGGTGTGACCTCAATCTTAAAGAAATTTTGTTGGAGATGTTTATAAAGTCTTCAAAACTGAAAGATATTTAAGTGTAAAATTGATTAACATAACATTTAATAATATGATTTCACATTAGTAAAAGTTTGACTTTGTCTATTAAATTTGTCCTTAATTTTTTGAATATACAAAAGGAACAACTTTTTTGAACTGTCATAACATAAGGCAAATGGAAAGTTATTCTAAAATTTAGTTAATATGTTGCAAAATGGACAAAATAAAAGAAAGATATAACTAACTAAATAATGATAATGTTAAGGTGCCAAGATAACAAAATTTAATTCACAATATTGAATACATGTGTTTTGCATTATGGTTAATTAGGAGGTCCTCAATATCATCAAATTTATGATGGGACATTTTAAGTTGTTTTATAGGATATGGTTGACGCTAGGCATCGTCCGACTTATATCACCCACAATGCTTCTATCGCTGAGATTGAAAGTACCTTTATTTATTTATTTATTTTATAATTAATTTTAATCCAGAAAAAGGGTTTTTGATTTTTTTTATTGTTTTTCCAACCATGACTGGAGACTATTTTCTAGGTATTTTTGTCCCATTTGTATATTTGTTTTATTCTTCGTCCAACCAAATCAAATCTTGTATTTTATTTTTTAGTGTTGTACTATTTGTTTTTTTTTTAATTGAGTTGACTTTATTATTAAAGTCCTTAATTATAGTTATGATTGTTAATTATTGTTATATTAATATGGTTAATTTTTGTAATATTATTAATCTGAATTGCGTTAATTATTTGTTTAGTTTACTGAAGTCGTTAATTGTAGATTATTACTTTATGAGTTATGTAATACGGTATTTTTTAATTGGATTGACTTTATTGTTATTAAAGTCCTTATTTATATTTATGATGGTTAATTTTAACCATATTAATATAGTTAATTTTCATTTTATTAATTAATCTAAATTACGTTAATTATGTAATTAGTTTAATGAAGACGTTAATTGTAAATTATTTGTCACAGCCCCAAATCCCGAGGGACGGCCGAAGCCGGGGTGCGATTGGGGTTGGATTAAAGAAGTGGGGAAGAAGGGGGCTAACTGACTAACATACATGAAAGACATCAACCAATCAATGAACAAGACTTGAATAACAAGAAAGAGTTAATCACGAGTGATTACTCGACAAAAGTATACGGAAGAACTAAGTTCCAGTTTACAGACTTAAACTACAGAGTTTTGTTCAATAGACAAGTTCTCAAAAGACTTAGAGTTTGGCAGCGGAAGAGTCCTAACTAAGCATCCTATCCTTTCAACTCAACTTCAACCGTTGCCGTTCACGTCGCTTCAACCTGCACATTTAGAAAACAATGCAGGGCTAAGTACAAAAGTACTTAGTGGGCACGATGCCGAAATCATAATCATAAGTATAGATAATATGGCATTTCATAATTTGTAGCACATCGGGGGTTTTATTGAAAGGAACCCGTGTCTACTAAACATTTTCTGACTCTTTTCTCAATTTAGCTTGCAAGCATTTTTCTGGTATGTTACGTTCAATCTTGACCCAAACTCATTCACCGTGGCTGGTACCCCTCAACAGGATATCACATACACCACAGGTTACAAAGTGCACTAACTCTGGAAAGCACTTAGCAGCTAACTCAGAGCCGATCGTTAGTTAACCTAGTTAGATTAACTCTACATCTGGAAAACACGAATGTTAACTCAGATAGGTACAAGAGAACTCACATAAAACATAAAACAGTTCATGCCATAATTATCACTTTGAAAAACACAGATATCAAAGCGATAAAGAAAGATTTTTCCGAGCGTTGCTCGTTTTATTTTGTATATAAAAGCCCACCTCGTAATACAGAACTAAAAGCACTAGCTTCCGATCTTCGGATCTTCCGTTCTTTCTTTACTGCTGGCTTCCTCCTTCATCGTAAAATAATAATACTTAAAAATCGATTCGTAAAAGAAAATCGATCAAAGAGACTCGAAAAAGGTTTTAGTTGATTCATTCTTTAGGCATTTGCACGCTTACTAGATTCATTTTACTTAAACGGGAACGAGACTCGAACAAATCCCGTTTAGAACTCGAAAGGTCTCATACTCGACTCTTAGGTCAGTAGAGAGGGTAGTCGATAGCTTAATACGACTTAAAGATCATAAGGAACTAAGTTGGAAAGAATCAACTTAGGGAAAATTATGTTTTTGTTCATTACGACTTATGCATTTTCTCACTTAACTAAACTTCTTTACTTGAACGGGTAAGAGGTGAGGTCTCGTCTCATTTAGCACTCAAGGCTCCTTTCTTGACTCTAGGGTCAGTAGGAAGATAGTCGTTAGTTATTACGGCTTAAACGATCGAAAGAACACTAAGTTGCGAACGAAACAACTTAGAAGAAAGAAAACTGAAATTTCACTGCACAATACAGAAACTCTGGGGATTGCCCAGAACAGGGGATCTGGAAACAGGGGATGAGCCCTATACCGTTGGAAATTTTGGGATGTCTAGTTTATGCTCCAATTTACGGATCGCAAATCCGATAAACGAGCTAAAAGTTATTACAGTTTCCGGCAAGGGTCGCAAAACTGCCGCGATAACCCTAGATGCTCGATAGAACGACGTGTAACGTCTTAGGTTCGTTCTAAGTTCTCGTATTCGATTTCTTAAGAAACTGGACCCTCAAGGCAGTCATCACGTACTCCCGTACGTGATGAATTCCTTCTCAAAACTCGTCCAATAGCACGACGTTCTAAACGTCGGCTTTCAACTAACATGTACTAAACCAACAAGTTATCAATTTCCCGTTCTAGTTCTCGACTATCACTATAACTCATATTATATTAGCTCGAAAGCTCATGACATCAACTACAAAGTTATTCCCAACTCCATCATAAACGATATTATCAAGTTAGAATTCCCATTCGACTTCTCGGTTATTAGTTACGACTAGTGGTTTGTCTCTTACACAATTTTCAAAGTTGTCGGATTTCGTTCAAATTTTACGTCATTAAACAACATCTAATTAGAATCACTTTCATGCATATAATCACTTCACATCAATACTATATTTCAACTTACGACGAGTTCTTCGTCTCTTACATCCCACCAAATAATTTTAGAAAATTCTCAAATAAATTCCTATCAACAATTAACATCAATTACAACCTTATTCCATCAACAAATCAACAATTAAAACAACTACAAGAAAACCCCTAATTTCATCCTTAATTTCGGTTTTAATACATAGTTTAAGAGAGTGATTTTCTTCATTAATTAACACCATTTAACTCTTAATCATACTATTAGAACATCAATTAATCAATTCAAGTCCAATTACACATCAACATGCAAAAATCCCCAATTTCAAACCCTAAACCCTAAATCAATTTCAAACAAACAAAGGGCTTTCGATTTCTCTTGGTTCTAATCACTAATTAAACACTTTCTAAGCATGAATTTAACATCAATTGAAGAATTCCAAAAACCTACACAAAAGCCCTAAATTTCGGTATTAGCATAGAGTTAGGGTTCATGATTTTTCTTCAATTTTGATCCTAGAATTCACATCCAAACACAACTAATTAAACTAATCGGAGATCAAAACATCTAGTTCTTCACCCCTAAATTTTCGATCAAAAAGAAAATAAAAAAAAGAGGATGTTGGATGGATAGAAACATAGAGGGGATGGATACCTTGATCTTTACTAAAGGAAATAATGAAGTTTGATGGATGAATGAGGGCTTGTGTGATTTTCTTCTTCAAGAGCTTGGAGATTCAACAATGGAGGAAGAAGAAGATGGGAGAGAGGGAGAGAGAAGGGGGCAGCCGAATTTTAGGGTTGAGGGAGGGAGGAGATATGAGGTAAAATGATACAACAAGGCTATATATACTTAGGTTAAAGAGAATAGTGAATAGTGTTTGAATAGTAGTAGGTATAAAATAATACTATATGAAAGAAATAAACTATCATGCTAAAAATAGGAGAGAAATCGGTTATGAGAGGGAAGGGAGGAAAAATACGCGCTTTTCCGACGCGATACGAGGTTACGGAAATCGGACGACGAAAAACGTAGCTCGACGCAAAATCGTCACGATCCGATTCGTCCAAAAATTCTAACGTATAAAACTTAATTGGAAAAAATAAGATTTATAAAATTAATTCCGACAAAAACTCGGGACGACACAGTCCGAGTTTCGTCCGAAAAATCATAAAAACGAACTTTCTCGGGCGAGTTCGTATCGCGATTTCGTGAATGTAAAAATCAGACGGTTTTCCGTTCTGAGTTCACGAACTAAAAACTTTTCGTACGCGTTAACCCTAAATACGGTAGTCGTCTAGCTGACTTCCGTAATTTATTTTCAGAAACGGAATCGACCGTTAGTCTTAGAATTTAAAATCGTAAACTTAGGCGTGCAAAGCCATTTATTTAATTAACTTTAAATTTTTGAGATCGTAAGGAATTTCCGGGGCATTACATTATTATTTTAGGAGTTTTCTATTACGTTTAATTATTATAGGAATTATGGCTATCATGATTAGATTGGTTAATTATGACGGTAAATCTAGATTATTTTTGATGGCCTGTAATATTATGAATGTAGTACGGTTTAATAAATTTAATAACATTTAAGGCTTACCATGAAGAGATTATTTAATGTAGTAATAAAATTTATTAAGTGTGGCATGGTATGAAATATTAATCATTTTAAAACTAATTACTCCCTCTGTCCCGCGAAAGTTGTCTTCCTTTCC
Organism: Schizonepeta tenuifolia; assembly: GCA_029490685.1. NCBI lineage: Eukaryota > Viridiplantae > Streptophyta > Magnoliopsida > Lamiales > Lamiaceae > Schizonepeta > Schizonepeta tenuifolia. The sequence goes on along the minus strand of CM055957.1, from coordinate 66,016,339 downwards.
TTTTTGGGTTGTCCTACGAAAGATGTCTCATTTCTATATCAGGAAATAATTTTTGCATCCACACTGCTTTTACATTTGCATTCACACTGCTTTTTCACTACTTTTACATTCTTTATTATTGATTCACACTATTTTTACATTCTTTATCATTTCTCCTTAATTTACGTGCCAAACACAAAGGAGAACACAAAGGAGACAACTTTGGTGGGACGAAGGGAGTATTATTTAGGGGTCGATTTAGGGTTTTGTCACCATGGCTATCTGGGTTAGATAGTTAATTAAGACATTAAATAAAAGTAATTTTATATGGCCCATAATTATTTATTTTTCAAACTATGTTATTAATGTAAACATGTTTAAGGCTTAATTCTTATGCCCTGTTTATATTTAGTAATTTGACTTTTTAAGTGGGGTAGTCCACTAAAAGGTTTTTTTGTACTTTAATAGTAGTTTTGGGCCAATTAGGGTTTTGTGACCATGGTTTTCATTATTGATTAGTCATTTAACCGAATTAATCTAAGTCATTTTCAATAGATTTTTAAACTTAGTATAAGCCAATTAACATTAAAACATATAAGACTAAGTTTATTGAAGCTGTTATATAATTAATTATATTTTTTTACATGAATAATATGATTATTTTAGTTGAAAGTACATTGCATTTAACAGTTTTTGGAACGTTTATTTATTTTTGAAGCAATACTTTTGATTAAAAAAATGGGGTAATAACATTTGTAGTCAAGGCATTAACTCCTCCCCACTCACAACACATTTGAAATAATTTTTGAGAGAGAAGGCGGAGAGCTGCGGTGGAGAAGGGAACCGACGACGATTTGGACGAGGAATATTGTTATTCCGTCGACAACTAGGGTATAAACTATCATGGGAAGAAACTGAATTGAATTAGTCTTTAGTTAGTCCAACTGACTTATTCAAATATCGTGGCCGATTGTGCCGACGTGTTTGGTTAAGCCGTTGGATACCATTGAGTCGGATATGAGCTCCTTAGGCCGTAATATGTAATTAAACATGTATTGGGCCGGTCCGTGTACTCCGACACGCTATTTGTCCTAATTTAGCAGGCTTTGTAAGTAGACGATTTTTGCCCACTACAATATATATACGTCATATTTGTTTAGGAGCTAATTGTTAAAATAAGACCGCAATTTTGAATGTTTTTAGAAAGAGGACTCTATGTTACAAAATTTGAAAATTAGGACCATATGTTACGAAATTTGAAAATTAGGACCATATGTTATGAAATTTAAAAATGACTATAACTTTCATTTTTGGTATTTGCACTCTTATTTCGAGCCCAAAACCAATTTTTTAAACTTTTTGGTGACACCTAGAACACTATAAGAAATCAGGTTTTAACCCACACATGGATGTGTGGCTAAAAATATGTTTACATGTGAGTACAGATATTTACCCACACATAATACAAATGTCAACATGTGTGGTTATTTTAGTGTAGAGAAAGAGTATTACCTACATATACATGCATGTGTGGATAATTCATAATATATTTACCCACACATATATATGTCACTAAACATATCTCTTATGTGTGGATAAACATATTTTTACTAAAATATAATCATGAGGTGGAAATGATGTGGATGATGACATGGCATCAACACATGACATTTCTTATGTGTGGGTAATTTCTGTAACATGTGCACATTGATATTATTATTTGTAGATATCAATAAATTTAAATGTGAGAAAAATATATGTTAAACTTTAAAATATATATACAACTAACAAGACCAGGATATAGAAATTTTATTTAATAAAAGTCAATACAATCAAAGTACCGTGTACAAAATGTAAATGTAAACTACCAACAACTTTAAAGTAACTAAACAATTGATCATCTAGCACTTCTAAATGTGATCTCTAGTTCTTTGACTGCACAAGCAATCCCTCGTACATCAGAATCATCAATAAACTTGATATCAGAAACTAGAAACTGCATCATTTATTCTTGCTAACATAATTGAAACAAAAAATTATTTAAAATACACAGTACAACATTTTAATGAGGTACAAATAACTTTGTGAAAGGAACTTGGAGACTAAAATAATTGCTTTAGTTGTTAGTTTAATACATTTAATGGTTCTTACCATTTACATTTCAGCAACTACAACATGCCTTGGTGGTGAAGTCTACACTAGTAGAAAGAGGATCAAGATTTGAACTAGAAAAATTAAGAGTAAGAATAAAACATGTTTGCATTAGATGAAATGAACATAAAATCTAGCCTAGATGTATTTTTAAACAATTAAAGGAGAATCTAACAAGAAGAAGTAACAACATTAGAATTATATATATAGAAACTATATATAAGATAAAAGACAAGATTATGTGATAAGAGCTTCTCCATTCTCTGAGAACTAAGCATTAGACAGAACACTTCAGATCAAAAATATTGAGGAAATCATGTTATAGCAGATTTCACAAAATAAATATGGCATGCTATGTATTTTGTAGGAACACTTCCTTTTTCTATTCTTAAGAAATCAATTTATATATTATTGCTAAATACATTCACAGTACCAACAATCATATATAATATATGTGGACAGTTTAGTAGGGAATACTGAATACATAATATTCATGCATTTTCATATCCACAAGTACCTTCAATAAGGAAATAATAAAAGAAGAGTCACGTGTTGAAAAATGATGAGAAAACTTCAATTCAACAAAAGAAATGTTAAAGGGACAATAAACAAATAATCGAATAGTCTTTTACCTAGTTCTTTTCTGTTGGGAAATTTATTAGTAAGAGTTTTGATGAATTCCAAAACCGACTGACCCCAACCGAGTAGATGTTGCCAGAACCTAATGTTAGAAATTAGGCTCGCTGTTTGAGCAAAGTTAAGATTTTATCTTTACAGGTCTCCAGCTGAAGATGGCAACAAGGCATCACCCAATCAGAACATCAGTTGTCATGAAATACAACTGAGAGCTCATTGTTCAGATGCAAAGAGGGGGAAGTCTTCAGAACATAAGTTGTGAAGAAAACCAACTGAGGGTTCATCAGATGAGAAACAGTAGAGAGGAAGAGAACATCAGATGAAAAGGAAGTCATCTGAAGGTTCAAACCCAACTGACTAAATACAAGGAAGACAACTGAGTATTCAGTTTCAGAACCTCAGTTGTAGAACTCAAACAAGAAGATCAACAACATGAAGTTCAAAGTCAGCTGAGAGTTCAACGGTTCAGTCAGAACATCAGCTAAAGACCACTCAGATAAAGATCAAGATTTTCAACCGACTAACCGAGGTTGACTGTCAGAAAGGTTAAGATTTGAATTTCAAAAGGAAGTCACATGAGGGTTTGACCGTTCAGTCACTACCCCATCTGGTCCAACACAAGGCTGTCTCAGATGGAAAGCAAAAGAGCACAGATGCCATATCGGGAAAGTCTGCAGAGATGAGAGACAAGCCATCGCTTTCAACCATCAGAGATCAACAGCTCCTCCAACGGCTAGTTGATACTCTCCGCCTATAAATAGAGGCATTCTCTCATTCGAGAGAGATACGAGACAAGAGGCAGAGAAGTGCAATCCCAAGAGAAACAAGCGCAAGATAAATCTGAAAAAAAAAAATCACATTCTAAGAGCATCAGCAGCTGAGAGTTCAAGAGTGATAGAACATTAGTAGCTGAGGGTTCATAGAGTTATAATCTGTCTTAGATCTCAGTTTGAGTGTTTATTCGTTCAAGCCATAGATCCAGCTCTCATTCGTGATCGAGCTGTAGTTGGAAAATCTTCCCACATACACTCCTTAAAAAGTGTCTGTTAGGATCATACTCTTCCTGTAATTGAGTAGCTAGGTTGTCAAGTACCCGTAAACTTGACATAGGTTGTTAAGTACCCGCAAACTTAACTGTAAAGGTTGATAAGTACCCGTAAACTTATTGCAACGGTTGCACAACCCGGGTAAGCTGTGTGGAACTGTCCAGAAGAACTTGGACTGAGGTGTGACGATTCACATCTCCCCGTGGACGTAGGAGGGTTATCTCCGAACCACGTTAAATCTTGTGTGTTTGTGTTTATTTTTATTCAGTTATTTGTTGCATTTTTAACTGACCAATCTAACCGGCATACAAACTGCATATCTGCACATTCTCAACTGTTTTGGTTATTGACCAACCGTGCTAAAAACGTGAGTTGTTTTAACGAGTTTAATTTCCACCACATTCCGCACAGCACCACTCTTCCAGCTGAGGTTGCTTACTCAGCTGTGAGATTCCAACTGAGTCCGTTTTACTCAGTTGAAGTATTTTTTAAGGGTTAAGTTTTAAAATCCTAACTGGTGTACTCCCCCCCATACACCAGTAACTCGTTTCGGGACCATCAAGTGGTATCAGAGTAGTGGTTCAAAAGACTGCTGACTCTGTTTCACAAGGTGTGAATTCGAGAAATTTTCTTCAGTGGTCAACTGAACAGATCTTTTCACGCTAGTGCATATTTGCTCGCATTTTTGTCCTGTTTTTTGTGTGCAGATGGACGTCAAGGACAAGATCGTCGTCATGTTCTCAGTAGTCAATTATACATCATGGAGAACTCGAATGAAGAAGATCCTTCTATCAAAGCATCATAGGATGCAACAAGTTCTCACTTCCGGACCAATCGTCATCAAAGATAAAATAGTACGCACCCCCACAAATCCCAACGATGGAGATACAGTGGTGGAGTATGTGGAGAAACAGCCGGAAGACTACACTCCAGAGGAGGCTAAGGTGAGCCAGTTGGATATCTGGGCTCAGAGCACAATAATGTCCACAGTTGGACAAGATTATCTGCCTTGGATAGAGGAGTGTGAGACTGCAAAAGAGATGTGGGACATCCTGACATCGCTAAGTGAAGGAAGCGATAAGACAAAGGAAAACAAGTTCTCACATGCATGTCAAGATTTCGACAACTTCAGTCTGCGACCTGATGAGACTATCGATCAGCTAGAGCTCCGGTTTATGGACATCATCAGAAGAATCCAGTCCATCCGAAGAGGAAAATACACACTAAGAGAAATCAATCTCAAAGTGTTGCAGGCTCTACCGGCTGAGTGGGATACTTTCACCAATATCCATGAGAGCCGAGCTGACCTTGGTGAAATGGGAACTGAAAGATTGTTCTCAATCTTAAAAGGAAATGAGTATAAGGTCAATAGGAGGAGATCGCAGTCCTCAGGTCAGATAAGTAGAATTGAGGATGTTGGCTCAGCCTCAAAGTCAGTTGCTCTCCGAGCTGACTACTCGAAATCGAGATCATCGAGGCCAACCAGATCGGCTGACACGACTGCAAAGGAGCCAAGCAGAGAGGAACTGCAACAGAACATTGCAGCTCTATCAAAGAAGCTAGCCGACATGGACACTCGGTTCGGGAAATACAAACGATTCTACAAATCAAACCGAACTCGAGACAACTTAAAGCCTGTCACCAACAGTTGTTTTGAATGCGGAAAGGAAGGTCATTTCAAGTCTGACTGCCCAGATCTATCGAAGAAAGAGAGAGATGCTCTAAGGGCCAAACAAGCTGGAAAGAACAAGGCCATGGTTGCAGAAGAAACAGCTGACGATATGGATATCTTCACTGACACCGAAGATGAAGATGAGCTGACTTCTACCAACAACGTCATCAGTCAGGATCAATGCCTCATGGCACTTGGAACCAACCAAGATGATATTGAGGTACAATCTAATCCTGCTCAGTTAAACTCTTCCAATACTTCTAACATGCAGGAATCTCTGAACGATGAGTTGGAACCCTCCTGGAGTGATTTTCAAGAACTCAGTGAGGAGCTGCATCACCAATCGGTTGAGTTTAAGAGTCTTCAAGCTCAGTTCGCCAAACTTGAAGATTTCTTAACCGAAAAGGACGATCTGATCAAGAGCCAAACTGAGGAGATTGAGAATCTCAAGAGTCAACTGAACGAGGCTAAGGCTCCAGCTGATGAGGAGTTGACAAAGCAGAACAAGGAACAACAAGATCAGTTGAAAAATCAAGAGGCTCAGATCGAACAGTTGATAAAGAAGTCAGATGGACAAACCGAGCAGATAACTGTACTCGTCAAGGAGTTGCAAACTGAGAAGGACAATCTAATTAAGCTGTATCAGTCATCCAAGATCATAGAGAATCTTATCAGTTATAGTAGACAGATGGATGACGTGTCAGGACTCGGCTATGATGTTGTCAAGGATACTGGGATTCCACCAGCAACCTTCATCAAAGCTGTAGAAGTCACAGCTGTTGAGCCAGACACAGCTGAGTCTCCAGAAGCTAATTCAACCTCCACCTCTCAGCAAGTTCAATCGACCAATAGGATTACAACTGAGAAGGGAAAACGAGTAGCAGATGTAGGACAGAATGTTCCATCGGTTGGGATATCAACCGAGGGGGAATGTTCCAAAAGTCAGAAGAGGAATCAGAGGCGTCGAAGGCACAACCGCAACCGATCTCAGAATCAGAACCGACCTCTGTATCAACCTCAAAGTCAACGTCAGAAGGAATGGAACCGACCTCAGAACAGACATGGGTTCAATCGTCTGAATCAACAGCGGTTCTAACATCAGTTCGACCAAAGGTTCCAACCGAGTCAACCAATGAGGAACTGGTCGAACAACTGGAGATATTCATGCCATAATATGAATCATCAACAGGGCATGAACAGCTACAGACAACCCTCAGGAAGTTGGAATCATAATCAGCCACAAAGATTCTAACATGGCGTCCGACCTCACAGACAAACTCAACAGGATAAGAATCGCCATCAAAACAGGGGGAAAGCCTCACCTCCTAAAGCTCAACATGGGAGAAATCCAAATCCTCCCAAGAAACAGAACATCACTACTAACAACAAGCCTAAGGATAACCGATGTGTTGTTATAGTTGATGATGAATGAAAAGTAATCTGGAATGATAAATCCATCCGAGTTTACAGGGAAAAGCGACGCACAGTTCCAGCGGGAACTGGTTCTAACCCTCCAGGACCTAACTGAAATTGGGGACCTAAGCGAGTTTCTCTTTGCAGGTGCAGGAGAAACAACTGAGGAAGAAGAAGACGTCTGCTACAATGTGGGTGATGGATAGTGGATGCTCGAAACACATGACGAATCTGAAGGATTTGCTTGGAAGTTTCGTGGAGAAAGAAGGTCCATCAGTTACTTTTGGTGATAACTCAAAAGGTTACACCAGAGGTTACGGTACCCTTGAAACCAATCATGTGTCCATCAGTTACTTTTGGTGATAACTCAAAAGGTTACACCAGAGGTTACGGTACCCTTGAAACCAATCATGTTTCAATTTCTAATGTCTCTTATGTTGATGGATTGAAGCATAACCTGCTCTCCATCAGCCAATTCTGTGATAATGGTTTCTCTGTCAGGTTTGATGCACAGGGTTGCAGAGTTAAAGATGTCGGATCAAAACAGGTGATATTTTCTGGGAAATCGATCACCAACAGGGAATGTCTATTACGCTGACTGGAACAGCAGCCTCCTTGACACCTGCCTGTTATCAAAGAGCAGTTCTGATGTGAGCTGGCTGTGGCACAAAAGGCTCAACCATCTGAACTTCAAGACGATGAACCGACTCGCCAGACAAGAACATGCAAGAGGCATACCTAACCGAGTGTTTTCAACAACACACATTTGCAGTGCATGCCAGCTGGGAAAGCTCGCTAGATCCTCCTTCCGGTTGAAGTCAACTCCCTCAACCGACCGAGTGTTACAGCTGATCCATATGGATCTCTTCGGGCCAGTTACACCAAAGAGCATAAATGGCAACGAATATACATTGGTAGTAACTGATGATTACTCGAGGTACACGTGGACCATTTTCATGCGTCAAAAGAGTGAAACCCGAGATGAGCTGTCCAAGCTGATGGATCGGATATCGAACCAACAAGAGATGAAGATCATTTCTATCCGATCAGATCGTGGAACTGAGTTTCTAAATGAAACTATCATCGAGTATTGCGAGAAAAATGGAATTACCCATCAGACATCAGCCGCACGTACTCCGCAACAAAATGGAGTAGCTGAGCGAAGGAACAGAACGCTGAAGGATGCAGCCACATCCATGTTAGCCAGCTCAGCTCTACCAAAGAGATTTTGGGCTGAAGCGATCAACACTGCATGCTACACTCAAAACCGGTCTCTTCTAACCAAGCGATTGGGAAAGACACCATATGAGCTATGGAGACGCAGGAAGCCAGATATTTCTTATTTTCGCGTCTTTGGTTCTAAGTGTTATATTCACAACAATGGGAAGACTCAGTTGAAAACTTTTGATGCCAAAGCTTCGAAGGGCATATTTCTTGGATATGCTGCTCGAATCAAGGCATACAGAGTTTTCAACAACAGCTCTCGTGTTGTGGAAATAACACCTCATGTTAGTTTTGATGAATCTACCTTTGAGTGCAGGGAACAGGTTAAAGGACAACAAGCAGATCCAACTGTTCCACCAGTTCTCACCAGATCGCAAGCTCTAAGGGAAAAGAACCTAGCTGAACCACTGGTTTGGGCAACTGAGGATGAGGATCCATACCCCTCTGAAGATGAATGCGAAGACCCCAGCACATCCCAAGGGGGAACTTCAGCTGATGCTCCTCCAACTGCTTCAGCATCCGAAGCCCAACTGAGTCCGGTTCAACCTAATACCAATGTTGAGGATCCAGACTCAACAGCTGATCAATCACCAGCTCTGAAAACTCCAACTCAGATTTCAGAACAGCCACAGTTGGAAGAAGATGAAAGACGCAACCGGAGATGGTATGAAGTTCATTCCACTGACAACATCATCGGCGATCCAACCGAGGGTGTGCGTACAAGGAGCCGAGTTGCAAATCCAGAATCAACTGAAGGAAACTCCAACACTTACGTTCAGTATGCTGAGGAGTTGGCAGTTCTAGAGGAGTTCGAGCAAGCTGGAGATGTTGCCATGATTTCTTGCTTTGTAGCTGATGTACCAGAACCAAAGAATGTTGGGGAAGCTCTCAACTGTGTTCACTGGACAACAGCCATGCAAGAAGAACTGAATGAGTTTCTACGCAACTGTGTATGGGAGTTGGTAGAAAGATCAAATGGTGTCAAGGTGATTGGATTGAAGTGGATCTTCAAAAACAAGAGAGACGCCATTGGATTCATAGTGAGGAATAAGGCAAGGTTGGTAGCTCAAGGATACTGCCAACAAGAAGGAATCGACTTTGAAGAATCTTTCGCGCCTGTTGCAAGGCTGGAAGCCATCTGAATCTTTCTAGCTTATGCCGCACATCACAAGTTCAAAGTGTATCAGATGGATGTGAAGTGTGCATTCCTCAACGGAGATATCAAGGAAAATGTATATGTTGAACAGCCTCCAGGTTTTGAGACTGGAGATGGAAGAGTGTACAAGTTGAAGAAAGCTATCTATGGTCTAAAGCAAGCACCAAGGGCCTGGTATGACACTCTTTGTGGTTTTCTACTGAACTCGGGATTCAAACGAGGATCAGTTGACAAAACCCTGTTCACCATCAAAGTTGGAGATGATATACTTGTAGTGCAAATCTACGTGGATGACATCATATTCGGTTCCAAGTCAGAGGAGCTGTGCAAAAAGTTTTCAGATCTCATGAAGGAGAAGTTCGAGATGTCAATGATGGGCGAGATGAATTATTTCCTTGGATTACAAGTGAAGCAGTCACCAGAAGGGATTTTCATCAATCAGTCCAAGTATATAAAGGAGCTCATCACCAAGTTCGGATTGCAAACAAGTAAAACCACAAGGATCCCAATGAATACTAACTGGAAGATTGAACCCGGAGCTGAGGGAAAGCTCGTAGATGCCAACCAGTTTAGAGGGATCATCGGTTCGCTGCTATACCTAACTGCCAGCCGACCAGACATATCATACGCAGTTGGAGTGTGTGCTCGATTCCAAGTTCAGCCAAGAGAAGCACACATGTTGGCAGCAAAGAACATCATCAAGTATCTGAAGGGAACTATTAATGTTGGATTGTGGTATCCAACTGACGACAATATCCAACTGACCGGATACTCAGATGCGGACCTAGCAAGAGATCGGTTGGACAGGAAGTCTACCTCTGGACACTGTCAATTCATGGGAAGCAAGCTGGTTTCATGGTTCTCCAAGAAACAAGCATGTGTTGCAACCTCTACAACCGAGTCAGAGTATATGGCTGCCGGAAGCTGTTGCATGCAAGTATTGTGGCTGAAGAAACAACTGAGAGATTATGAAGTTGCAACTGGACAGGTTCCCATTCATTGTGATAGCTCGAGTGCCATAGCTATCTCTCTGAATCCTGTTCACCACTCTCGGACAAAGCATATCGACATTCGTCATCACTTCATCCGAGATCATATTGAGAAGAAGGATGTGTCCATGGAGAAGATCCCAACTGAGATTCAGAGAGCTGACATCTTCACCAAACCTCTTCCTGAAGCTCGGTTCAAGATGTTGTGTGATCTTCTTGGACTATTGGATCCATCGGATGAAGAGTCATCCGAGCTGAAGAAGATCCATCCGAGCTAAAGAGTCATCCGAGTTGCAGAGGATCCATCCGAGATGAAGAGTCAGATATCCATTTGAGGGGGAAGCTCAGATGAAGGGGGAATCTCAGATACGAATTGCCAACTGAAGAACATCAGCTGAACAGACGAACTGGAGTCAGCTGATGGTATGCGGCAACTGAGAAACTCAACTGAGGTATACAGCTGATCTCGACATCAGCTGGCAGGTATCATTTATGATTGAAGGTGTTATGATATTAAATGAGAATGTTTGAAATAAATTCAAACATTCCTGAACATGTCAGCTAGACTAAACAAGCAATCATATCGCATTTAATGTAAAGTCTGGCTGAACTCCTATAGCCTTACTTTATAGTGTGACTGGGCTGACACCTTAAACTATTCACCTTCTCACTCGCGCGCGTGGAGCGTCATTTACCCAATAGTCAAGTAATCCCAGCCGTTGATGGATTCGCGCCATTTAACCCCAGCCGTTGATCTCATCTGAGTCAAAGCTTATATAATACGGAAAATCAGGAAGTGATCCTTACCTTCTTCGCATATCCTTACTATTTCGTGCATATCTTTTCAATCTATTCATCATCTTCTCCAAATTTGTCTCACCATTTTCAGTAACGAATTTCTTTCGTCTTTGCATATATATCTCTTTGAGATGGCGCCTAAATCTAAAGCTTCCAAGAAGATGGTTTCCGCAGAACCCGCTACGTTCCAGGAATCCTTCGACATGTTAATGTCGAAGATTCACTTCGAACAGATTCTGTCCAGAGCGGCTCTGACCTCGCCGGAACTCGCTCCTGTTGCCACCATTCTTTCCGACCACAGTCTGCTCGACTGGGCAACCCTCTCTCCATCCAAGCTGCTCAGGAAGCAGGTCGCACATTTCTACAGGAATCTGCAACGAGTTGCAGAACACGGTCTTGTCACGACCATACCGTGCAAGCAACGAAACAGCACTTCCCGTTCGATGGAAGACACCGCCGTAGAAATCAGAGTGTCTCAAGAACTGGAGAAGATCATTCCCAGAAATCATGAAGCCATAGATGTGATGGGGAACTTCACCGATAAGGAAGCTGATGCTTTCTTTCAAACAATCCTTCTTGTTCCCGAACCATTGAAGGGGAGCATGCAAAGGACAAAACTGAAGCCGGAGCACCGACTTCTTTTCAACGTGATTTCCAAATGCGCCTTCGCGTATGGAGGAGCGTTCGGTGACATTAGCAGGCCGAAGCTCAAGCAGCAGAAGGCCCTAGAGGAACACCACAAAATCGACTGGCTGGGCTATCTGGAAAGCCAGCTGTGGGCGGAGAAGCTGAAAATTTCCGAGACGACAGCGGAGTTCGGAGAGCAGCTGTTGAGTGTCAAGGGGACACTCAACTTCGGCACAAAAATTTCTGCCCTGATCCTCCAAGCTACAAAGGGACAGAAGCTGACCTAGGAAGGGAGTGAGGACCCTCCGTTCAGCAAGCTGATGTTGTTCCCCACAGCCAAAAAGGCCAGGGACGTTGTGGAGTCCATTTACACTCCCAAGGGAGCCCCCAAGCCAGCTGTGGAGATGGCCCCAGCTGCTCGCCGCCCTTCAAGGTCCAAGCCTGCGAAGCGCCAGCTGGAGGAGGTGGCTGAGGAAGAAGAAGATGAAGAAGAAGATGAGGAGGAACCCCTCCAGAAGAGGCCTAGGATTCGAATCATCCAACCAGCTGCTCAACCATCTACAATGAGCCCCGTGGTGGTAAAGCTAGCTGAGGAAAAGGAGTCAACCGAATCAAGCCAGTCGGTTGACCCAGCTGGGTTTATTCTTCAACCTCGTCAGGAAGAAATGGCTGAAGGGGTGGAGATCCACGTGGAGGAATCCAGCTCCTCCTCAGATGACTCTACTTCATCTGAGGAATCCCAGGACAGTCCAATTGGAGCTGATGCCAGCCAGGAAAACCCACCTGCGTCTGAGGAAGCAATCGAGCCAGCCCACTCTCTACCTAAAGAGGATCCAGTTCTCTCAACTGGTCCTCAGTCAGATATACCGAGCCTCTCGCTCGATGCCAATGTTGTGACCATTCCTTTGGCCAACGTTGATGAAACCATCGAACCCGTCGCCTTCGATATTGACCCAACCCCAATTGATGAAGAAGCCAATTGCCAGGCAATCTTGGATGAGTATGAAGGCCGGTTGGACTACTGCTTCCGCAAGCTGATCAGCATGTTCCCCGAGGCAAGCTCAATGCCCATTTTTGCCGTGTTCGGAACGGAACTGCTCTATCAGTTTAGCGTGATTTTCAGCTACTGGTACGTCAAGGAGAAAACTCTCAGGATCCATGGTTGAGACAGGTTGAAAGTTGAAGAGTCCAACCTGAGGGTATACTTCGACTACCAGAACCTGGAGGTAGCCTACAACCAGAAGGTGGCTGTGCTCCGTCATCGTCTGGATAAGAGCCTACAAGAAGGTACAGACACCAGGGAGCTGTGTGACAATCCTGGAGCTGTTCTATTTCTTGACCAGATGTTGGCCAAGAATGCCAACTATATGGAGGATGTCGACGCAGCTGAGGAGGCAGCCAAAAGGGAAGAAGAAAAGTTGAAACAATACCTAGCCAGCTGAACTGCCCTGGTTGTCGTGGACCCAACTGCCCAGCCACAACAACAACAACTGCCTGGACCCTCTGATCAGCCAGCACACTCAACCGATGCCATCTGTGAGCTGATCTCTGAGAGGGTCAACCAGCTGAGGCATGAGCTGTTGTCCAAGATCAAGCTCGCCAAGGAGGAGGACACTGACAGAATGAATCAGCTGATGGCAGAGAATGCGAGTTTGAAGAATCAGCTGGAACAACTCTCCTCCTCCCTACAGCAAAAGCTCGAAGACCTCTCCACCTCTACCAGCTCGGAGGTCAAGGATCTGAAGAAGGCAGTTCAGGGAATCAGCTCGGACTTCAATGTCTTCAAGTCCGTTGCTGAATCTGATCTGGCAAAGTTCCAGCAGACTCAAGACCAGGAGTGGATGTCTCAGTTCGCAAATTTCCGAGCTGAGTTCATCACCCTCCATAAAGATGTCTCTGCGACCTTTGCTGCCCTGAAGAAGGCTGAACAGGAACGCCAGGATCTGGAGTTGGCCAAGAAGGTGAAAGAGAAGGATGCAGTCGACGAACTCTTTTCCCGAGTTGAACAGACTGAGGCCAAGCTGACCTCCCTGGATGGCACTGTTGCCACCCTTTTGGATGATGCCAAAAAGGGGGAAGACAAGGAGCCAGCAGCTGTTGCTGGAAAGGGGAAAGATGTTCTTCAGCAAGGGGAAGGAGTTCAGCAGGGGGAATGAGTGCCAGCTGAAGCTGAAGGAGCAGCTGAAGGATCGCAGCAGGAACTGGAAATCTCCTACGACCTCGTAGCCGAGCTTACAGCCGAGCTCGATGCAGATCTTGACGGGATATCTGTTGAAGACTGCATCGAAGCTGCCAAAGCTATGGGGGAGTCCAAGGAGAAGTACTTGAATCCCTCTTGGATCAAGAAGTTCGCTGCTGATCAGGCCAAGAAGGTGACCAAGTTCGAGAAGGAACTAGCCAAGGTTGAGAAGAATGTTGACAGGAATAAAGCCAGCCGGAGCGTGCGAAGAATAAACAAGCACCAGATGAAGGCTGAGGCTAGGAAGAAGATGCAACAGCTGTAGAAGAACGCCCTGCTCCCGTCTCGGTTCCCACACGTTGACAAGTGGATGAATGCTGAGTGGAATGATGACTGGGAGCAGTTCAAGCATGAATTCATTAATGACTTTTATTACAGGAAGGTCTACTCAACTGAAGACCCAAGGCAAGCCTTCAAGGAAGCCTTGTGGGAGCTCAGATCTGGAGATCCTGGAATGTTTAGTCAGTTCAAGAGGGCCATGCTGAATGCTCAGCTCGATCCCAACACCATTCTAGTTCCGCAGAAACTCACATATCGCCCTCAGATGATCAAAGGCACAAGTATTCCGAACAGAAATGCGATCATGGCTGAGGCGAGACAAGTCTACAAAGAACATGGTGTCAACACTGGGATTGAGTCACCTGCGAAGAAAGAGATCTTTGACCGTATCTTCAGCAAGTACGGTCAACAGTATTTTTGAGCTGATCTAATTTTTGTCTTTTGAGCTGATGTAGTTTTTGGAGCAACTGTTGTATCTTTAACTGTTCTGTGCTTAACCCTGTAATCTTCAGTTGTAACAAAAACTTCAAAGTATATATAAGATTCACCTTGATGAACAATTCCTCATTGTCCAAGCTCTGAATCACAAAGTCTTTTAAATACCATGTTATAACTGTGCTAACCCTTTGATGTTTTATCTTATAGACTGTCTAGAATTTCAGCTGAGATTTTAGATAAGTTAGTGAGGTTTAGATCAATAGAGGTTCAAAGCTGTAAGTGGTTTTGGCATCATCAAAAAGGGGGAAATTGTTGGAAAATTTATTAGTAAGAGTTTTGATGAATTCCAAAACCGACTGACCCCAACCGAGTAGATGTTGCCAGAACCTAATGTTAGAAATTAGGCTCGCTGTTTGAGCAAAATTAAGATTTTATCTTTACAGGTCTCCAGCTGAAGATGGCAACAAGGCATCACCCAATCAGAACATCAGTTGTCATGAAATACAACTGAGAGCTCATTGTTCAGATGCAAAGAGGGGGAAGTCTTCAGAACATCAGTTGTGAAGAAAACCAACTGAGGGTTCATCAGATGAGAAACAGTAGAGAGGAAGAGAACATCAGATGAAAAGGAAGTCATCTGAAGGTTCAAACCCAACTGACTAAATACAAGGAAGACAACTGAGTGTTCAGTTTCAGAACCTCAGTTGTAGAACTCAAACAAGAAGATCAACAGCATGAAGTTCAAAGTCAGTTGAGAGTTCAACGGTTCAGTCAGAACATCAGCTGAAGACCACTCAGATAAAGATCAAGATTTTCAACCGACTAACCGAGGTTGACTGTCAGAAAGGTTAAGATTTGAATTTCAAAAGAAAGTCACATGAGGGTTTGACCGTTCAGTCATTACCCCATCTGGCCCAACACAAGGCTGTCTCAGATGGAAAGCAGAAGAGCACAGATGCCATATCGGGAAAGTCTGCAGAGATGAGAGACAAGCCATCGCTTTCAACGATCAGAGATCAACAGCTCCTCCAACGGCTAGTTGATACTCTCCGCCTATAAATAGAGGCATTCTCTCATTCGAGAGAGATACGAGATAAGAGGCAGAGAATTGCAATCCCAAGAGAAACAAGCGCAAGATAAATCTGAAAAAAAAAAAATCACATTCTAAGAGCATCAGCAGCTGAGAGTTCAAGAGTGATAGAACATTAGTAGCTGAGGGTTCATAGAGTTATAATCTGTCTTAGATCTTAGTTTGAGTGTTTATTCGTTCAAGCCATAGATCCAGCTCTCATTCGTGATCGAGCTGTAGTTGGAAAATCCACCCACATACACTCCTTAAAAAGTGTCTGTTAGGATCATACTCTTCCTGTAATTGAGTAGCTAGGTTGTCAAGTACCCGCAAACTTGACATAGGTTGTTAAGTACCCGCAAACTTAACTGTAAAGGTTGATAAGTACCCGTAAACTTATTGCAACGGTTGCACAGCCCGGGTAAGCTGTGTGGAACTGTCTAGAAGAACTTGGACTGAGGTGTGACGATTCACATCTCCCCGTGGATGTAGGAGGGTTATCTTCGAACCACGTTAAATCTTGTGTGTCTGTGTTTATTTTTATTCAGTTATTTGTTGCATTTTTAACTGACCAATCTAACCGGCATACAAACTGCATATCTGCACATTCTCAACTGTTTTGGTTATTGACCAACCGTGCTAAAAGCGTGAGTTGTTTTAACGAGTTTAATTTCCACCACATTCCGCACAACACCACTCTTCCAGCTGAGGTTGCTTACTCAGCTGTGAGATTCCAACTGAGTCCGTTTTACTCAGTTGAAGTATTTTTTAAGGGTTAAGTTTTAAAATCCTAACTGGTGTATTCCCCCCCCATACACCAGTAACTCGTTTCGGGACCATCATTTTCTTTGTAACAAGTAGAACATATATACTAGCATTCAAGCAAGAAGAATACAACAACCTGTGCTTCTACCCTTGGCAACTCATGGCATGCCAACCTTTATGTCCAATAAATCAATAGAATAAGGATATAAGAACGTGAATGCAAAATTGATCAACTTAAGAACTAAATTACCCACATCAAACCACAAGGAATAAAAGTCAATGAAGAATACCTTGTATCTCTCAGATAAAATCACATTAAAAAAAGGCAAATCCAGTTTTTAGGAATAAAACTTTCATAGAAAAATAAATGTGACATCAAAAAGAGATAGCATACCAACTTAATAAATGTCAATTTTTTTCATCTCCAAATGACAGAGCGTGCTACCTCAGAGGCATCCTCTTCAAGGTTAGAGCCAAGCATCTCAAAGTTTTATTTCCTGTAAACCTAAAATATACAAGAGGGGATATCTCTTCATAAGTTCAATAATGATTTAAGAGAAAGCAACAATCAATTAAGGAACATTAGTATGTTGCATCAATAAATTAGAAGCTAAGTAGGATGCTTGCAATTAAGTTGAGTTTTCAATGATAATGGTTGTCATCGATACATTCAACTTCAATTATTACTCCATTTAATTACCATATCAAATAGTATACAATTTATTTTCATGATTAAGGTAATACCAATTGAATACCTCGACAATTGTGACATAATATTCAAGGTAATATTCGATTAGTTTTCTCGTTCGATTTTCCTATCGACGATTATGCTCGACTCTTCGTCTCTTACGAAAAGTTCGACATTCTTAGAATTCATTCAAACTTTCCAACTATCATCATAACTACTTAGATTAACTAATGTGCAAACCATAAGTCCATATCAACATCAAAACTAATTCTATCGACGATTCTTCGTCTCCAACGTTTTCGTTTTTATTTTTAGAAAAATCTAATTTAAATATATGTTGAACTACATGCTTCCTACTTCTATTATATCACAACATATCATCAAAAACATAACAACTACTCAATCAAAATCCTACTTCTTCCTCTCTTACAAATTTGTTTTTATTTTTAGAAAATTACCAATCAATTCATATAATCATATCTCCATACATACAAACATATTCTACAAATCATATATCTAAATTCAAGCTAAATCTTCATCAACTAGTTCATGTATTTTTCGAAAATTATCCAATTTTATTCCTACATGATTTATATTCGATTTAAACCATAGAAACTTAATCCTAAGCATTAATAATCATGTCATAAACTTAGAACATCATCTTCTACTTCTCTTACCATTTTCGAAATTTTCAAAAAAATAAAGGAAATGAATTTTTGTTTGGATAGTAATGAAGAGAAAGTTCTAACCTTTCCAAATATGTAATCGGAATTGAAATCGATCGAAAGATGAACAAGTTGTGAAGCTTGAATGCTTGAAGAACCTTGAAGAACTACTTGAAGATGGTGAAGAACTTGAAGAACAAGAGAGAGAAGAGAGAGATGTAAGGGGGCGGTATAGAGAGAGAGAGATTGTGATATTTGTGTGAGATATTAAGTTAATAAAGTAGAAGAAATATCAAGTGATGACTGGGGGGGGGGGGAGGGAGTGGCGGTTGGGAGGAATTTTTAATCCCAAAATATCTCGTTTACGGGTCTAATACTGCATACTAAAATCGATTAGTTAATTTCTTAGACGGTTATGTTTCCGGCGAAAACTAATTCGACTAATAGATTGGAAATAATTTACTTAGTCGGAAAGCATGATTCGATTTCTGAAATCCAAAGAAAAGTCGAGACATGACAGTCCAAATTTCGCCCGGAAAAATAAATAAAACTGACTTTTACCAGTAGACTCGTATCGCAAAATAAGTGAATGTAAAGTCAGATGGTTTTTCGATCTGAGTTCTCGAACGAAAATTTTATCGGACGCGAAAACCCTAATACAGTAGTCGGTTGAACGACTTCTGGAATTTATTTTCAGAAACGGATTTCACCATTAGTCTTAAAACTGAAATTCCTTAACTTAGGCGTGCAAAGCCTTAATTAATTATTAATTTTTTTTTAGTGACGGAAGAAAAAGCCGGGATATTACAATTAGTTTTTATAGCATACCTACTGAATCAACTATCAGTTATCATGGCATCTACTAATACTATAATACATTTTGTAAGGATGCATGGTATATTAATTATTGAGACATATTATATTTATATAAAAAATAAAATTGGAAATGATTTATTAAGAGAAATATGGTGACACCTAGAGCCTGTTGCGGTCATGGTCGTGCCGTGTCACTTTTTTGACAAATTTTGTTTTCCCTTTATTTGTTATTATCGGTTTTTATAGAATACCTACTGAATCAACTATCAGCTATCAAGTCATCTACTAAGAAAATAATACATTTTGTAAGGATGCATGGTATATTAATTATTGAGACATTTTATATTTATATAAAAAATAAAATTGGAAATGATTTATTAACTGAAATACGTTGTACGTAATAAGAAATCAGAAGCAATTGGTTCATAGTACTTGCAAAATATATTGAAACTAGTGTATAACCCGTCGAAAATTGACGGAATTTATTAATATTTTTTTAAAAATTATTGAAATTATTATACATATTATGTTTGGTAATTATAGATTTCTTTTGGTACATAAAAATCTTCAATTTATTATTATATTTAAGAAAACCATCAATATTTTTTTTTACCTATTTTCTACCCGTTTAAAGTTTTCCAATAATTCGAAACAATGTGTTTGCGATTATCCAAACCCGTTTGAAAATTATATACTTGCACCCGTCTTAAAGCCGATTAAAAAATTATTCAACTGCATGGTCTCACTAATCTTCCACTTAACTTTATAAAATATCAAAACAGATATTTAGGGATAAGTTAATTAGTTGTATCCTTTCATTCGAACTTAGAAAAATGGAATTGTTTCAGATTACCTGAACTCATTTGAAATTGATACTTGTACTCTTGTCAAATCCGACTAAAAAGTTATTCAAGTGCATGGTCTCATCTCAAAACTCGTTTTGGAAAATCCTTTAATCTTCCTACTTAACTGTACAACATATCATTATCTCTCTCTTATGTGGCATCCCAATAACCCCTGCATTTATATTTACCCAAATTCTCAAATATTTTGAATTATTGGCGTAAAATAATACTCCCTCCGTCCACGAAACAACTCCCTACTTATTTATATTTTTTGTCCATGAAACAACTCTTTTGAATTATTGGCGTAAAATAATATTTTTTTAAATATTAATAATTAAGTTATCTATCCCACATCGCTTTTGCATGAAACTCCACAAACTGAAGAACTTATAAATATTTTTTAAACTGGTGTGTATTTTCTCGTCTTTTAATTTTGCACCAACAATTTAAATTAACCAATTATTTTATTCAAATCTAAGCCAAATTAATATTAATAAACTTTTTCTTACGTGTCAAACAATCATGTAAAGAATATTATTCATATTCTAAACTTTTAGTACGGCGTATTGAAATCATTACTTCCTCTGTTCACAAAGATTGTATGGAGTTTTTTATGGTACGAGTTTTAATAAAAGTGTGGTAGATGTTAAGCGAGTAGAGAAAAAGACCCACTATTGTGAGCGGAGAATTTGATAAAAAGTAAGATAGTGAGTGAGATTATGTCCAGAAGCAGAAAAAATGAAAATGGCTACAATATTCGTGGACAGAGGGAGTATATATTATTAATACTATTGCAGATTCAAGCGATCCCTTTAATTTTAGATATTACGTGGCACTTTCTCCATTCAGTATTCTTATTTATCTTAAATTTTTATTTTATGCTTTTAAAATTCATCAATTTAACCAAAAAATTGATTTATTCTCATATATAGATTGATTTGTCTAGATGGCAAGAATATCTCATAGATTGTGATATAGATTCTCTCACATTTGTGCCTACAAATAAAAATCAATTCATTTGTAATATATGGATTAATTAATTTTTTTTAAAGATCTTTTAATTTGTGTGTCTTTATTATACTTCTATTAGTATAATTTTTTTCCATCCCAAATCGTATTTCAATAACACTCCACTCTTTGAGAACTTATATAAATACTCATTATCACACAACTATTTTACACAATAAGTTTAATTTGGTAAATTAATTAGTTAGTAGAAAAAATAGTTTTACTCGTTCCCTTGATTAGTTGGTCAATTAATTATGTCATTCCCTTGATTTTGGATATGCGTTCTATATTATCTATATTAATATGCAGTATATTTTTTCATTATATTTGAGCAAAAGAGAATACGAATGTTTGCTAAGATTTTTAGAAAAAAATACCCTTGCCTTTTAAATGTCGAAACTTCTCTTCTAATCCTAAGGAATAATGAATTATGTGGATTAAAATTGAACTAAAAAGATCAAAAATAGTAAATAAAGACGGAATAATCTATATATATTATATTTCGGATAATTAGTATTTTTAAGATATCATGCTCGATTGATGTGTCAGTTTATGTTAGCAAATTTTGTTTGCGGTTAACTTTGAGCTTTAGTTTCTTTATTTTTAAGGAAGTTGATACTTGGTTGTTTTTGTTTGGAATTGTAGAAAAATTGAGCAAAAATTGTGGAAGATCATAATTTGCTTTGTTGTTATGTTAAGGTTTGACCCTTTGATTACAATGACTTTTCCGTCATGTTGGACGTTTACACAATTAATTTAATTACTCGTCAAATATAATTATTTATTTGGTCAACTAATTAATTAGATGAATATAATTAGTGGTTAGAAGATTAAAAATAAATATTAATTCTAAGTATTTATAAGTTTCCAAAGTGAAGTTTCACTGAAATATCGATGTATGATAAAAAAATTATATTTTCCCATATATTAAAAAGAGTTTATCGTCTGTAAATTGATCATATTAATTTTTTGGATCAAAGAATGAGAAAATATACACTAATTTTAAATATTTATTGACTTTTCAATAGGTGTGTTTCATTGAAAAAACGACGTGAGATGCAAGATTTATAATTATATATAGATATGCTTAATAAAATTAGAAATTGGATAATTTAGTAGTGTAATATTTTAAAAGGAAATATATATAATTAAAATATTATGAACCAAAAAGTCAGTGTTGTTTAGTATGTAGACTTATTGGTGTCAGTTACTTCTGATCCCGCAAAAAGTGGTGAAAGTCATCTAGAGTGCGTGTAGATCCTTTTTATGGTCTGGGAGCTCTGGCCTAACAAAAAGTGCTCCTTAGCATGAGATTATATGAGTCTTCCTAAGAAGGCATGAGGGAGGAATATTACAGATATTAGAGTTGTGGAGTGTCACAGTCCCAAATCTCGAGAGACGGCAAAGTTGGGGTGCGACTAGGGGTTGGATTAAAGAGGCGGGGGAGAAAGGGGAATAAATGAATAAACACACTAACTAACAACAATGAATAAACTAATTACTATGAACTAACTTCATTTAATAAAAAGAGAGTCGATCTCGAAGGATCGCTCGACATAGATGTTTCAGAGTAAACTCGGTATTAAGTATGAGACTTAACCAAAAGGATTTATACATCAAAAAGAAATAGTTTTGCAGCGGAAAACGTAGAACTTAAACACTGATCTTCATTCCTATGTACAACTCTACTCAACCTCCGCCGCTTCCGTCACTCAACCTGCACATTTATAAATACATGCAGGGCTAAGTACAAAAGCACTTAGTGGGCACATTGCCGAAAATCATATCATAAGAGTATGGATTAATCAGGCATCTCAATAAGTAACGCATCGGGGTTTTCGTCAAAGGCCCGTGCCTACTAAACATTTTTCTTTTCATAAACATAGCCGATCAGCATTTTTCTGTTGTTACGTTCAACTTGCCCATTTTAACGCTTTGGAAGAGTTAACTTCTTCCCGCACGTTCCTCACCGTGGCTGGCTACCCCTCAATAGGGTACCACACACACCGGCTACCGTGTACACTAACTAGCAGTTGGCTAACTCAGAGTCCGATCGATTTAGTTAGCAGTCGGCTAACTCATAATTTTGGAAAGCAGTCGGCTAACTCAAAATGGCACAAAGGAACTTATATAAAACAAATCATTTTATGCACTGATAATCACTTTGAAAACACACTTATCAAAGCAGTAGATAAACATTTTCGAGCATCGCTCATTTTATTTGATATATAGAAAAGCCCACCTTAATCATTTACAGAACAAACTTTAACCTTCTGTCTTCCGTCTTGTCTTCAACTCCGACTTCCTCCTTTTATCGCAAATATTCAAACTTTAGTCATCGGTCGAGACGATTAAAGAAAAAGAAATCAAATTCGGTTAAGTCTTTTAGGCATTTGCACTTTAACTAATCTCTTTTGATTAAAGAAGAAACGAGACTCGAACACATCTTGTTTAAAACTAACTCGGTTCATTACTCAACATTTAGAACATCATAACGGAAGTCGATAACTCTTAACGACTTAAAAGTTCTTAAAGAATTAAGTTAAAAAGAATTCAACTTAAGAAAATGAGTTTTAGAAATTTCCTGCACAAGTCAGTAAGTCTGGAGCTTATACAGAACAAAGTACTTCGAAACAGGGGATGTGCCTTATGTCAAATGAAATCTACGGATGTCTAGTTTACTGTCCAATTTACGGATCTCGATTTCGTTAAGCGAGCAGAGAGTTATGACAGTTTACGTAAAGGGTCGCAAAACAGTCCGAGATAACCCTAAACGCTCGATAAAACCCGGCGCACAATTCCCTAGGTTCGATCAATGCTATACAACCTTTATGCTCACGAAATTACTATCATATTACAGTTAAGACACACGATCATTTCTTATGAATACTTTCTCCTTCCTTAATTAATAATACGACGAGCACTTTCTCGTCTTTTCACTAATCCATTTACTAAACCAAATTTCATTTCAAACTCACTTTAATCTTCTAACTTCTATATTCATAATCTATATGAAATTATCATCAACTACATTCTTGTTCATTAATCGACAACAAACACTAATATCCGATTAGTTTCCTCGTTCGACTTTCTTATCGACGATTAAGCTCGTCTCTTTGTCTCTTACTAAAAATTCAACTTTCTTAGAATCCATTCAAACCTTCCAATTATCAACATCAACTACTAAGATTAACTAGTATGAAATCCATAAACTTATATCGTAATCGAATCTTAACTTATCGATGATTCTTTAGAAAAATCTAACTTAAATCTATGTTGAACTACAAGCTTACCTCTCCTCATAAATCATATCCCATCCTCAATATCACAAGATTTACTTAATCATAACCCTACTTCTTTGTCTCTTACCATTTTGTTTTTATTTTTAGAAAATTCTCAATTAATTCACACATCAATCTATTAATACATAGAGTGATAAACTACAAACCAATCATCTAAATTCAAAATTAAACTTCACTTACATGATCTCATAATTTTCGAAAATTATCCCATAATTTCTACAATGATTTCTACTTGATTTCTATCCATAGAAATTTAATCATAAGCATAAATAACATGAAATAAACTTAGAACTTGATCTCCTACATCTCTTGAATATTTTGAAAATTACAAGAATTGGAGGAAATGAATTTTGATTGGTTGGAATTGATGAGGGAGTTCTTACCTTCACGATTATGTAATTGAAAACGAAATCGATCGATAAACAAGAAAGCTTTGAGGATCGAAAGCTTAAGAAAATGAAGAACACACTTGAAGATGGTGAAGAACCTGAAGAACAAAAGAGAGAAGAGAGAGAAGAGAGAGGGGGCGGTTAAGAGGGAGAGAAGAGAGAAAGAAATTATGAGGTGTACACTTGATATTTATACTAAAGTAGAAGGATGACTAAGGGGGGGTGGGGGGGGGGGGGTATGTGACGGTTTGGGAGGGATATTTTTATCCCAAAATATCTCGATTACGGGTCTAATACGGCTTATTGAAAACGATTAATTATTTTCTTAGACGGTTACGTTTCCGGCGAAAACTAATTTGACCATTAGATTGGAAATAATTTACTTAGTTGGAAAGCACAATTCAAATTCTGAAATCCATCGAAAAGTCAGGACGTCACAGTCCAAATTTTGCCCGGAAAAATAAATAAAACTGATTTTTACTAACTTACTCGTATCACAAAATAAGTGAATGTAAAGTCAGACGGTTTTTTCGATCTGAGTTCTCGAACGAAAATTCTATCGGACGCAAAAACCCTAATACAGTAGTCGGTTGAACGAACTCTGGAATTTATTTTCAGAAACGGATTTCACCGTTAGTCTTAGAACTGAAATTCCTTAACTTAGGCGTGCAAAGCCTTAATTAATTTGAAAATTTTATTTCTCGTCGGAAGAAAATGTAATACCCCATACTATTTCTACAGTCGTTAAAAATTAAATTTATTAATAATTATGGCTTTGCACGCCTATTAAATTCTAAGATTTACGGTGAAATCCGTTTCCGAAAATAATTTCCAGAAATCGGACGAACGACTACTGTATTTAGGGTTTTCGCGTCCGTTAAATTTTTCGCCCGGAAACTCGGAATCGAATTCCGTCAGAATTTACATTCACTTTTTCTTCGAGACGAGTTCACCGGAGAAAGTTAATTTTTGTGATTTTCCGGACGAATTTTGGACTGTGATGTCCCGACTTTTTCTCGGATTTTGAAAAACGATTTAGGTTTTCCGAGTACGTAAATTATTTCCAACCTAACGGACGAATTAGATTTCGTCAATTCCGTAACTAACTAGAAAAATATTTCTCGACTTTTAAAACGGCGTTTAAGAGCCGGAAACGAGTTATTTCGATAATTTTTTCCCTCGCCAAATGCCTCCTTAACGACTCACTATGTTTGCTAGATATTTCTTTCCACTTTATGAGTCACCCTTGTGACTCATCACCCCTCCCCCTTATCCCACCATTACCGCCATCTCCCCACCTTATTCCTCTCTCATTCTTCTCCAATTTTCTCCATTGAAGCACCAAGTCCAAGCTCTTCCAAGATCGATAACTCTTGCATCTAGTGATCAAATTCCAATCCGATTTCATATATCGAAAGGTAAGAGCTTCGTCTCTAGTTTGATCCGAACAAATCTCCTTTCCCCTTTCTTTTATTTTTTCGAAAATTAGGGAATGGATTAGCATGTGATTTCTTGATCGATACATGTTCTAGGATGCTTAGAATCGAGTTCTACGGATCAAATCATGAAGGAAAAATCAAGAACCCTAAGCCCTATTAATACCGAAATTTTTTCAGATTTTGGGGCTTTCTTTCGTGTTCGATTTCTTTGTCGAATTGATGATAGATTAGTGTGTCTTATGATGTTAATTGATAGTATGAATTGTTTTAGATTTTTCTAAAAATAAAATTCAAAACCTAAGAGACGAACAAGGCTCGATTTAGGTTAGTAAATGTTAGGATATGCTCGATTGTTTGATGGAAATAAATTATACGATGCATGAGGACGAATATATATTAATTTGAGAATTTTCTAAAAATAAAACGAAAAGTGTAAGAGACGAAGATGTGGTGATAAGTCGAGGCTCGATAACATTTTGATAATATGATTTGCATGTTAGTAATGCTTGATAGATGATAATCGTTGTCGTAAAATTTGAATGAAAACGGAGAATGTAGAATTTTACGTAAGAGACGAACGACGGTCGATAAGTCGAGAATAAATGATGATATGAGGATATGAATTGCATATTTATGATTCTTGATAGATGATGAATAATGTTGTATAGTTTGAACGAATTCTAACGATGTCGGATTTTTCGTAAGAGACGAAACGTCAAGAATAAGTAACGATAGAAAAGTCGATTAATGATTCTAATTAGATATTGATGATTATTAATGATTAAGGAACGAGTTTGTTGTTGACGACATGTTCGTCCGAACTATGAAAAGATAAGTTGTAGCTATAATCGAGAAGTAGAAACAAGAAGTTAGGAAATTGAACGAGACTTGAAATGGTTTAGTAATTGTTTAGTTTGAACGACGAGGTTTGGATCGTCGTGTTTATAAACGAGAAATGAAAAGGGGTCTATCACGTATTTTTGATACGAGGTGACTGCCTTGGGTCAGTTTTTGTGCGAAAATAAAAGTGTTTAAGCTTTAATCGAACCTAGAAAAGCGTGCGTCGATTTTATCGAGCATTAGGGTTCACTCGGCAGTTTTTGCGACGTTCCACGAAAACTGCAATATCTTTTAGCTCGCTTATCAGAATCGAGATCCGCGAATTGGAGAGTAAACTAGACACCCGAGGCTATCTTTTGGTATAGGGCACGACCCCTGTTTCGAAATCCCCTGTTCCATGCGAACTTACTGACCTGACTCTGTGCAGTGAATATCAAAAGCCTAATTTCCTAAGTTGTTTTCTTCTCAACTTAGTTTCTTTCAATCTTTAAGGTCGTTATGAGTTAACGAATGCCTTTTTCTTACCGACCTAAAGTGTCGAGTATAGAACCGAGTGAGTGTCAAACGAGATGCGTTTGTGTCTCGTTTCTTTTTAACTAAAAGAGTTTAGTTAGCGTGCAAATGCCTAAAATGTCTAAAGAACGAACACTTAATTCGAATTTCCGTATTCGATTATCTTGTACGACCAAGTCTAAAGTATGATTATTTTACGATGAAGGAGGAAGTCAGCAGTAAGGAAAGGACGGAAGATCAGAAGAACAGAAGCTCGATTTAATAGTTCTGTAATCTATAAGGTGGGCTTTCCTATATATCAAATAAAACGAGCAATGCTCGAAAACCTTTTGTTTATCGCTTTGATAATCATGTTTTCAAAGTGATAATCATGGCATGAAATGTTTTGTGTTTTATGTGAGTTCTCTTGTACCTTATGAGTTAATCAAAAGGGGTTAACTAACTATCGGCTCTGAATTAGTCAAAAGGGACTTTCCAGAGTTAGTGCACTTGTAGCCTGTGGTGTATGTGGTATCCTGTTGAGGGGTAGCCAGCCACGGTGAATTATGACTGGTCAAGATTTGAACGTAACATCTATGAAAAATGCTTGATCAAGCTACTTTATGAATGAAATGAAAATGTTTAATAGGCACGGGCTCTTTTAAATGAAAACCCCGATGCGCTATAAAATGAGATGCCTGTTTATCTATACCTATGATTATGTTTTCGGCAACGTGCCCACTGAGTACTTTTGTACTTAGCCCTGCATATGTTTTCTAAATTTGCAGGTTGAAGCGACGAAGCGGCGTTGGTTGAGTTAGAGTTGAATAAGGATTAAGGAAGACCTTGTATATAGTTCACAATTCCGCTGCTAGACTCTAGACTCTTCTTTTGATGTTGTGTTTTAACACTGTAGTCTAAGTTCTGTAACATAACTTAGAAGCTTTTGATGTATCTTTCTCGAGTAATCTTTCGAGATTAACTCTTTCTTTCGTCAATGAAGTTTGTTCATAGAAGATAAGATGTTATGTATGTATGTCTATTCATTCATTCCCCCTTCTTTCCCGCTTCTTTAATCCAACCCTAGTCGCACCCCGACTTCTGCCGTCCCTCGGGATTTGGGGCTGTGACAGAAAATATCTGGGGTATTACATCCTACCCCTCTAACAAAAAAATTTCGTCCTGAAATTTGTATACCTTCCTCGAAAAGATAAGGATATTTCTCCTTCATCTTTTCCTCGAGTTCCCACGTGGCTTCTTCTTACCCGTGGTAATTCTATAATACTTTTTCCAATGGTATCAACTTATTTCTTAATTCTTGTACCATTCGATCCAAGATCGATAGCGGTCTTTTTTCATAATATAAGTCAGACTCAAGAACAACGTCTTGCTGACGAAACCACGCGTGTAGGATCGAACACACATACTTTCTCAAATGAGATACACAAAATATAATAAACATTCCATAGACTTGGCAACAAAGCTAATCTATACATGTTGGAAACTATTTTTTTTTAAGATATCAACTAATCATATAAATCTTTGTCGAAGCTTATACTTGACATGAAATTAATCATATTATCCTTAGAAGGATAATCATGAGGAAAGTCTTGTCCTCATTCTCTAAATTTTAAGTCAGATTGACATACATTGCTTAAGACTTTTGTCAATTCTAGATTTTCTTCACTTTGGTTCGAAACTGACGAAAGAATTCATCTTTCATTTTACTGAGTGAATCTAGTTCGAGATTCCTTCTTTCATCTACTTCATTATGATAAAGCGATTATCTAAACTTCTTTCTATACAAGGCCTCGTAAGGCGCAATACTTAACATCGTCCGACAACTATTGTTGTAAGCAATTCAATCAATGGCAAAGTATTCTCTCAGCGTGCACTTCGATCTAATACTATCGTTCTCAACATATCTACGAGTATTTGAATCGTTCTCTCGAATTGTCCATCCGTTTGGGGGGTAAAAAATAAAAATAAAAAAAGCGGTACTAAATTAAGTCTTGGTACCTAATTCCTTCTGTATAGGAATCCAAAATCTCGAAGTGAAATTGGCATCTCTGTCAGACGTTATTGACTTTGGTATTCCATGCAGACGTACAATCTCACGGACATACAATTGTGCTAATTTTTTTAATCCATAGGTAATTGGAATTGGTAGAAAATGAGCTGATTTTGTGAGTCTGTCTATAACTACCTAGATGGCAGTATTTCCTTTTCTAAACTTGGGCAAACCCGTCACAAAATCCATGGCTATATCTTCCCACTTTCACGTTGGAATACTTAATGGCTGCAACATCCCTTGTGGTCGTTGGTGTAAAGCTTTCGCTTGTTGACAAGTCAAACATCGTTCTACAAACGAGGCTACATCTCATTTTAATCCATTCCACTAGAAATTCCTTCTTAAATCTTGATACATCTTCATACTCCCTGGGTGTGCTGTATATGGCGTATCGTGAGCCTCACTCATGATATTGTTTTTTTCAATTTGTCGTTATCAGGGATACAAAGTCTATTCTCAAATACGATCACATTATCTGGTGCTTCGGAATAACCGTCCGGTTTATCCATTCTTATTCTTAGTCGTAGCTTCTCGATCGTCTCGTCCTTTCTTTGAGCACTTATGATTCTCTCTTGTAAGTTTGGTGTAGCTACTAGTGCCGCTATTTGGCTAGTTATTGTCTTAGGTGTATCGAGCACTTAAAAATCCATTATCTCAAATTCTCGTACAAGTGTTTCTTCCTCGATAAAGAGACACCCTAACTTGGTTGGAGTCTTGCGACTCAGTGCGTCCGCTACTACGTTCGCTTTTCCTGGATGATAATTGATACCACAATCATAATCCTTGACTAATTCGAGCCATCTTCTTTGTCTCATATTCAATTCTTTTTGCTCGAAAGAGTACTTCAAACTTATGTGATTCGTAAAAATCTCAACCCTTACACCATAGAGGTGATGTCTCCAAATTTTCAACGCATGCACAACGGTTGCTAGTTCTAAATCGTTGGTTGGATAATCAACTTTATGGGTCGAAGTTGTCGTGAAGCATAAGCTATCACCTTTCCTTCTTGCATTAAAACACATCCTAATCCATTTTTCGATGCATCAGTATATACTACGTATTCTTTATTTGCTTTTGGAAGAGCTAAGACGGGTGCGGTGGTCAACTTTTCCTTGAGCGTCTTGAAAACTTGTCTCGCACTTATCAGTCCACTTATACTTGTTTTCCTTCCAGAGCAATTACATTATCGGTCTAGCAATTGTAGAAAATCCCTAAATAAAACGTCTATAATAGCCAGCTAAACCTAATAAACTCCTAATCTCGTTTAGGTTTGGTTGGTGTCTTCCAGTTGCGTACTGCCTCTACCTTGGCAGGGTCTACCTTGATGCCTTCTGCTGATACTCTATGTCCAAGAAACATCATATCTTTCAGCCAAAACTCACATTTACTGAATTTGGCATAAAGTTTCTCAACTCTAAGCGTTCTAACACTATTCGCAAATGTTCTTCGTGCTCCTTCTCATTTTTGGAGTAAATGAGAATGTCGTCGGTGAAAACTAAGATGAATTGTCTAAGTATGGGTGGAAAATTCTATTTATGAGATCCATGAATACTGCGGGGCGTTAGTCAAACCAAATGGCATAACTAGGAATTCGTAATGGCCATATCTGGTTCGGAATGCAGTTTTAGGTATATCTTCGGGTTTGATTTTCAATTGGTGATATCTGGATCTTAAGTCTATTTTTGAAAATACACCTGTGCCTTTAAATTGATCAAAGAGGCCTCCTATCCTTGGCAAAGGATATTTATTCTTAAGGGTGATCTTATTTAGCTCGTTATAGTCTATGTACATCCTCATAGGACCATCCTTTTTCCTAACGAACAAAACAGGTGCTCCCCATAGTAAAACGCTTGGTCTAATGAAACCAACATCTAACAACTCTTGCAGTTGGATCTTAAGCTCTTCGAATTCCTTCGGCTATGCTCCATACCAAATGGCGCAGTAAATAGATAATCAATCCATCCCATGGATTATATTTACGTCGAGCTCTTTCATTAACACTTTACTTTAAGTGTTCACTTACTTACTAAACCTTTTTCCACTTAAGTAAGTTCACGGAAAAGAAACAGATAATAACTCCAATACTAGTTCTATAAACTTTTTATCTTCTCAAGTTTAAACAAGAATATTCATCTAAACATGATTAGAAGAAACATTTACGAGATCAAAGCCCACTCACGGGGTCATATATACATATGCGTCGTACGAGTACTGTTTTGCCTCCAACGAGAACTTATACAAAAACTAGACTATGACTAGTCTGAGTTAGGCCCACTACCTGTCTAGAGACCCTTGCCCTTATTCTGCTGATCCGACCGTTGAAACTGTTGTTGTTGTGGATGTAGCTGAGCCTGAATAGCTCTCAAGGGTTGGGGCTGACCATACTGATTTGGTCCCGCCGTTTGCAATGGTTTCGGGCAATCCCTCTTCATGTGCCCTTTTTGTCCGCAGTTAAAGCAAACACCCGTGCATGCCTGACAAACACCGGGATACGTCCCATTACACATAGGACAGATAGGGAAAATGATCTTTCCTTGGTTATTTCCTTGCCGCTGTCCTGATCGGTTATTCTGAATTGGCTGCTGAAAGCCATGCTGATTTCCACTCTGGTTTCCCTGATTATTGTAGTGCTGATAGTAGCCACTGTTGTTTCCTCCTTCCCATTTCCGTTTCCCCTGATTGTCACATCCCGACTCCCGAGGTACGACGATACGAACACTAACACTACTAACCTTCCATCACTCAACTCAAATAAGGGAAACATGCTCGGGGAAACAAGGGAATATCAACGAAAAGCGGTAACATTCAAGACATGCTTTCAAATATATATCAAATCAACCAACGAGCACGAATAATTTACATATCAAGTTCGAATGGGAACAAGTATTTCAAGTCAACGAGAACGAGATTCATCAAAAACAAAAATTAGTATCGAGCATATCGCTCGGAATTAGAACATGTATCAGAGTATGATATCCAAAAGACTTCAATAAACAAAAGCATTGCATTGCAGCGGAATCCTCGACTCAATCCCAACAACTATATGTATGAAGACATGCAATTGCCAGTCTAACTTTCGACTCAATCAACAAAACATATATCACACCACACCACCAAGCTGTCCTCTCCATCCGCATCCCGCTAACCTGCACGTTTAGAAATACATGCAGGGCTGAGTACTTCGTACTCAGTGAACACATGCCAAAAACTTTTGAAACTTTGCTCTTAGAGCTATATCAATTGAACTTGCCTTCCCGTAGCATCACAAGTATTAATGCAGTGAAAACAGTTTACTTGTGAATGCAAAAATATTTTCTTTTCATTTAGACTGCGCAGTCAAACAATATATATACTCAAGCAATATGTATCATCTACCACATTTCACTCTCACTATGCCGAGAAGTAGGCCTCCTTCTCGAATACTGTGACCGGTCCAACCGAAGCAAGGCTCACAGTCACCTCAAACAATTCATATTCCACACTACACGTGGGTTTCCTGCCTTTCACAGGACAATAATATCTCAACAAGCAGATGATAACACATACCAAAAACTCAAGTAAAAACGGCAAGTCAATTTGAACTTTAAAACTCACATAATAATACTCAGTTATCATAATAGCATTCATCGATAGTTTTGGTTTTAGAAAAGCCCACCTTACTTCCACCGATTAGTTAGGCGGCTTACTTTTTCTTCATCCTCGCTACTTCTCCGTCCCGCTCGGTCCTTTATATTTTGACATTGATAAAAGAAGTAAGACACGAAGCTTAAGACGTAAAGTAGACGTTTGTTTCGACTGAAGGACTTCTACTTGACTCATCTCTTTCTATTTTTATCTTTTCTAAGACAATCTCAATTCTCGATTTTCTAGTCCTCAGTTCTTAATCTACTCGGTTACTAATTACTACATCTCGTACTCTTGTTTCTAAATCATGTTCGCTACTCACTAATGCTTGGCATTTCTCATTAGTTAAAGAAACGTTAATTGTCTAAACTTTAATACTTGAATCCTTACTCACATTCTCAATTAGATACTCGATTATACGAACATCATTCACGTCATGAGCACGCATTCTCAACAATTTGAACAATCATTCCATTAATATCAAAGCATAGATATTTTACTCAAGCATATAGATTCAGTTAAGGATATTTAACATGTTTAATCACATAAGTCTACTCAAACGAATTTAATTCAACATAGAATTTCAATCAATCATTATAATTTAAATTGGAATTTAAACAAACGTATTATCTCAAACTCGATTCACACTTCAAGACACATTAACAATTTCTCGTTATTACTCGACTCTAGTTTTGGCAAAGACATTAATTCAAATAATAACAGTTTTCTTAGATTAAACTCAAATATTCATTTATTATCTCTTAACTTAATATACGACGCTTATTTCCAAAGACGTCGTCTTTCCTCAATTACTTATTCGTATTCTCATACGTACTATTACTTATGCTTCTATTATTATTTCTCTTTTTCTTTCTTTTAATTAAACACTTATTGAAATAAAAATTCTTTTTCTATTTAGGGCTCGACTCTTATCTTCGACTCAAAACTCGATTCTTAAACTATTATTTGATAACTTTTATTTTTCATTTAACATTCAAAACTCGACAATTTCCTCGACTCCTTTTTAATTAAACGATTTGAAAACCAAACTCGATTATCACGAAATAATCATCACTCGTCATAATATAAATAATTACTCAATCAATTATCATTTATAAACTCGATTCTCAAAAGAACTCTTATTCTCCTTTTTACATCGTTTCTCAATTAATTACTTTAATTCGCTCAAATAAATTCTTATTCGACTCTTAATCTTATAGTTTCTCTTACTCGACTTATCTCTTTATTTATTTTCTAAGCTTGACTCAACTTATTATTCTCATATTCTATTATTTCTTATTTTAGTTATTTTGCTCTAACTTATTTTTAAACTTCAAACTTCTTTATTATTATTTCTTATCCTCATTATTTCTCGTTTATTCAAACGACTAAATTCTCAATTTCTCGTCTCAAATTTCATACTCGTCTTATGACTCCTTTCCTTTAATTCTATTTCCTCTTCTATTTTTCATTTATTACAACTTCTAATTTGTCACAACCCCAAATCCCGAGGGACGGCAAAGCCGGGGTGCGACTAGGGGTTGGATTAAAGAAGTTGGGAAGAAGGGGAATAACTAAGAATGAACAGACATTAATAACAGAATAACTTCTATGAACAAGACTTCATTTAAAAGAAAGAGTTGATCTCGAAGGATCAATCGACAAGTTGTTCAAAAAGGAACTAAGTTCATTGTACGGGGCTTAGACCCAAAAGATGGATACATTATCTCAAAAAGATTGGCAGCGGAAAGCGTAAAGCCTGATACAAGTTCTTCTTCCTAACTCTTTACTCAACATCAACCTCCTCTGCTCCCGTCACTCAACCTGCACATTTTATAAAACATATGCAGGGCTAAGTACAAAAAGCACTTAGTGGGCACATTGCCGAAAACATATCATAAGTATAGATAAATCAGGCATCTCATTTCTGTAGCACATCGGGGTTTTTCAATAAATACCCGTGTCTACTAAACATTTTCTGTCTCATTTTCACAATATGGCTTGATCAAGCACTTTTCTGTTAGATGTTACGTTCAATCTTGCCCAATCATTATCACCGTGGCTGGCCACCCCTCAACAGGGTTCCACACACAACGGCTACTGTGTGCACTAATTTTGGATAGTAGTCGGCTAACTCAAAGTCTGATCGTTTTAGTTAGCAGGTCGGCTAACTAATAATTCTGGATAGCAGTCGGCTAACTCAGAAGGGTACAAGAGAACTCACATAAAAACAAATATTTCATGCTCTCATTATCACTTTGAAAACACAATTATCAAAGCTGTAAATAAAGATTTTCGAGCATCGCTCATTTTATTTCGTATATAGAAAAGCCCACCTTAATGATTACAGAACTATAATACGAGCTTCCGTCTCTGGTCTTCCGTCCTATCCTTGGCGCTGACTTCCACCTTTTATCGTAAATAAACAAACTTTAAAACTCGATCGTAACGATAAAAGAAATAGGAAATCGAAATCTGTTTGAGTCTTTTAGGCCTTTACACTTTACTACTGTCTTTTGATTAACGAATAAACGAGACTCAATCAATTCTCATTTATAAACTGACTCAGCTCATTACTCGACACTTAGGTCAGTAGATAAATGGAAGTCGATAGCTTATAACGACTTAGAAGTTCACAAGGAATGAAGTTGAAAAGGTTTCAACTTAAGAAATTAGGTTTTGGAAACTTCCTGCACAAAGCAGAGGTTCTCGAATTCATACAGAACAGAAAACTTCAAAAGAGGGGATGAAATTTATACCAAAAGAAAGTTACGGATGTCTAGTTTATTTTACGGATCTTGATTTCGTTAAGCGAGCTAAAAGTTATGACAGTTTCGGTGAAAGGTCGTAGTTCAGTCCGCGTGAAACCCTAATGCTCGATAAAACTCGATGCACGATTCCCTAGGTTCGATCAATGATATACCACTTTTATTTTCACGAAAATTCCATCTTAAGGCAGTCAACATGCATGTCCCTTAATCGGGTACACATTCATGTCTTTTGATTAAACAAACGACGAGCATTTCCTCGTCCTTTTCAACTAACCAATTACTAAACCAATTCAAATTCAATTTCTATTTCATTCATCGACTTCTTAGTTCATAAACTATAACTTATATCATCTCGTATCTCGGATGGAAATATCGTCAACTACAATATCGTTCGTCAAACGATAACAATCATTAATATCAAAATGGTTTTTCTTATTCGACTTTCCTATCAGCATTTAATCTCGTTTTTTCGTCTCTTATCAAAATTCCAATCTTCTTAGAATTCGTTCAAATTTTTCGATTACGATCATTAACTAACAAGATTAACATATATTCAAATCACAAACCTAAATCATTATCTAATCTCGACTTATCGACGATTGCTCGTCTCTTAACAAAATTTCAACGTTCTCCGATTTTCCTCTAACTTTACAATATCGATCATCATCTATCTAGAATCACTAATACGTAAACCACATGCTCAAATTATTAACGAGTCTCAACTTATCGACGAGTTTTTGTCTCTTACGATTTTCATTTTATTTTAAGAAAAATTCCAATAAATTATATAATCATACTCAAACATACTACATCTCATGCAAATCATATCATTTTCTACATCAAATCATCACTTCTTCATCTCTTAAATTTCTATTTTTATTTTTAGAAAATTCTAAAACAATTCATGTGATCATGTATCATCATATAGAACACTAATCCATCAATCAATCCTCAAGAAAATCGAACTACATCAAACCCCTAATTCTCTTAAAAATTTCGGTAATATCAAATAAATTAGAAGGGATGATTTCTTCATGATTTCAATCCATAAAACCATTCCTAAGCATACTATAACATATATTAAACATAGATTCATCATCTTATTCCATTTTCAAATTTTCAAAAAAAATAAAGTAGATGGAAAAGGATTTTTGTTCATTTTAATACGTAGAAGAAGTTCCTACCTTGTCGAATATGAACTTGGAAATAAGAATGATCAGTAGACGAGAGACTTGTGGAGCTTGAGAGAGCTTGAAGATGAATATCAATGGAGGTTGAAGAACAAAAGAGAGAGAGAGAAATGAGAGAGGAGAGTGGCGGATGAAATGGGGGAGAGAGGTGATGAGGTGTGTAGTTACTATTGAATAAAGAGAGAAATATCTAACAAAAGATGAGTCATCATCCTCATAGGCAGTTTAGGGGGGGTTTAATTGCCAGAAATATCTCGTTTACGGGTCTAGAACGACGTTATAAAAATGAGAAATTAAAACCCTAGATGGTTATGCTTTTGACGAAATCTAATTCGACCGTTAGATTAGAAATAAATCACATACTCGGAAAGCATATTTTGTTTTCTGAAATCCGATGAAAAGTCGGGATAAGACAGTCCAAAATTCGCCCTGAAAAATAATAAAAACTGACTTTCTCCGGTGAACTCATATCGAAGAAAAAGTGAATGTAAAGTTTGACGGTTTTTCGATCTGAGTTTTTGGATGAAAATTTTATCGGACACGAAAACCCTAATACAGTAGTCGTTCGACCGACTTCTGGAATTTATTTTCAGAAACTGATTTCACCGTTAATCTTAGAATCGAAAATCCTTAACTTAGGCGTGCAAAGCCTTAATTAATAATTAAATTTTTATTTTGACGACGGAAGAAATATCCGGGGTATTACATCCTACCCCTCTGACAAGAAATTTCGTCCCGAAATTTGCATACCTTCTTAAAAAAGGTAAGGGTATTTCTCTTTCATCTTTTCTTCGAGTTCCCACGTGGCTTCTTCTTGCCCGTGGTGATTCCATAGCACGTTTACTATTGGTATCGACTTGGTTCTTAAGTCTTGTACTTTTCGATTTAAGATCGATAATGGTTTTTCTTCATAACTCAAGTCAGATTCAAGAACGACGTCTTGCTGGTTAATTACGTGCTTAGGGTCAAAAACATACTTTCTTAACTGAGATACGTGAAACACGTTATGGACACTTTCTAGACTTGGCGGTAAGGCCAATCTATAAGCAACAAGTCCTACTTTTTCGAGAATCTCATAAGGTGCTATAAACCTTGGTCTGAGTTTACCCTTAACACCGAATCTAACGATTTCTTTTGATGGTGAAATCTTAAGGAAAACCTTATCCCCAATTTCAAAACTAAGATTGGTTCGACTATCGTCGGCGTAAGACTTCTGTCGGCTCTGGACCTCCTTCATCCTAACTCGAATCTGTCGAATGATCTCGATCATTTCACTGACCGCATCGGGTCCTAGGTTCTTTCTTTCACCTACTTCATCCCAATAAAGTGGTGACCTACATTTCTTTCCATACAAAGCCTCGTAAGGCGCCATTCCTATGGTCGCTTGATAACTGTTGTTGTACGCGAATTCGACTAAATGTAAGATATCTTCCCAATTCGCGCTTCGATCCAATACTACCGTTCTTAACATATCAACGAGTATCTGAATCGTTCTCTCGGATTGTCCATCCGTCTGGGGGTGAAAGCAGTACTAAAGTTAAGTTCGGTACCTAACTCTTTCTGCATCGTGATCCAAAATCTCGAAGTGAATTTGACATCTCTATCTGATGTTATCGACTTTGGTATTCCGTGCAGACGTACAATCTTACGGACATACAGTTGTGCTAACTTCTCTGACCCGTAGGTAATCTTAATCGGTAGAAAGTGAGCTGATTTTGTGAGTCTATCAATAACTACCCAGATGGCAGTATTTCCTCTCTTAGTCTGGGGCAAACCTGTCACAAAATCCATGGCTATATCTTCCCACTTCCATGTTGGAATACTTAATGGCTGTAACAATCCGTATGGTCTTTGGTGTAGGGCTTTCACTTGTTGACAAGCCAAACATCTTTCTACAAACGAGGCAACGTCTCGTTTCAAACTGTTCCACCAGAAATTCTTTCTCAAATCTTGATACATCTTCGTACTCCCTGGTGTGCTGTTTACGGCATATCGTAAGCCTCACTCATGATATCGTTCTTCAATTTGTCGTCTTCAGGGATATATAGTCTGCCTTCAAACAAAATCGCATTATCTGGTGCCTCGGAAAAACCGTCTGGTTTATCCGTTCTTATCCTTAGTCGAAGCTTCTCAATCGACTCGTCCTTTCTCTGCGCACTTATGATTCTTTCTCGTAAGTCTGGTGTAGCTACGAGTGCTGCTATATGGTTTGTTATCGTTTCAAGTGCATCGAGCACTTCTAAGTTCATTTCCTCAAATTCTCGTACAAGAGCTTCTTCCTCAATAAAGAGACATCCTAACTTGGTTGGAGTCTTGCGACTCAGCGCGTCAGCTACCACGTTTGCTTTTCCTGGATGATAGTTGATTCTGCAATCATAATCCTTGACTAATTCGAGCCATCGTCTTTGTCTCATGTTCAATTCCTTTTGCTCGAAGAAGTACTTCAAACTTTTATGGTCCGTAAAAATCTCAACCCTAACACCATAGAGATGGTGTCTCCAAATTTTCAACGCATGCACTACGGCTGCTAGTTCTAAGTCATAGGTTAGATACTCAACTTCATGAGGTCGAAGTTGTCGTGAAGCATAAGCTATCACCTTTCCATCTTGCATCAATACACATCCTAATCCGTTCTTCGAAGCATCTGTATAGACCACGTATTCCTTATTCGCTTCTGGCAGAGCCAACACTGGTGCTGTGGTTAACTTCTCCTTGAGTGTCTGAAAACTCTTCTAGCATTCATCCGTCCATTTATACTTGTTTTCCTTCCGAAGTAGTTGCGTCATAGGTCTAGCAATCGTAGAAAATCCTTCGATGAATCTTCTGTAATAACCGGCTAAACCTAAGAAACTCCTAATTTCGTTCGGACTTGTTGGTGATTTCCAATCGCGCACTACCTCTACCTTGGCAGGATTTACCTTGATGCCTTCTGCTGATACTATATGTCCAAGGAACATCACTTTCTTCAGCCAAAACTCGCACTTACTGAATTTGGCGTAAAACTTCTCAGTTCTAAGCATTTCTAACACTATCCTCAAGTGTTTCTCGTTCTCCTTCTCATTCTTGGAGTAAATGACAATGTCGTCGATGAATACTAAGACGAATTTGTCTAAGTATGGGTGAAAGATTCGATTCATGAGATCCATGAATACTGCGGGGGCGTTAGTCAAACCAAATGGCATAACTAGGAATTTGTAATGGCCATATCTGGTTCGGAATGCAGTCTTATGTATGTCCTCGGGTTTGATTTTCAATTGATGATACCCAGATCTTAAATCTATTTTTGAAAAGACTCCTGCGCCCTTAAGCTGATTAAAGAGGTCTTCTATTCTTGGCAAAGGATACTTATTCTTAAGGGTGATCTTATTGAGCTCTCGATAGTCTATACACATCCTCATAGAACCATCCTTCTTTCTGACGAACAAAATAGGTGCTCCCCAAGGTGAAACACTCGGTCTAATGAATCCAAGGTCTAACAATTCTTGCAGCTGGATCTTAAGCTCTTCTAATTCTTTCGGCGCCATCCTATATGGGGATTTTGATTTGGGGGCCGATCCTGGTTCTAAGTCAATCGAGAAATCTATGTGACGGTCGGGTGGTAAACCGAGTAATATTTCTGGAAAGACGTCTTCATATTCGTTAACAACTTTCACGTCTTGGATGGTCTTCTCGGCTCCTGGTTCTCCAACTAGGTATACAAGATAAGCTGTACAACCCTTCTTCTTCATCAACTTCTTGGCTTGTAGGGTGGATATTATCGGTATCCTCTTGCCCATCGCAATTCCATGAAATTCTGTCGACTTCTTTCCCGGGGGTTAAATAGAGATTTTCCTCTCGTTGCAGAGAATCGTGGCATAATTCTCAGACAACCAGTCCATTCCTAAGATTATATCTACGTCCCACATTATCATAACGTTCAAGTTGTTCGCCTTAACCTTAAGAGTTCCAATTTCTAATTCTAGGTTAGAGCAAACATGCGTGGAAGTAGTGATCTCTCCTGAAGGTGTAGCTACTCTCATAGCGTGTTCAGCTCATACAGGTCTGATATCTAAGTTATCTGCACACGAACCAGCAATAAAAGATGCGATGCGCCAGTATCAAAGAGTATCTTGATAGGGACATTATGAAGTTTATCCATACCTGCTAGGTTTTCTTTTCCTTTATTCTGCGCACCCTGTTTGATCGCACATGCCCTTGCATTCTGTTGCTGTTAAGCGTGCTGCTGGAACTGCTGCTGGGTCATCTGCTGCTGCGGCTGTGCTTGAATCGCCTTCAAAGGCTGGGGCTGTCCATACTGGTTCTGTCCTGCCACTTGCAGTGGCTTCGGGCACTCTCTCTTCATATGCCCTTTTTGTCCGCAGTTAAAGCAAACACCCATGCCTGCTTGACAAACACCGGGATGCGTCCTATTACACTTAGGACAAACAGGAATGGTAACCCTCCCTGGGTTATTACTTCCTTGGTTGAAATTCCTTTGCTGTCCTTGTAGCTGATTCTGTTGATTATTTCCTCTCCCTGGCCCTGCTTGTCTATTTCCTTGTAAAAATAACCCTGAGATTGTTTCCTTACCACGGCCTTTTTCCATAGTTGTTGTCTTGATTAGGCTGCTGAAAGCCTTGCTGATTGCCACTCCTCTGGTTCCCTTGGTTATTATAGTTCTAATAATAGCCACTGCTATTTCCCCCTTCCCATTTTCTTTTCCCTTGGTAATTGCTATTATTTTTGTTATAATAGCCTCGGTTTTGACTCTGGGTTGGAGCTGGTGCGGTTGTTATTGCTTTCCTTTCATCAGGCACTACGGCCTCCATCTCTAGGGCTCGCCCTAAAATTTCAGTGTAGCTCAGTCCTCCATGACTGGCTAACGCGATTCCAAACTCATGCTTCAGTCCCCCATGGAACTTCTTCGCTATCTTTTCTTCGGTATCAACCTGAGCAGGTGCATACCTTGACAATTCACAAAACTTCGCATCATATTTTGTGACTCTCATCTTTCCTTGTTTTAAATTATAGAACTCGGCCTCTTTCTGAGCCCTATACGTCTTACGTACGTACTTATCATATAGTGCCTTCTTAAATTCCTCCCAGGTAAAACGAGCCAGGTGCTCCGCGGGTATAACCTTCTGCCGAGCTTCCCACCAGTAGTCAGCTGGTCCGGAAAGCTGGAACGCGACACACAACAGTCGCTCATCATCAGTACATCTGAGGAGTTTGAAAATTCGCTTAGTAGTTCGTACCCAAAGCTCAGCATCGCTTGGGTTTCCAAATCCGTTGAACACAGGTGGGTTACGTTTGAGAAATAAGTCCTCAATATCACGACGGGGTGGTGGTGGAGGTGGTGATGGTGATGGTGGTGGTGGTGGTGGTGGTGGGTTAACTTGCCTTTCTTGTTCCTCCTCTCTATCATTCTGTGTTGGACGTCTACCACGTCCCCTGGGCCTACTAGGTCTTCCTCGGTTGTTAACTACTCTTGGTGGCATTTTTTTTTTGAAACTATAAGAACAAAACTCTCATTAGCACCTTACTTTTAAGCCTTCTTTTACTTACTAACCCTTTTCCCAACTTAAACAAGTTCATGGAAAAGGAAACAGATAATAGCTTCGATACTTAGCTCTTTAAACTTTTAACTTCTCGGTTAAACCAGAATATTCATCTAAACTTTTCTTCTAATCGCACTTAGAAGAAACTTTCACAAGATCAAAGCCCACTCTCGGGTCATCATATATATATTATATACATGTCAAAAAGAATATTAGTTTTGCCTGCAACGAGGGCTTATACAAAAAGTTAGACTACGACTAGTCTAAACTAGGCTAACTGCCTATCTATATACCGGGTGCACTAACAAGTTGCATCTCCGTATCTACTGGAAGTATTAGAACGGAAACGGTCCCAAAAACTTCATATCCGTATAGAGTACTACAAAAGGAAGTCTACTGATCCGACTATGTACAAGACAAAAAGAACTTCTACTACTACACGTCTAAGACGCTCTGCTCAACAAGTTGCAGTCAAGTCACTACTGCCCTCTACGGCCTGCAACTCCTTGGGGTCCTCCTCAGGATCCTTCTTAGGGTCCTCCTCCATCGGATCCTCCATCGGGTCCTCCTCCGGATCCTCATCCGGATCCTCTTCAGAATCTGTACCAAAGACGAGCTGAAGTGCCTCGTCAACCCTCAAAGTAGTGCCGTCCAAAAGTGTAAGTGGTGGTGGTGAAGGCACGTCTGAAGTAGTCCTCTCAGAGTTTGAAACCAAGTAGTCCGAACTGGATACCACTGTACGCTTCTTCTGGGGAAGAAGGTGCTCAGGAAGTGAACTAGATGCGTACACCTCTGCAAAACGGGCCCTGGATGGCCCCGCCTCAAACTGTCCCCGGACTCTCGTCCACTCAGCACAAATCTCCTCAAGTAAGAGGAGATGGTAACTCAAGTATCGCAGCAAGCTCTGCGTCTCTCTCTAAGTACTCGTCTCCAAGAACTAACCCCTCACTAGGTGAAAGCACTGGCGGCAGCTCCAACAGTGCGGCAAACTCCGGGTCCATGACCAACAGCTCAGGCTAAAAATCTGGCACAAACTCTGTCGGAACGTGAAGGTAAGGAAGGTGCTCCTGAACCGGAACAGACCACATAACCCGACTATGGAAGAATTGCCTATGTATGGCTAGAACGAATTCAGAAAAGTCGCCGATTGGCTCGGGGTCATCACCGATCAGTGCAATGTGGTACCAGGCTATGGCATGTGCCCAACCATGCCACTCGTCGAGCAGCCGTACAGTCAGATCGGCTATCGCCTGACGCTCAGAGACAAAGTGACGGACTGCGTAGAAACGTGCAGCGAAGTCACTAACCAACTGCCCTATGTCATGATTCGGGTCCACCTCATAGTCGTAGTACTCGTCTAAGATCTCGTCCACTACTATACGCTATCTCAAAGGTCGACTCTTTCGAGCCGTAACACGTGTAGCAGGCATCCTACAAAGTTTTAAGAGAACACGGATCAGTAACTGGTAGGGTAATTAACATATCTCAAAGACTTCTTAAATTACAATTAGAATATTCCATTATTCAAAATTGCAATACTTAAATCACTTAATCACAACTTATCTTAATCATCTAGCAATTTCAAGAAATTGCACTCAAACAATACAAAAAAAAAAAAAAAATTTCAAGGTTTTATTTTCATCCTTTTACTTATTATTCTTTTACTTTCTCACTTTATTTCTTCTTCGAAGAAAATTTCTTAACGATTTCTTTCCATTCTTTCAACTTATTAATTCTTATTCTCTTTTATTTTATTTCCTTAAAAGGAAATTCTTACTGCTTTTATTTATAAAAATAAGTCGACTCCAAAGAGTCTGTTGTTCATGTCACTTTACGCACGTGACATTCGTTTATTCGCTTTGATTCCCTTTATTCTGTCCTTTCCGATCCGATCGCTTCTTGGATATTTTGGAACCAACGCTTCTTAGAACGTCTATGTTCTCAAAGAATCAGGAAGGCCTTAGAATTCGTCTAAATTCTCATGCCAACAAAATATTTTGAATAAAGAAATTATAACTCACATAATTTCACATACTTTCACATAGTACAGCATTCATGCTTTCACATAGTTCACATAATATCACAAAGTATAACTTTTATACTTTAATCACATTCATACTTGCATACTTTATTCACATCATACTTGCATACTTTATTCACAAATTCTTGCATATTTAATAAAAAAAAATCTTCTTAAAAGAAATCATACTTCTGAAATTCTTTCCTTACTTTTCTTCTTTGGTTGAGTCGACGTAGCGAGAGGTTGAGTTGTCGTCTACACTTTTAAACTTAGTGTTGCGACCTAACTTTACTTGAAAGAAGACTTATGTGAAGAGTATATACAAATACTCTATCTTACTACTCGAAAGAAACTTGTATGCAGAGCAGAAACGATTGCTCTGATACCACTCTGTCACAGCCCCAAATCCCGAGGGACGGCAAAGCCGGGGTGTGACTAGGGGTTGGATTAAAGAAGCGGGAAAGAAGGGGAATAACTAAGAATGAACATACATTAATAACAGAATAACTTCTATGAACAAGACTTCATTTAAAAGAAAGAGTTGATCTCGAAGGATCAATCGACAAGTTGTTCAAAAAGAAACTAAGTTCATTGTACGGGGCTTAGACCCAAAAGATAGATACATTATCTCAAAAAGATTGGCAGCGGAAAGCGTAAAGCTTGATACAAGTTCTTCTTCCTAACTACGACTCTTTACTCAACATCAACCTCCTCCGCTCCCGTCACTCAACCTTCACATTTTATAAAACATATGCAGGGCTAAGTACAAAAAGT
The DNA here is from genome assembly GCA_029490685.1 of Schizonepeta tenuifolia. Taxonomy (NCBI): domain Eukaryota; kingdom Viridiplantae; phylum Streptophyta; class Magnoliopsida; order Lamiales; family Lamiaceae; genus Schizonepeta; species Schizonepeta tenuifolia. Next base: position 65,971,387 of record CM055957.1, on the reverse strand, counting down.
ACTTAGTGGGCACATTGCCAAAAATATATCATAAGTATAGATAAATCAGGCATCTCATTTCTGTAGCACATCGGGGTTTTTCAATAAATACCCGTGTCTACTAAACATTTTCGGTCTCATTTTCACAATATGGCTTGATCAAGCACTTTTCTGATAGATGTTACGTTCAATCTTGCCCAATAATTATCACCGTGGCTGGCCACCCCTGAACAGGGTTCCATACACAACGGCTACTGTGTACACTAACTTTGGATAGCAGTCGGCTAACTCAAAGTCCGATCGTTTTAGTTAGCAGGTCGGCTAACTAATAATTCTGGATAGCAGTCGGCTAACTCAGAAGGGTACAAGAGAACTCACATAAAAACAAATATTTCATGCTCTGATTATCACTTTGAAAACACAATTATCAAAGCTGTAAATAAAGATTTTCGAGCATCGCTCATTTTATTTCGTATATAGAAAAGCCCACCTTAATGATTACAGAACTATAATACGAGCTTCCGTCTCTGGTCTTCCGTCCTATCCTTGGCGCTGACTTCCTCATTTTATCATAAATAAACAAACTGTAAAACTCGATCGTAACGATAAAAGAAACAGGAAATCAAAATCGGTTTTAGTCTTTTAGGCCTTTGCACTTTACTACTTTCTTTTGATTAACGAATAAACGAGACTCAATCAATTCTCGTTTATAAATTGACTCGGCTCATTATTCGACACTTAGGTCAGTAGATAAATGGAAGTCGATAGCTTATAACGACTTAGAAGTTCACAAGGAACGAAGTTGAAAAGGATTCAACTTAAGAAATTAGGTTTTGGAAACTTCCTGCACAAAACAGAGGTTCTGGAATTCATACAGAACAGAAAACTTCGAAACAGGGGATGGAATTTATACCAAAAGAAAGCTACGGATGTCTAATTTACTCTCCAATTTACGGATCTCGATTTCGTTAAGCGAGCTAAAAGTTATGACAGTTTCCGTGAAAGGTCGCAGTTCAGTCCGCGTGAAACCCTAATGCTCGATAAAACTCGACGCACGATTCCCTAGGTTCGAACAATGATATACCACTTTTATTTTCAAGAAAATTCTATCTTAAGGCAGTCAACATGCATGTCCCTTAATCGGGTACACATTCACGTCTTTTGATTAAACAAACGACGAGCATTTCCTCGTCCTTTTCAACTAACCAATTAGTAAACCAATTCAAATTCAATTTCTATTTCAGTCATCGACTTCTTAGTTCATAAACTATAACTTATATCATCTTGTATCTCGGATGGAAATATCGTCAACTACAATATCATTCGTCAAACGATAACAATCATTAATATCAAAATGGTTTTCCTTATTCGACTTTCCTATCGGCATTTAATCTCGTTTCTTCGTCTCTTATCAAAATTCCAATCTTCTTAGAATTCGTTCAAATTTTCTGGTTACGATCATTAACTAACAAGATTAACATATGTTCAAATCACAAACCTAAGTTATTATCTAATCTTGACTTATCGACGATTGCTCGTCTCTTAACAAAATTTCAACATTCTCCGATTTTACTCAAACTTTACAATATCGATCATCATCTATCTAGAATCACTAATACGTAAACCACATACTTAAATTATTAACGAGTCTGAACTTATCGACGAGTTTTCGTCTCTTATGATTTTCATTTTATTTTTAGAAAAATTTCAATAAATTATATAATCATCCTCAAACATACTACATCTCATTTCTATTATCATCACATGCAAATCATATCATTTTCTACATCAAATCATCACTTCTTCATCTCTTACATTTCTATTTTTATTTTCAGAAAATTCTAAAACAATTCATGTGATCATCTATCATCATATAGAACACTAATCCATCAATCAATCCTCAAGAAAATCGAACTACATCAAACCCCTAATTCTCTTAAAAATTTCGTTAATATCAAATAAATTAGGAGGGATGATTTCTTCATGATTTCAATCCATAAAACCATTCCTAAGCATACTATAACATATATTAAACATAGATTCATCATCTTATTCCATTTTCAAATTTTCAAAAAAAATAAAGTAGATGGAAAAGGATTTTTGTTCGGTTCAATATGTAGAGGAAGTTCCTACCTTGTCGAATATGAACTCGGAAATAAGAATGATCAGTAGACGAGAGACTTGTGGAGCTTGAGAGAGCTTGAAGATGAATATCAATGGAGGTTGAAGAACAAAAGAGAGAGAGAGAAATGAGAGAGGAGAGTGGCGGATGAAATGGGGGAGAGAGGTGATGAGGTGTGTAGTTACTATTGAATAAAGAGAGAAATATCTAACAAAAGATGAGTCATCATCCTCATAGGCGGTTTAGGGGGGGTTTAATTGCCGGAAATATCTCATTTATGGGTCTAGAACGATGTTATAAAAACGAGAAATTAAAACCCTAGATGGTTATGCTTTTGACGAAATCTAATTCGACCGTTAGATTAGAAATAAATCACATACTCGGAAAGCATATTTCGTTTTTCGAAATCCGATGAAAAGTCGGGATAAGACAGTCCAAAATTTGCCCGGAAAAATAATAAAAATTGACTTTCTCCGGTGAACTCGTATCGAAGAAAAAGTGAATGTAAAGTTTGACGGTTTTTCGATCTGAGTTTTTGGACGAAAATTTTATCCGACGCAAAAACCCTAATACAGTAGTCGTTCGAGCGACTTCTGAAATTTATTTTCAGAAACGGATTTCACCGTCAATTTTAGAATCGAAAATTCTTAACTTAGGCGTGCAAAGCCTTAATTAATAATTAAATTTTTATTTTAACGACGGAAGAAATATCCGGGGTATTACATAATTCTTCGTTATTCATTTCTCGATTATCAATTTCTCTAGTCTCGATTTATTTAACTCGATTAACTTTTTCTCTTAATCTTTAATTTTTAATAAAGAAATTATTTTCCTTTATTAATTTCTAATTTATGACTTATTTCTCAAATTAATTGATTTTTCTCTTTTATTTTCTCTTTAATTTTATTCCAACAAATATCTTGAATATTTTATTATTTTAATAATTAATTTCTTTTTGAATTAATTTTAATGAAATTCAAATCTTCAAATAAAACACCAAGAACACCTAGAACACCAAGAACACATATTCAAAAACTCATATTTTTCACCAAGAACACCTAGAACACACACTAGGTATCCTTTCTCATTTTCTTCGATTTCTACCTCTTTTTATGCTTAAATTTTCATTCTTTTTATCTCATAAATCCTACTAACATCTATTATTCAACATTTTCACATAACATGCTCTTAAACATCATACTATCAAAAATCATCAATTCATCTAAAATCATCACAATATTATAAACATCAAAATATCATAAAAATTATTTTTCTTCTAAACATGCATATATATTTCGATTTTCCTCATAACAACATCATAGGAGATTAAATCATCATATACTCATAATCATCTCATGCTCATTATATCATCAAATCATCAACAAAATAATCAAATAAAAATACTCCCCCATCCTTCATTACACACGGCACATACATATATTTTTAGACATGTATTTTCTCAAATTTCTCATGCATAAATCTCAATCAAAATATACTCATAAACACATATCAAACATCAAATTATCAAATACTCAAGAAAATCAAATTTCCTTATTTTTCTCCTAATTTTCGGTTTTTATAAAATTATTAGGAGATTATTTTTCTTTCTTCTTTTAATCAATGATTAATTCCTAGGCTCGATTTCCTATCGATTTCTTCACTCGAATCTCACATCGAATCTTATATCAAATCCCTAGTTTTTGCCTAAGCATAATTTAAATCATGCATGTATGTTTTTCTTTAGAGATTAGGGAGATTACATATATACAAGAAATCAAATAAATAAACCTACTTCAAAATAATTAAATCGGAGCTTCTCTCTTGAATCTCTTGGATCGAAGATGAACAAGATTAGGGCTCAAACTCTTGGCGTGGAATTTCCATGGTTGAATCCACCTTAATCCTCAAGAAAAATGAAACAAAAATTAATCATCCACACTAGGGCATGTTTGCCGAAAATTATAAAAAAAATAGAGGGATGATTGTTTTGATTTCAAGCTCAAGAATTTGAAGGATTAATACCTTTCTCTTTAGAGTATGAAAGAAATAGGTAGATGATGATGGAAATCTCTTGATCTTGAAGGCTTGAAGCTTGAAACTTGAAGGCTTTAATGGAGAAATTTCATGTATGTGTTGTGTGTGTGTGATCGGCAAAGAGAGGAGAGAGATGAGAGGATTTTTTTTCTTCTTCCCTTCTTGAGAGTTATCGAAAGAGAGAGAGAGAGAGAACTAGAGAGAGAGAGAGTAGAGTTTTTGTGAGAGGAAATAGTATGATGAATGAGAATGATGGAAATGAATGTTATTAATGTTAAGAATAAGAATAACATCATTATATTCTCAAATAGGTGTTGAATTATACGGTAGCTAGAGAGAGATTAGAGAGAGAGAGGAGAGTGATGTCGGTGGTGGGAGAGAGGGGGAGAGAGATTCTCTTGACAGATATAATTTTACCCGGTTGAGAAAGTTTTCCGGATAAAAAGTCTGTATTATTTCATTTATACTGAAAACGGCTCTAATCTCTCCTCGTCTCATTTCTGACACTAGAAACATCTCAAACCTATCTCATGTCCCATTAAATAAATCAAGGATTCCGATTATCTAATTTTTAGGTCAAAATTCCAAGTAACGAAGAAAACCTAAAAATTAATCGGCTAATTAATCCGTTAAGGACTAAATTCTTATAACTCTCTCATGTGATCTTGGATAAGCTTCTAACATATCTCAGGGGCCTTAGAATTAAATCTAGATTCAAAAGACACTAATTAGGTTAAATTCTAAGTTCGTCGGTGAATAACGTTTTCTCGGTTATCGTTACTATTCACTCAAAAGTAAAAATTCTCGGAATTCTGAAATTTATACTCATGCTCAAACTCATATAAATAAACTTAATCAATGCATCACATTATCAATTCGAGTAATTTAAACACATAAGTTCACGTTAAGGCACATAGGGGTATTTTAGTCTTTTCACAAATTTTCTTTTTTCCTTAGAAAAATTTTATCACTCAAAACTTGATAATTTAAGCATATTAACTCATTTAGAACGTATTTAAGAACTTATGAAAGTTCGGGGTATTACACTGATAGTTACTATTATTGTTGTTGTTGAAATGGCCTCGATTCTGAGTCTGGTATGGGGCTGGTGCGGTTGTCACGACTTTCCTTTTGTCAGGCACTACTGCCTCCATTTCTAGCGCTCATCCTAGTACCTCCATGTAGCTCAGTCCTCTGTGACTGGCTAGTGCCATTCCTAGTTCGTGTCTAAGTCCTCCACGGAACTTCTTTGCTATTTTCTCGTCGGTATCTACCTGCTCGGGTGCATACCTTGACAATTCACAAAAGGTTGCATCATATTCAGTCACTGTCATCTTCCCTTGCTTTAGATTGTAGAATTCTGCTTCCTTCTTTGCTCTATAGGTTTTTGGAATGTACTTGTCGTAAAATGCTTCCTTAAACTCATCCCAAGTAAACTGAGCCAGATGCTCTGTCGGAATAACTTTCTACCTAGCTTCCCACCAGAAATCAGCTGGTCCGGTGAGTTGAAACGCAACACACGAAAGGCGCTCCTCATCAGTACATCTGAGAAGTTTAAAGATCCTTTCAATAGCTCTTATCCAGAGCTCAACATCGCTCGGGTTTCCAGATCCATTAAAGACAGGTGGATTTCTTTTGAGGAAAAGATCCTCAATGTCATGACATTAGGGTGGTGGTGGTGGTGTAGGTGAAGGGGTTTCTTGACGTTGTTGCTCTTTGATAGTCCCGATACGAGTTCTGGTGTATGGGGGGGGGGGGAATACATCAGTAAAGACTTTTAAAAACAACCCCCTGAAAATATTACAACCGAGAAATGCAACTCAGTTGGAATCACAACTGAGTAAGAAACACTCAGCTAGAAGTGAAGTACTGTGCGGAATGTGGTGGAAAATAACAACTCGTAAAAATATAACTCAGGCTTTTATGCAAGGTTGGTCAAAAACCAAGTCAGTTGATATGCAGAGATGCAGGTTTGTATGCTGGTTAGTTAGTCAGTTGAATATGCAATAAGTAACTGAATAATAAACACAAACACACAAGGATTTACGTGGTTGGGAGATAACTCCTACGTCTACGGGGAGTTGTGAGTCCACACAACTCAGTCCAAGTTATTCTGGACAAAAACCACAAAGCTTACGCGGGCTTTGCAACCGTTGAGATAAGTTTACGGGTACTTATCAACCTTACAGATAAGTTTACGGGTACTTATCAACCTATCTACTCAATTCCGGGAAGAGTAGGGTCCTAACAATCCTTTTGAGAGGATGTGTGAAAGGTGGGTTTCCAACTAATAGCTCGAACAAGAAGTGAGCTAGGATCTAACACTCTACGAACTCTCAACTAGTGATATTCTCAAGGTTGGATCGAAAAATACAGAGACAGAATCTAACACTCTAGAACTCTCAACTAGTGATGTTCTTAGAGGATAACTAAAGTTTTGCTTGAGTGCAGAATAAAGTTGTTCTTTCACTCGTATATCTCTTCTCGCACTTGTCTGTCTCATATATCTTCTCTGTGAATGAATGAAGGCCTCTATTTATAGGCGGAGATAATCAACTAGCCGTTGGAGGAGCCGTTGATCTCTGTTCTTTGAAAGCGATGGCTTGTCTCTCATCTCTGCAGACTTTCCGGATTTGGCAACTGCGTGCTTCTGCTTTCCATCTGAGACAACCTTGTGTTGGGCCAAATGAGGTAATGACAGAGAGTCAAACCTTGTAATGCCCCGTAAAATCCTTACGTTCTTAATATTTAAAGTTAATTAAATAAATGGCTTTGCATGCCTAAGTTTACAATTTTTGAATTCTAAAGTTAACGGTCGAATCCGTTATTTAAAAATAAATTACAGAAGTCTGCTAGACGACTACTGTATTTAGGGTTAGAGCGTACAAAAAAAATTCTTAGTTTGTAAACTAAGAACGGAAAACCGTCTATTTTTTTTACGTTTACAAAATCGCAATACGAACACGCCGAGAAAGTTTGTATTTATGTTTTTCCGGACGAAACTCGGACTGTGTCGTTCCGAGTTTTTATCAAAATAAATTTTATAAATTTATTTTCCAAGTAAGTTCATACGTTAGAATTTAAGATCAAATCGAATCGCGACGATTTTTCTACCGAACAACGTTTTTCGTCGTTCGTTTTTTTGTAACGTCGGATCGCGCCGGAAACACCCGTAACCCTACTAATCCTTGCATGGCAGCCGACACCTCACCATGTTTAGTGGGGAGCATGCATGTCATTATTTCCTAAGTACATGACACCTAAGTCTACACTTTACACAAATTCAACCTTTTCATTATAACAAGTATGTTGACAAAAATCAAAACAATCTTTTCCTCCCACAACACACACACATCGGCTGCATACACACACACACACCCTCAATCTTCATCTTCTTCATCATCCATCCACCATTGAAGACCCTTCAAGAGCTTGAAGAAATTACACAAGTCATCAATCCATCCATTCAACCTCTTAAGTCCTTTGTTAATTCTCTAGGTAATGATCTCCTCTCCATTTCTATCCATTTAGATTTCTTTTCTTTTCTTTTCCATCTTGATCGAAATTTTAGAAGTTTGATTTAGATGTTTTGATCTTAGAATGATGAAATTAGATATGTTAGATATGATAATTATGGATTAAAAATGGTCAAAACCAAGAATCCTAAAACCTATGTGAATGCAGAATTTTTTGGGAAAATGGTAGGATTTTTAATTTTCTTGTTTTGATGATGGATTCATGCTTAGTAGATGTTTAATTAGTGTATGGAATGAAAAGGGATCAAAAGCCCTATGTGTGTTTGTGAATTTTCAATTAGAATTTGAGTTGAAATTAGGGATTTTTGTATGTTAATTGATAATGGAATTGTAATTGATTAATGGATAATATAAGATGTTGATTAGTGAATAAATGTAGTTAATTGGAGAATGAAATCATCCCCTTAACATATGTTTAAAACCAGAAAATTATAGAGTAATTGGGGGTTTATACATGTTAGACATAAGTGATGATTTGTTAGTTGATTTATGTTGCAAATAGTGTTAGTTGATAATAGAAATTAAATGAGATTTTTCTAAAAATGTTTAATGAAACATAAGAGGCAAAGATCACCATATAAACTGAGTTATAATGATGTTAAGATGGGTTTGCATGCATGAAAATTATTCACGTTAGACGTAGATTAACGTCGTAAATATTGAATAGAATCCGACAACGTTGAAAAAAAAAAACGCGTAAGAGACGAACTTTTAGTTGTAACCGAAAATCAAGAAGTCGGATGAGAATTCTAATCTAATATTATTGTTTATAATGAAATTTAGAACATCTTTCTAGTTGATGTCATAAGCTTTTGAGTTGATATAATATGAGTTATAGTTACAATCGAGAACTAGAAGACGTTTGGAATTTTCTTTGTTGGTTTAGTACTTGTTAGTTGAAATCCGACGTTAGAACGTCGTGCTTTTGAGCAAGTTGAGAAGGAGTTTGTCACGTACGGAGGTACGTGATGACTGCCTTGAGAGTTTAGTTTCTAAAAAGTTGAATACGAGAATTTAAAACGAACCTGAAACGTTATACGTCGAACTTAGCAATCAATTAGGGTTTCCACGGAAGTTTTGCGACCCTTTCCGAAAACTGTAATAACTTCCAGCTCGTTTATCGGATTTGTGATCCATAAATTGGAGCACGAACTAGACTTCCTAAGATTTCTTTTGGTACAGGGCTCACCCCCTGTTTCCAAGTCCTCTGTTCTGGACAGCCTCCAGAGTTACTGGACTGTGCAGTGAAATTTCAGTTTCTTGTTTTCTAAGTTGTTTAGTTCACAACTTAGTTTCTTTCGTTTGTTTAAGCCGTTTTATCTAACGAACATCTCTTTACTGACCCTAGAGTCAAGTACAAGACCTTTAATGATGAAAACCAGTCGAGATCGTATTTTTTTTATCCGTTCTTTAAAGAAGTAATAAACGAGAAATTCCTTAAAATCGTTCAAAGAATTAATGTAAAATCGCCTAAGTTGGTTCTTTCCAACTTAGTTTCTTTTAATCTTTAAAGTCGTATTAAGATATCGACTATCTTCTCTACTGACCCGAGAGTCGAGTATGAGATCTTCCGATTTCTAAACGAGATTAGTACGAGTCTCGTTTCCCGTTTAAGTAAAATGAATCTAGTAAGCGTGCAAATGCCAAAAGAATAAAATAACTAAATCTTTCTTCGATTCTCTTTCTTCGATTGTCTTTACGACCCGTTTTTAAATATGTTTATTTTACGATGAAGGAGCAAGCCAACTCTAGAGAAAGAACGAGAGATCCCAAGTTGGAAGCGTTTGCTATAAGTTCTGTATTTACAAGGTGGGCTTTTATCTATATCAAATAAAATGTGGGTTTTTCCACAACTCGAAAGTATTATTTATCGCTTTGATAATTGTGTTTTCAAAGTGATAATCTTGGCATAAACTGTTTCAACTATTTTATGTGAGTTCTCTTGTACCTATCTGAGTTAACATTCGTGTTTTCCAGATTTTTGAGTTAACCTTCGGGTTTTCCAGACTTTTAGAGTTAATCTAACTAGGTTAACTAACGATCGGCTCTGAGTTAGCTGCTAAGTGCTTTCCAGAGTTAGTGCACTTTGTAACCTGTGGTGTATGTGGTATCCTGTTGAGGGGTAGCCAGCCACGGTGAATTAGCTTTGGTCAAGATTGAACATAACATACTCTAAAAATGCTTGCGCAAGCTGCTTTATACAAATCAGTCAGAAAATGTTTAGTAGGCATGGGCCTTTTCAACAAAACCCCGATGCGCTACGGTTATAAAATACCAGATTATTTATACTTATGATTATGATTTCGGCATCGTGCCCACTAAGTACGTTTGTACTTAGCCCTGCATTGTTTTCTAAATGTGCAGGTTGAAGCGACGGTGAGCGGCAACGGTTGATGTTGAGTTGAAAGATAGGATGCTTTAGTTAGAACTCTTCCGCTGCAGAACTCTAAATCTTTTCAAACACACCTTCTGAACAATACACTGTAGTTAAGTCTGTAATTTTGAACTTAGTCTCTTCTGTGTATTTTTGTCGAGTAATCACTCGTGATTAACTCTTTCTTATTTATATTCAAGTCTTGTTCATTGAATGTTTGATGTCGTTTATGTATGTTTAGTCAGTTAGCCCCCTTCTCCCCCGCTTCTTTAATCCAACCCCAGTCGCACCCCGACTTCTGCCGTCCCTCGGGATTTGGGGCTGTGACAAACCTTCACGTGACTTCCTTATTTGAAATTCAAATCTTAACCTTTGACCTCCAATCATTTGATAGTCGGTTGAGTCGTTTGATCTTCATCTGATTAGTCTTCAGCTGATGTTCTATCTGAATGCTTCTGTCTGAGTAGGAACAGTTGAACTCTCAACTGACTTTGAATTTCAAGTAGTCGATCTTCTCAGTTCGAGTCCTTCAACTAATGTTCTGAATCTTGAACACTCAGTTGGCTCGAACGCTCAGATGACTTTCTTCCATCTGATGTTTTCTTACAACTTCTCCCTTTTTAATTCTCATTTGATGAACGCTCAGTTGTCTTCCTTACAACTGATGTTCTATCTCTTGAACGCTCAGTTGTCGTTCTTACAACTGATGTTCTCTTGCATCTTCCCCCTTTGAATACTTAGTTGACTTTTGCATCTTCCCCCTTTGAATGCTCAACTATTGTTCTGAAACTTGAACGCTTAGGTGTTTTTCTTACACCTGATGTTCTATCTGAGTGAAGCCTTGTTGCCGTCTTCAGCTGGAGTTCTGTAAAGATAAAATCTTAACAATGCTCAAACAGCGGGCCTAACTACTAACATTAGGATCTGGCAACATCTACTCGGTTGGGGTCAGTTGGTTTTGGAATCAATCAAAACTTTAATAAATTTCCCAACACGCATATTTATTCATCTTCAATTCTTGCAACTCCCTCATCATCCCTGCAAGCTATTTCTGTAACTCATAATTCGGTGCCACAGCACTGGCTTAAACTCTTCTCCCACGGATCGACTTTTGTTGTGAACTGTCTGCCAAAGTCTGAAAGATATTGTTGAGTTCCGTGGGCGTCTTCGTGGCAATGTTACCACCTGCAGTGCTATCCACCATGAACTGAGTAGTCGTAAGTAGTCCATCATAAAAGAATTGGCTGATCATAATAGAGGATAGCTGGTGATGTGGACACTGTCGAAGGAGCTCTTGATATCTCTCACAAGCCTCATAGAAAGCCTCATCAGTTCCTTGCGTGAAATTCATGATCTGAGTACGAATCTCCTGTGTCTTGTGGTTTGGGTAGAATTTTAGCATAAATTTCTCACAGACATCCTTCCAAGATTCTATAGAATTGGATGGTAGCGATAGAAGCCACAGGCAGACACTTGAGTCTCAATTGATCCTCTGTAAGGTCCGAGAGAGGAAAAGTTTGCACTATCGAACAGAATTCACGAACAAATTGAAGGGCATCTTCATTAGGCATGCCGTGAAAGGTTGGAAGCATGCTAGAGTAGTTATGCTTCAAATCATAATTCCTGACCCAAGTAGGCAGGACAATGGCTGACGTAGTGGCCTCAATAATTGGTCGGGAGTATCCTCCCATGAGCTGGTTTTCCTCGGTTGCCATGTTACTTTGGAAATTCAACGGACACTCTTCCTCGGAATCACCAAATAAACTCCCAAACAAAGCGTCTTCTTCAACTTTGTCAGGAAGCGGTTCGGTTACCTCCCTTGCTTGTTCCAAAATTGCGCTTCTCCTGTGAATGTTGTCAATATACGGTGCTACAGGTTGATTCTGACTTCTGTGACCTTGCATACACAACACTAACAAACTGATTAAACGCACCGAAGGGAGAAAAATAACCAAACAAAATTAAAAATAAAATTGCAACACAAAAATCGCCTAAAGCGTTCCCCGGCAACAACGCCAAATTTGTTCAACCTAATTAATCTAAGTCGCACGCAATTAAACGTGGTTATTCTAGATTAGATAAGTTAACCATATATCGTCTCAGAAGGAAGGCTTAACAGGGTGATTGTGGTATTGCAAAATAAAAAGAAAATAAAACGAAAGCAGTAAAGATTGATTGAGTGAGGATTTCTAATCTAAGAAATTAAAAGAACAAATTAATCTAGGCAAGAATATAAAACCATAATTCTAAGAACACAAATAAAATCATAAGCATAATTTAAAGTCAGAAAATAACTCACAATTGATTGAAAGAAATAGAAAGAAACTGAATTAAATCTAAACTCGTAGTGAAGTTTTGTCACAAATTCCGTACGAGTCGAACGTAATAAGTCTAACTAGAGCAATACTGGAAAATACTGGAATGAAAAGCTGTAATCTGTCGCTGGCGGCTCCCAAAAAATAAACGTAAAAAATAACGCGTGTAAGGAAAAATAACCAAGCCTTATTTATACAGCTGTAACCGCCGCCATACCTCGACGAACGACGAGCACGGACGAGCATCCGTGCTCATGTGAAACTCCACTCCTGAACGAACGCCTAGACCCGGCGATCGTCCAACACCTCTCAACACATCTCCCCGGACGACCGCCTGACACCAACGATTGTCCAAGGGGTCTCGCGGTACTTCTTCCTTCATCACCTTCCCAGTCACAGACGATCGTCAGAGCTGAACGATCGACGAGGTGCTCCGCTGGAATAGAATCAATCTCCACCATCGAACGTTGGACGAGCGCCAGGCCTGAGCGAGCGCTGAGAATCACTCTCTGAAGCTTCCTCGACCATGCTGGATGAACGACGAGGTAGGACGGTCGCTGAAGTAAACTCTCTGTAGTTTTTGCTCGCCCGCATGCCAGAGTGCTGGACGATCGACGGAGAAGGGCGATCGTCGAGGTCTATTTCTTCACACCACCACTCGGCGATCGTCCAAGGTGGACGAGCGCCCAAACCAAGCCCCTGTCTCCTCGCGTGGAAAATTCCCAGCTGGGCCATCGCCCAACGTAGTACTTGGTGCCGGGTGATCGCCGGACCATGAGCACTGCACGTTTCTGTCACACTTCTCTCCAAATCATGAATATTAAGCAAAAAAATCATTTTCCACACAATACTCGAACCGACACATTAGTGCATTCAACCCTCTAAAAACGAACAAACCATGCCGAAAATCAACTAACATGCACCAATTAAACTATCCAAAATACAATCAAAAACAGGCGAAACAATGCTCTATACCTAAGTCTTCTTTCCAGTAAAGTCTAGTCGTGTTACTAAACTTAAGAGTATAGGTGACAACTCAACCTCCCGCTACGTCGACTCAACAGAAGAAAGAAAGAAAGGAAAGAGTTTCAAGAAGTATGGTTTCTTTTAAGAAGATTTTTTTTTAAGAGTAAGCAAGCAAGTTGAGAATAAAAGTGCCAAGTATGAATTTGATTGAAGTATAAAAGTTATACTTTGTGATATTATGTGAAATCATGTGAGTTATAATTTCTTTGATTGAGACGATTTGTTAGCATGAGAATCTAGACTATTTCTAAGGCTTTCCCGATTTCTTGAGAACATAGACGTTATAAGAAGCGTTGGTTCCGAAATATTTAAGAGACGATCGGAACGGGAAGGACAGAATAAAGAGAATCAAAAGCGAATAAGAGACGAATGTTACTTTCGTGTAAGTAACATGAACAAAGTCGACTCTACTTTGTTTTAATAATTCAAGAGCCGTTAAGAGTTTTCTTCAAGGAAATGATAATAAAGCAACAAGTATAATAAGTTAAATGATGGAAAGTATCGAATTTTTTTTTTTTATATAAGTGTTTGAGTGCAATTTCTTAAAAATTGCTAGACGCTTAAGGTTAAGGTTGAGAAGGAAATAAGTATGTGAATGGTCTAAAGCGAAGTGTTAATGAGAATGTTTAGCAAGTATGGGCTTAAGTTTTAGCTCAGTTAGTTTTTGAGCAACTGATGTAATCCTTGATCTTTTGTTCTTACTTTGTAACCATCAGTTGTAATAAAAACTATTCAGTTATACGATTCAACTTGACGTACAATCTCTCATTGTCCAAGCTCTGAATCGCAAAGTTATTTTCGATATCATGTTATAACTGTGCTAACCCTTTGATGTTTTTATCTTATAGATTGTCTAGAATTTCAGCTGAGATTTTAGATAGGTTAGTAGGATTTAGATCAGTTTGATTTGTAAGGATTTTATAAGGGTTTTGGCATCATCAAAAAGGGGGAAATTGTTGGGAAATTTATTAAAGTTTTGATTGATTCCAAAACCAACTGACCCCAACCGAGTAGATGTTGCCAGATCCTAATGTTAGTAGTTAGGCTCGCTGTTTGAGCATTGTTAAGATTTTATCTTTACAGGACTCCAGCTGAAGACGGCAACAAGGCTTCACTCAGATAGAACATCAGGTGTAAGAAAAACACCTGAGCGTTCAAGTTTCAGAACAATAGTTGAGCATTCAAAGGGGGAAGATGCAAAAGTCAACTAAGTATTCAAAGGGGGAAGATACAAGAGAACATCAGTTGTAAGAACGACAACTGAGCGTTCAAGAGATAGAACATCAGTTGTAAGGAAGACAACTGAGCGTTCATCAGATGAGATTAAAAAGGGAGAAGTTGTAAGAAAACATCAGATGGAAGAAAGTCATCTGAGCGTTCGAGCCAACTGAGCGTTCAAGATTCAGAACATCAATTGAAGGACTCGAATTGAGAAGATCGACTACTTGAAGTTCAAAGTCAGCTGAGAGTTCAACTGTTCCTACTCAGACAGAAGCATTCAGATAGAACATCAGGTGAAGACCAATCAGATGAAGATCAAACGACTCAACCGACTATCAAATGTTAGAGGTCAAAGGTTAAGATTTGAATTTCAAATAAGGAAGTCACGTGAAGGTTTGACTCTCTGTCATTACCTCATTTGGCCCAACACAAGGCTGTCTCAGATGGAAAGCAGAAGCACTCAGTTGCCAAATCCGGAAAGTCTGCAGAGATGAGAGACAAGCCATCTCTTTCAAAGAACAGAGATCAACTGCTCCTCCAACGGCTAGTTGATTCTCTCCGCCTATAAATAGAGGCCTTCATTCATTCACAGACAAGATATACGAGACAGACAAGTGCGAGAAGAGATATACGAGCGAAAGAACAACTTTATTCTGCACTCAAGCAAAACTGCTGTTATCCTCTAAGAACATCATTAGTTGAGAGTTCTAGAGTGTTAGATTCTGTGTTTGTGTCTTTCGATCCAACCTTGAGAACATCACTAGTTGAGAGTTCGTAGAGTGTTAGATCCTAGCTTACTTCTTGTTCGAGCTATTAGTTGGAAACCCACCTTTCACACATCCTCTCAAAAGGATTGTTAGGACCCTACTCTTCCCGGAATTGAGTAGATAGGTTGATAAGTACCCGTAAACTTATCTGTAAGGTTGATAAGTACCCGTAAACTTATCTCTACGGTTGCAAAGCCCGCGTAAACTTTGCGGTTTTGTCCAGAAGAACTTGGACTGAGTTGTGTAGACTCACAACTCCCCGTGGACGTAGGAGTTATCTCCGAACCACGTAAATCCTTGTGTGTTTGTGTTTATTATTCAGTTACTTATTGCATATTCAACTGACTAACTAACCAGCATACAAACTGCATATTTCCATATCAACTGACTTGGTTATTGACCAACCTTGCATAAAAGCGTGAGTTATATTTATACGAGTTGTTATTTTCCACCACATTCCGCACATCACCACTCTTCCAACTGAGCTTGCTTACTCGGTTGTGAATCCAGCTGAGTCTTTTTACTCGGTTGTTGATTTTTCTAGAGTTGTTTTAAAAAGTTATATCTGGTGTATTCCCCCCTTCCATACACCAGAACTCGTATCGGGACCATCAATGCGGCGTCTCCACCTCGATCGGAGCCCGTTAGACTTGAAATTATTCCTGAACCCTGTGGTATTTGTGGAGAACTGGGGCATAATCTTGAGGAGTGCCAGAGAATGGGGGAGTTGACTTATGAAGGAGGCGCAGAAGTGTATACGGCACAGGGGTTTCCTCTTCGACAACAGTTTGATCAAGGTCAAGAGTCTAATCAGAGTCAGCGACAGCAGAACTCGGGATGGCAGAATCAACCTACCGCGGGATGGCAGAATCAGAACCAAGGCCAGGGATGTGGAGGAAACTTTCAAAATCGCCGTCCTCCACAGCAGTTTAACCAGTATCCTCCTCAGCAATTTAATCAGTTTTCTAATCAGCAACAGTGGTACCCACAGCAGCAGCAACAGTGGTATCTGCAGTAGCAGCAAAATTTTAATTCTCAGTGGCAAAATCCAGCTCAGCAAAGTCAGTTCCAGCAGGGACCACCACAATTTCAGCGCGCATCGTCACCACCTGCTCAAAAGAACCGATTTGAAGATAATTTCAATGCATTCATGCAAGAAAGCAGACAGGCGAGGGAATCTCAAGATACAACCATCAAGCGTCTTGAAACGGCTGTGGGACAAGTTTCGGATACTGTTAACCAGATGCAGCAACAACAACAGTTAGGGAAGATTCCGAGTCAAGGTCAACAACCACATCAGGTTCAAGCTATTACTGTTCTACGAAGTGGAAGAGTTGTTGATAATAAGGTGGACGAAAGGTCAGTGGTGCAGAAGTGGTCAAGAGTTGAGGCAGAAAAGGAGCAACCCGAGATTAAATTGCACAAAGCAGCGAATCCTTACAGACCACCACTCCCTTTCCCTAGTCGGTTAAGAAATGAGAAGCAAGATACGCAGTTCTCATATTTTTACAACTTTCTCTCTAAAGTAAATGTCAATTTGCCATTGCTAGAGATTATCAAGAATGTACCTGCTTATGTGAAGTTTTTCAAGGAGTTGGCCTCGAATAAGAGGAAGTTTGTGGAGAACGAACCAGTTTTGATATCTGAGAGTGCAAACTCGATTATGCAGCAACCTCTTCCTCCCAAACAGCGAGATCCAGGGAGTTTTGTGATCAAGATAGCCATGGGGAATGGAAAGGAAGCGCCTGGTATGCTAGATTTGGGAGCAGGGATTAACTTGATGCCATATTCTGTCTTTCAGAAATTGGAGCTAGGAGAATTGAAACCCACACGTATGTGTTTACAGCTTGCTGATCGTTCTGTTTGCCATCCTAGGGGAGTTGTTGAAGACATTCTGGTCCGAGTTGGAGGATTGATTGTCCCTGTGGATTTTGTAGTTTTAGACGTTGGGGATATACCGGATAATGGAAGGAAGCATACTCTATTGCTAGGAAGACCCTTCATGGCCACTACGAATACCTTGATTGATGTAAAAAATGGAATCATCAAGATGTCTGTGTTGGGAGAGATGGTGTCTATTAATGTGCATGAGAATAAGGATTTCCATATGGAAAATCAAGCTATGGAGGTATGTGTAGGGCTAGCTGATGAGAAAGAATGGACGCGAAAAGAGCTGGAGGCAGAAGATCGAGTATCAGTTGATCAGTCAGTTGAAGGTACAATCGACAACCCACTGGAAATTGAGAATGCTCGGGTAGAAGAAGAGGTTCAGATAGAGTCAAAGAATCTTTCTGTTATTTCGTCCGATTCCACTAGGATGAGGCAAAGAGTGTGTTTCCAAACAATGCAAAGATTTCGTGTTCGTTGTCTGAAAAAGGCTGCCTGGGCTCGTATTCGACTGCGGCGCCGGTGCTCTATACTTCGTCAGCGTGTTAGTGTTTTGCCTCAACACTTCCATTTTGTTCGTGGTTCGGTGCCTGATATTCCCGTCCAAGTTCATCGTTTCATTGGAGCTCAATTTTGTCGTTCTCGTGTGCTGCATGTTTTAGTTCACTTTGGCGATTCTGACATGGTTCGAACTAAGAAGGTGAAAATTATTGCTGACACTTCTACTTCTGTTGCACCCCCGGAGGCGGTGATCAAGGATACTCCATCACCATTACCAGATCCATAGTGATTCTTCACTGGTATTTTGTATATTTTCTTTTTCTTTTATTTTGTGGTGGATGCTGTTTATTTTGTTTTTTTTTCTTTAGTTCTTTTGTTTGTTTTTGGTTTTGTCTCGTGTTTTGGTTGTTTTCATTGTGCAGGATGCTTGGATTTGGTGGTTGTGGTTGTCTTATATCTTCTCTCTGGTTTGCAGTTCTCTATCGCCCTTTCTCTGTTTCTTTTGGCT
Organism: Schizonepeta tenuifolia; assembly: GCA_029490685.1. Lineage (NCBI taxonomy): Eukaryota > Viridiplantae > Streptophyta > Magnoliopsida > Lamiales > Lamiaceae > Schizonepeta > Schizonepeta tenuifolia. The sequence goes on along the minus strand of CM055957.1, from coordinate 65,953,117 downwards.
TGTGTGAAACAATGGGGTCATTGTTTATTTCTGTCGGAGGGGGAGGGGGGTGTGTTTTATTGATGATCCAGCTTTGTTTGTCCTTGATCTATATTTTTTCATGATTGAATTGCAGAAGTATGTATTGAAGTTTATAGTTCACGTTTCGATTTGCTTGATTGATTGAGGTATTTTGTCATGATTTGACTGATATGATTGTTGCTTTTCGATTGTGGGGAATTTCATGCTTGGATGATTGAAGCTTGAAGTTTAATTATGGGTGAAGGGTGAGAAAATTTTCAATTTTAAAGAATTATATCCCGAATATTGAGCTGTTAATTGTTAATTTTGTTAAGTCAAGTTGGGAGGCTTATGCTCTTCTGGGAACCATGAGCATGGGAAACCACATGAGGATACTTTAGATGACCTCTAAATGTTCACACCTCATGAATTTTGGCCATATAACCCAACTTGACTTGAGAATTTTATGTGTTGTCTTGGTTTGAAATGTTTGTGATTTGAAGGCCTCTACCCCTCTTTCTTGTCTAATCACTGAATATATATTGTACGAGAAATGGGTATGGGAAACCACGCTAGGCGGCCGAAATTTTCCGTGATTAAACCTAGTGAATTTTGCCCGGAATTCACTTATTAATTATGAGTAAGGATTGGCATAAATTTGGGATACTTGTTGGTAGTTAGAGTTTTCTCACCTAGATCTTGCATTTGAATGTTGAGTTGATTGAGTTCTTGTGTGAAGGGCAACTCATTGTTTTGTGGTGACTATATTTGGTTGATGAGTGATGAATTTGCCTTGAAATTGAAAGTTTATTGGAGTATGAATTATTTAGTTCAATTCATTACTTTTCCATCTTGATTTGAAATGAGATTTGCTTGAGGACAAGCAAGGTTTTGTGTGTGGAGGGGTGTTTCACCTCATTTTGTGCTCCATTTTGATGTATAATTATGTGTCAAGTGATCTTTCTCATCATTATTTTGTCCGATTTTATTATTAAATTCATTGGTTTTAGTTATTCTCGCTAACATGTTGGTTTTGCAAGAATTGCGCGAGAATAGACGAGAGATGGTCAAAAATGAGAAATTATGTGACAAATATTTGAGGAGTTGAACTTGATAGGATTAAAGTACGTCTCATTACGAGTTCGTAGGTGAAAACCGTGCGCAAATCGGAGTTCGGATGAGAGAGTTATGATCGAAACAAAAATGGCGCGCAAGGAAGGTCCGACGCTCGCCCGGACTCGTCGATTGTCGGGGTTGAGCTTTGTATGGCCGACGAACGTCCACTTTGGGCGATCTCCGGTGTGAAGGAGCAGAGGGTCACCTTGGGCGATCGTTCGGTTCCGACGCTCGTCCGGCATGCCTACGAATGGATGAGCGGACCTCAGAGAGTGACCCTCGGCGATCGCCCGTTCTCCAGCGCTCGTCGGGACTGGTGATGGACGTGCAAGTTGGGCGCTCGCCCATGTCGGGCGCTCGTCCGTGTTGAGGCGGTGAGAAAATCCCTATAAATAGGATTGTTTCCAGATTTATTTTCTCTCCTCGTTTTTACGTTTTTTTTCTTTCTCTTCCGCCGTTCTTAGACACGAACTATTTTTCTTTTTCCAGTATGGTTTTTCATCTTGTTCTTCCCAGTTCTAGATAGATTTATTACTTCAATTCGTGTGCGGATTTGTGACAGCTCTACCGCGGATTATTCAATTTCAGTTTTCTTCCAATTTAAGTTAAGTTCCTGCATTAATTTATTCCTGTTATTCAAATTTCTTTGGGTGATTATTCTTGAGTTTATGTTTGATTTTGAATTTCGTTCTTATTGCTTTCGTATATTAGATTTCCATTTATGCTTAGGATTAATTTATGTTTAATTTATATATTTGTCTTTCAATTATGTTTATGAATTTATTTGTGTTCTTAGACTTAGGGTTTTATATTCTTGCCTAGATTAATTTATTCTTTTAATTTCTTAGATTAGAAAAACCCCAAATCAATCAATTTTTATTGCTTTCCTTTTTCTTTTCTGTTCTTTTCGCAATACAACAATCACCCTGTTAAGCCTTCCTTGTGAGACGATATTCGGGTTAACTTATCTAATCTAGAACAACCACGTTTAATTGCTAACGACGTTAAACAAGCGCTTTGTGGGAGGCAACTCACTATGTAAAAAAAAAAAAAGCCGCAACACTGGTACGACGATCGTTCGCGCTGGGCGAGCGCCCAGCACCACTCTAGCCGAGTCCTTTTCACTCCAGCGAGCACCGTGTGGCGATCGCCTATCCCGGGCGAACGCCTGACTCTACCCACACGGATTCTTCTTTCCACTCCAGCGAGGGCGGTGTGACGATCGACGGTGGTCGACGAGCGCCCGGCACAATCGTGTGGACGATTTTCAACTCCAGAGAGTGAGGTGCGACGCTCGCCCGACATCGACGAGCGTTCGGCACGGCTCCTTCAGAACTCTCTTCATGTCCGCAAGTGCAGCTCGATGCTCGCCTGAGGTCGACGAGCGCCAGCCTCGGCTCCACTCTAACGTGCGGCGATCGTCCTCATTGGACGAGCGTCCAATCGCCCCCCTTTAAATACTTGTGCCTTAGACTTTTGCTGCAGCCGTCACACTCTCATTGTGTTCCGCTTCCCACCGCCTTCTTGCCGTTTTCCACTACTCTCTCGGCCGTCGCTCCTACGCTCCAAACCGCCGTCTAGCCCGTCGGATTACTGTCCTCAACAAGCGTGGGCCTCCTTTACGGCTGGCGACCGCCGTTCCGTCCGCAAGTTCCCCATCCCACTCCGGCGAGCGCCCAGCTTTTACCGGCGAGCGTCGCCTAGTCCTCTTCCCTTTCCTCTCCAGCGAGCGCCCACTCCCTCCGGCGAGTGTACCCTCGTTCCTTCGCCGCTCTTCCTGACCGAGCGTCCCTGTCGCTCGTTCTCTTCCGGCGAGCGCCAATTTTTGCCCCGCATCAGAAGAGCGTTCCTCATTCTTCGGCGAGCGCCCATCCTCATTCCTTAGCCGTTTTCTGCCCGATCGCCTGTTCCTTTTTTTCTCACTCAATAACGGCGAGTTCAAGAGCTCATTCTTCGGTGAGCGCCGTCTGTTACTGCCCATTATCCGGCGACCGTTCAGTCCCCTTCCTGTCTCATACTCGGGGATTGTCAGCTTCGTGGTTTTTCTCTGATGACCTCCCATTGCCCGGCACTCCTTTTTCTCTATGGCACGTACCAAGAATGCAGCCGGTGCTTCCTCTTCCCGTGCTATTGCTGCGGACGCAATGGACACCGATAAAGATGTGCCACGGGACCTCCGTGCACAATTTGAAGCTGTCTTTCCTATTTACACGATCCCTGAAGGTAACCTTTATCTTCGCCTTGAGAGGCGACCTGTTACTTTGCCACGTTTTATTGATTGGGACGTTATAACATCTTTGGGAATTGCCGAGCAATTGGATAAGTATCTTAAAGTGTTAGGGATGCATAAGTATGCTCATACTGAATGGAATTCGTTTACTCCATTATGTTTGGAATTTATTGCCACTATGGAATTTGAGGATAATCTTTCTGGTATTTCATTCCGTCTGTTGGGTAACAAGTGTCGTGCTGGGCTTTCTGCTATGAATAAAGTTTTTGGTTTTCAAAAGTCTTATGGTGAGATGGCTGTCCCTGATTCATTTGATCATTCTGCCGCTTGGAATGAGTTAACGGGTTGTGATAATTGGGACAAAGGTGGTATGCCGAACGAGTTAATTCGTGACCCGGTCTTGTGTGTTTTACACAAATTTATTGAGCTTTATTTACTTGATTGTGCTGTGAAGAAGCGGAAAGTTTGTCCGGCTCCTTTCATCTTTGCCACCTTGCAGAATATTGTTCGCATCTCTACCTATCGAGCTGTTTTGCCTCACTTGGCCACTGCTCTGGCTGCTCATTTTAAAGTCCTTCCTGCTAATTTTTCCCCGTCATCTCAGGCTCTTCTGAAGTTCAAGTATTTAGGTTTTACTGAATTGAAGCATGGGCATATTATTCGTGATTTGGTGACCTTCATTCCCTACGAGGCGCGTCCCGCAGTGAAACGCCAACGAGGCGCCGAGGTTGCCGGCACTCGTGTACCTCACCCTGAAACTTCCGTTTCTTCTGATGCCGGCTCTGACAGAGATAATGAGGTAGACAACGCAGTGGGGAGTGAGGATGAATCTCCTCGTCGGATTGAACCTGCTTCTCAGCCCTCCACTATTATTCCTTCAGACTCTATGCCCCCCGGCTCTGCTCCTTATGGTTTCCAGGCTTTTCAGCAGGATTTTACTTCTTTCCGTGAAGAGATGAGTTCGCGATTTGGGCATTTACAGCAGCAGATGATCCTACAGAATGCCCAATTGTACTGTCAAGATCAACGATGGGAGCAGAACGAGCAACGGTGGGCGAGGAATGACAACGTTGGGCTGTTAATGATCAGCAATGGGAGGTGCAAGCTCAGTATTGGGCAACTCAGAACATGCATTGGGCGGAGCAGGCTCAGAGTTGGGGTACTAACGCTCAATATTGGTCTCAACAGCAACAACAAATGGCTTCGCAGACTCGTCAGTTGGATTCTCTGGAGCAACAACTGGCTCGTTGGAATGTTTCTCTGGGTGGGCCGTTTCCTCCACCGCCGTCTCAGCAGTGATTTTCACTGTGGTTGTGTACGCTTTTCTTTTCCCTTTTCTTTTTCATTTTTGTGCTTGTTGATGTTTCTTTTGTTTTCATGTTTTTGTTTTTGTGTATGTTTTGCGTTGCTTTGGTCTTTTGCTAGTTTGTTGGTATCTATTTTCTGTTTCAACCCTTCCTTTGGTTTGCTTTGTGATACTTTCCGCCTTCTTTTATGGCTTCTTGATGGACAATGAGGACATTGTCATGTATTTTTCGGGAGGGGGGGGGGTGTGTTTGTTATAATATTGATCTTGTGCGTCCTCGGGTATTTCTTGTTTGGAATTATGATGTAGAAGTTGAAGTTGAAGTTTATAACTCATGTCTTGATAGATTTTATTGATCAAGATGGTTTTATCATGAATTGATTGGTGCGGTTGTTGCATGTCTATTGTGGGACGATCCACATTTGAATTATTGATGCTTAATTTTTGAGTATAAGTGAAGGTTAGGAGATGGCGCTTTAGAAGTGTATCCCTCTTGTTTAATCAATAAAAATAAAAAAAAAATAAAAAAAAGAGACAAAGAAAAAAAAGAAATTGTTTAATGGTTTTAATAAGTTGAGTCACTTTGGGAGGCTTCTGCTCTTCTGGAAACCATGAGCATAGGAAATCACATGAGGATACTTTAGATGACCTCTAAATATCCACACCTCATGAATTATGGCCATATAACCCAGTTTGACTTGACATTTGTTGAATTCATTTGTTTAAATTTTGTTGCATTGTGAAGGGCTCTACCCTTCTTTCTCATTGATTTGAATTCGTTCTTAAAGTTTGAGGAATGGGTATGGGGAACCACGCTAGGAGGCCGGATTTTCCGTGAATGCACCTAGTGAAGATTGCCCGGAATTCGCATTGTCTTTAGTATAGTTTAATAAATGGTTCAAGTTGGGATACTCTTTGTTGTCATTGTTTCCTTTCTTTGATCTTGTGCTTGGATGTTAGGCAGATTGAGGTCTTGTGTGGAGGGCAACTCATTTGATGTGTGATTACTGTTTTTTATTGATGAATGATAGATTATCTTGTGATTGGGAGTTTATTGAGGTATGCGTTATTTAGTTCAAGTTTTCACTTTCTTCATTTTAATTTTTAATAAGAATTGCTTGAGGACAAGCAAGGTTTTGTGTGTGGAGGGGTTGTTTCGCCTGTTTTTGATCGTATTTTGGATAGTTTAATTGGTGCATGTTAGTTGATTTTCGGCATGGTTTGTTCGTTTTTAGAGGGTTGAATGCACTAATGTGTCGGTTAGAGTATTGTGTGGAAAATGCAGGTTTTTTTGCTTAATATTCATGATTTGGAGAGAAGTGTGACAGAAATATGCAGTGCTCATGGTCCGGCGATCGCCCGGCACCAAGTACTACGTTGGGCGATCGCCCAGCTGGGAATTTTCCACGCGAGGAGACAGGGGCTTGGTTTGGGCGCTCGTCCACCTTGGACGATCGCCGAGTGGTGGTGTGAAGAAGTAGACCTCGACGATCGCCCTTCTCCGTCGATCGTCCGACACTCTGGCATGCGGGCGAGCAAAAACTACAGAGAGTTTACTTCAGCGACCGCCTACCTCGTCGTTCGTCCAGCATGGTCGAGGAAGCTTCAGAGAGTGATCCTCAGCGCTCGCTCAGGCCTGGCGCTCGTCCGACGTTCGATGGTGGAGATTGATTGTATTCTAGCGGAGCACCTCGTCGATTGTTCAGCTCTGACGATCGTCTGTGACTGGGAAGGTGATGAAGGAAGAAGTTCCGCGAGACTCCTTGGACGATCGTTGGTGTCAGGCGGTCGTCCGGGGAGATGTGTTGAGAGGTGTTGGACGATCGCCGAGTCTAGGCATTTGTGCAGGAGTGGAGTTTCATGTGAGCACGGACGCTCGTCCGTGCTCGTCGTTCGTCGAGGTATGGCGGCGGTTACAGCTGTATAAATAGGGCTTGGTTATTTTTCCTTACACACGTTATTTTTTACGTTTATTTTTTGGGAGCCGCCAGCGACAGATTACAGCTTTTCTTTCCAGTATTTTCCAGTATTGCTCTAGTTAGACTTATTACGTTCGACTCGTACGGAATTTGTGACAGAACTTCACTATGAGTTCAGATTTAATTCAGTTTCTTTCTATTTCTTTCAATCAATTGTGAGTTATTTTTCTGACTTTAAATTATGCTTATGATTTTATTTGTGTTCTTAGAATTAGGGTTTTATATTCTTGCCTAGATTAATTTGTTCTTTTAATTTCTTAGATTAGAAATCCTCACTCAATCAATCTTTACTGCTTTCGTTTTATTTTGTTTTTATTTCGCAATACCACAATCACCCTGTTAAGCCTTCCTTGTGAGAGGATATTCGGGTTAACTTATCTAATCTAGAACAACCACGTTTAATTGCGTGCGACTTAGATTAATTAGGTTGAACAAGCATAAACAAATGCTCTATCTTACTACTGAAAGGGACTTGTATGCAGAGCAGAAACGACTGCTCTGATACCACTCTGTCACAACCCCAAATCCCGAGGGACGGCAAAGTCGGGATGCTACTAGGGGTTGGATTAAAGAGGCGGGGGAGAAAGGGGAATGCATGAATAAACACACTAACTAACAACAATAAATAAACTAATTACTATGAACTGACTTCATTTAATAAAAAGAAAGTCGATCTCGAAGGATCGCTCGACATAGATGTTTCAGAGTAAACTCGGTATTAAGTATGAGACTTAACCAAAAGGATTTATACATCAAAAAGAAATAGTTTTGCAGCGGAAAACGTAGAACTTAAACACTGGTCTTCTTTCCTATGTACAACTCTACTCAACCTCCACCGCTTCCGTCACTCAACCTGCACATTTATAAATATATGCAGGGCTAAGTACAAAAGCACTTAGTGGGCACATTGCCGAAAATCATATCATAAGAGTATGGATTAATCAGGCATCTCAATAAGTAACGCATCGGGGTTTTCGTCAAAGGCCCGTGCCTACTAAACATTTTTCTTTTCATAAACATAGCTGATCAGCATTTTTCTGTTGTTACGTTCAACTTGCCCATTTTAACGCCGGGGAAGAGTTAACTTCTTCCGCGCACGTTCCTCACCGTGGCTGTGTAATACCCCGGATTTTTCTTCCGTCGCTAAAATAAAAATTTAATTATTAATTAAGGCTTTGCACGCCTAAGTTAAGGATTTTCGATTCTAAGACTAACGGTGAAATCCGTTTCTGAAAATAAATTCCAGAAGTCGGTTGAACGACTACTGTATTAGGGTTTCCGCGTCCGATAAAATTCTCGTTCGAAAACTCAGATCGAAAAATCGTCAGACTTTACATTCACTTTTTCTGCGATACGAGTCCACTGGAGAAAGTCAGTTTTTATTATTTTTCCGGGCGAATTTTGGACTGTCTTATCCCGACTTTTCATTGGATTTCGGAAAACGAAATATGCTTTCTGAGTATGTGATTTATTTCTAATCTAGTGGTCGAATTAGATTTCGTCAAAAACGTAACCGTCTAGGGTTTTAATTTCTCGATTTTATAACGTCGTATTAGACCCGTAAAACGAGATATTTCGATTAAAAATCTATCACTAAACCGCCACCTTACCCTATGACTCATCACTTTGTTAGTTTATTTCTGCTTTATACAATTCTATCATAAACACCTCATCATCTCTCTCCCTCTCCCCTTAATACCGCCCCCTCTCTCTCTTCTCTCTCTCATCTCTCTTGTTCCACCATTGTTGTTCATCCTTCAAGTTCTCAAGCTCTACAACTAGTTCGTCTTCCGATCAATCTTATTTCCGAGTCCATAATCGACAAGGTAAGAGCTTCCTCTACGGATTGAACCGAACAAAACTTCTTTCCCTCAATATTGATTATTTTCGAAAGTTTGAGGAAGAAGGAGCATGATGTTCTATGATTAATACATGTTATAGCATACTTAGGAATGGATTTTATGGATAGAAATCATGTGGAAATCAACCTCCTAATAATTTCCTTATTACCGAAAATTTAGAGGATTTAGGGGTTTGATGTTTAGTTCGATTTTTAGATGATTGATTAGTGGATTTGTGTTCTATATATTGATAGATTGATGCATGAATTGTTTTAGAATTTTCTAAAAATAAAAAAAAAATGTAAGAGAGAAAGAAATAGGAATTGGAATGAGTAAATGTTATGTTTTGGATGATGTGATGAAATTATTCATATGTAGTAAGAGTATAGATGATAACATAATTTAATGAGATTTTTCTAAAAATAAAATAGAAATCGTAAGAAATGAAAAACCGACGATAAGTTAAGATTCGATAATAATTTGAGTATATGGCTTTCATATTAGTGAATCTTGGTAGTTGATGAGCGATATTGGAAAGTTTGAGCAAAATCGGAGAACGTTAAAATTTTAGTAAGAGACGAAGAATCGTCGATAAGTTTTGTATGAATAATGAAATAGGTTTATGATTTGAACATATGTTAATCTTAGTAATCAAGGAACGTTATTGGAGAATTTGAACGAATTCTAAAGAAGTTAGAATTTTGGTAAGAGACGAGAAATCGAGTCTAAGTGTCGATAAGAAAGTCGAATAAGGAAACTAATCGGATATTAGTGTTTAAACGTTGATAAACGAACAAGTTTGTAGTTGGTGATTTTTCCATTCGAGATATGAGATGATATAAGTTATAGTTTATGAACTAGAAGCTGATGAATGAAATTGATTTGGAATTGAAATTTGGTTTAGTAATTGGTTAGTTGAAAAAGACGAGGAAATGCTCGTCGTTTGTTTAATCAAGAGATGTGAAGGTGTTCCCGATAAAGGAACACGTGTCTTAACTGTAAAAAGATAATAATTTCGTGAGCTTAAAGTTTGTATAGCATTGATCGAACCTAGGGAATCGTGCGTCGAGTTATACGAGCACCTAGGGTTTCACTCGGACTGTTTTGCGATGCGTTACGGAAACTGTCATAACTTTTAGCTCGCTTAACGAAATCGAGATCCGTAAATTGAATAATAAACTAGACATCCGTAGCTTTCTTTTGGTATCAAATTCATCCCCTGTTTCGCAGAATTATGTTCTCTATGAACTCTAGAACTTCTGCCTTGTGCAGAAACTTTCGTAACCCTATTTTCTTAAGTTGAATTCTTTTTAACTTCGATCCTTGAGAACTTCTAAGTCGTTATAAGTTATCGACTTCCATTATTAACTGACCTAAGTGTCTAGTAAAGGAACCGAGTTAGTTTATAAGCGAGAAATGTTTGAGTCTCATTTATTCGTTAATTAAAAGAATATAGTTAAAGTGCAAAGGCCTAAAAATCTAAAATGAATTCGATTTCCTTTTCTTTATCGTCTTGACCACTTATTAAAGTTTGATTATTTGCGTTCAAAGGAGGAAGTCGAGTTTAGAAGACAGGACGAAAGACAGAAGACGGAAGCTTTAGTTGTTCTGTAATCGCCTAAAGGTGGGCTTTCTATAAAAATGTGTGGGTTTTTCCACATATCAAATCAAATGAGCGATGCTCGAAAATATTTACTTACTGCTTTGATAACTGTGTTTTGAAATCATATCAAAATATTTGTTTTATGTGAGTTCTTTTGTGCCTTTCTGAGTTAGCCAAAGGGGGTTAACTAATCGATCAGACCGCTGAGTTAACCGTAAGGGTTTTTCAGGGTTGAGTGTACACGGTAGCCGGTGTGTGTGGTACCCTGTTGAGGGGTAGCCAGCCACGGTGAATAGAACGTGCGCGGGAGAAGTATACTCTCCCCCGATGTTGAAACAGAAGTTGGGCAAGTTGAACGTAACATCAAGTAAAGGCTTGGCCAAGCTATATTGTGAAAAGTGAAAGAAAATGTTTAGTAGGCACGGGTATTTGATGAAAACCCCCGATGCGCTATTTATCGAGATGCCTGATTTAATCTATACTTATAATATATTTTCGGCAATGTGCCCACTAAGTGTGTTTATACTTAGCCCTGCATATGTTTTATAAAATGTGTAGGTTGAGTGACGGGAGCGGCGGAGGTTGAGTAAAGAGTTGTAGTTAGGATGAAGAACTTGTGTCAAGCTTTACACTTTCCGCTGCCAATCTTTTTGAGTTAATGTAAACCTATCTTTTTGTCTAAGTCCCGAACAATGAACTTAGTTCCTTTTTGAACAACTTGTCAAGCGATCCTTCAAGGTCGACTCTCTTTCTTTCAATAAAATTTGTTCATAGATATCAGTTCTCGTTTAATCATTGTCTGTTTATTTATTTATCCCCTTCTTCCCCGCTTCTTTAATCTAACCCCTGGTCGCACCCTGGCTTTACTGTCCCTCAAGATTTGGGACTGTGACAGGCTGGCTACTCCTCAATAGGGTACCACACACACCGACTACTGTGTACACTAACTCTGGAAAGCAGTCGGCTAACTCAGAGTCCGATCGATTTAGTTAGCAGTCGGCTAACTCAGAATGGCACAAAGGAACTCACATAAAACAAATCATTTTATGCACTGATAATCACTTTGAAAACACACTTATCAAAGCAGTAGATAAATATTTTCGAGCATCGCTCATTTTATTTGATATATAGAAAAGCCCACCTTAATCGTTTACAGAACAAACTTTAACCTTCTGTCTTCCGTCTTGTCTTCAACTCCGACTTCCTCCTTTTATCGCAAATATTCAAACTTTAGTCATGGGTCGAGACGATTAAAGAAAAAGAAATCGAATTCGGTTAAGTCTTTTAGGCATTTGCACTTTAACTAATCTCTTTTGATTAAAGAAGAAACGAGACTCGAACACATCTTGTTTAGAACTAACTCGGTTCCTTACTCGACATTTAGAACATCATAACGGAAGTCGATAACTCTTAACGACTTAAAGGTTCTTAAAAAATTAAGTTAAAAGGAATTCAACTTAAGAAAATGAGTTTTAGAAATTTCCTGCACAAGTCAGTAAGTCTGGAGCTTATATAGAACAAATTACTTCGAAACAGGGGATGTGCCTTATGTCAAATGAAAGCTACGGATGTCTAATTTACTGTCCAATTTACGGATCTCGATTTCGTTAAGCGAGCAGAGAGTTATGACAGTTTCCGTAAAGGATCGCAAAACAGTCCGAGATAAACCTAAACGCTCGATAAAACCCGATGCACAATTCCCTAGGTTCGATCAATGCTATACAACCTTTATGCTCACGAAATTACTATCATATTACAGTTAAGACACACGATCATTTCTCACGAATACTTCCTCCTTCCTTGATTAATAATACGACGAGCACTTTCTCGTCTTTTCACTAATCCATTTACTAAACCAAATTTCATTTCAAACTCACTTTAATCTTCTAACTTCTATATTCATAATTTATATGAAATTATCATCAACTACATTCTTGTTCATTAATAGACAACAAACACTAATATCCGATTAGTTTCCTCGTTCGACTTTCTTATCGACGATTAAGCTCGTCTCTTTGTCTCTTACTAAAAATTCAACTTTCTTAGAATCCATTCAAACCTTCCAATTATCAACATCAACTACTAAGATTAACTAGTATGAAATCCATAAACTTATATCATAATCGAATCTTAACTTATCGATGATTCTTTGTCTCTTACGATTCCATTTTTATTTTTAGAAAAATCTAACTTAAATCTATGTTGAACTACAAGCTTACCTCTCTTCATAAATCATATCCCATCCTCAATATCACAAGATTTACTTAATCATAACCCTACTTCTTTGTCTCTTACCATTTTGTTTTTATTTTTAGAAAATTCTCAATTAATTCACACATCAATCTATTAATACATAGAGTGATAAACTACAAACCAATCATCTAAATTCAAAATTAAACTTCACCTACATGATCTCATAATTTTTGAAAATTATCCCATAATTTCTACAATGATTTTTACTTGATTTCTATCCATAGAAATTTAATCATAAGCATAAATAACATGAAATAAACTTAGAAGTTGATCTCCTACATCTCTTGAATATTTCGAAAATTACAAGAATTGGAGGGAATGAATTTTGATTGGTTGGAATTGATGAGGGAGTTCTTACCTTCACGATTATGTAATCGGAAACGAAATTGATCGATAAACAAGAAAGCTTTGAGGATCGAAAGCTTAAGAAAATGAAGAACACACTTGAAGATGGTGAAGAACTTGAAGAACAAGAGAGAGAAGAGAGAGAAGAGAGAGGGGGCGGTTAAGAGGGAGAGAAGAGAGAAAGAAATTATAAGGTGTACACTTGATATTTATACTAAAGTAGAAGGAAGACTAGAGGGGGGGTATGTGGCGGTTTGGGAGGGATATTTTTATCCAAAATGTCTCGATTACGAGTCTAATACGGCGTATTGAAAACGATTAATTATTTTCTTAGACAGTTACGTTTCCGGCGAAAATTAATTCGACCCTTAGATTGGAAATAATTTACTTAGTCGGAAAGCACAATTCAAATTCTGAAATCCATTGAAAAGTCGGGATGTCACAGTCCAAATTTCGCCCGAAAAAATAAATAAAACTGATTTTTACTAACTTACTCGTATCGCAAAATAAGTGAATGTAATGTCAGACGGTTTTTCGATCTGAGTTCTCGAACGAAAATTCTATCGGACGCAAAAACCCTAATATAGTAGTCGATTGAACGACTTCTGGAATTTATTTTCAGAAACGGATTTCACCGTTAGCTTTAGAACTAAAATTCCTTAACTTAGGCGTGCAAAGCCTTAATTAATTAGAAAATTTTTTATTTCTCGTCGGAAGAAAATATCTGGGGTATTACATGGAGTTTGGCACAACAAAAAGAGAGAATCTAGATAAGATGGGTGCATGGTACTACATAAAAGGGAGAGATCTTCACACAATGACATGTTCATCCCAAGCATCATGGGTCATTAGCTAGATTTTTGGTGCAAGATATTATGTTAGAGTCTGACAAAAGAGGCAACTAATTGCAAATCCAGCTTTCTCAGTCAAGAAAATCTATTATGAGCTTCGAGGTGAAGTGGAGAAAGTAGATTGGTGCAAACTTCAGTACAAATGTAGCACCACCGAAGTGTGTCTTTATATTTTGGCTAATCATTCTTGGAAGGCTGGTGACTTGTGATAATCTGGCCAAAATAGGGATAAATGTGGATAAGACTTGCAGCTTATGTGGAGGAGAAGCTGAAACCCTCAAACACCTGTACTTTAAATGTGATTTTCTCATCCCAGGTTTGGAGAGGTTTGCAGCAATGAAGAGGCTTATTTGGAAACATTGGAACATGAGAAGATGAGAAGGAGAAGTTGAAAGCTTACTGTGGAGCAAATTCAGGAAAACAAATGTTTATCGCCTTGCTATCACGGTGGTTGTTTACTATATTTGGAAGGAAAGGAATGCTAGAAGATTCCAAGCTATATCGATGGGTGCAACAAAGGTTTTGAGGCAATGCCAGGTAACAGTGGCAACAAAGAATAGAGAAGTGAAGAAACTTGCTAGGTTTTTGAGATTGTAATAGAGTTTGTTGTGTAGTTTGTATGGAAGTGGAGGTTGTAAGTCTGTTTTGTCATGAAAATTTTGGTGGAATAAAATTTATTTACCAATTAAAAAAAATATTATGAACCAAACAAATGTAGAGTAAAGAATAAATAAAAAAAATATATTAGAAACAATCATTTTGTACCACACATTAACATAAATTGATTAATGACATTAAATAAAATATGAAATATCTCATCTCATGATCCCCTTGCCTAAAGGATCATATATCTCATCTCATGATTTGTACTCCCTTCTATTCAAATTAGATGTCATCATAAGCTTTGGCACATTATTGAAAAAAAAAAAATCATTTCCCAAACTAACCTTATTTATTGACAAACAAATAGAAAGCAAAGTCATTGAAATAACGAAAATGTGAATAGGTATTCATATGTTTAATTAATGAAGAGGTAATAATTAATGGCAAAACAATATTTAATTTATAGATAATATAAAGACCTAGAACGACACTAATTATGATTAGGAGGGATTATTAATTAAGAAGGATAAGATATTGATTTTGAAAATTTGATCTTTTTAAGATTTTATTTCTATGCTAAATATATAATGAAATATAAATATGATAAAATACTGATTTTAAGTCCAGAAAATTTGAGAATTTAGATAAATGAGAATGAAAGGATTTGAAGGGTGTCACATATAATATTTTTTTAGATAAAATAGTTTTCATTGTATAATATGTAGATAGATAGATAGATAAATTTAGATAGATAGATTCATAGATTACAAAAACACAAGTACCAAATCTTACGTTAGACTGTTAGAACATGCACAACGGTGCATAAATAGACCTCGAGTCTATCCTTGAGGAAGGTGATTTTGGTGGTGTCCCAATGATTGGATAGACTCAGGTGTCACATAATGGGGTTGATATATAGACCTCGGGTTTATCCAATCATTGACAATGATTGAATAATTTTTTTTGTTATTTTTTTTTGTATTTCTAATAAATAATAATAATACTTAATTAAATAGAAAAAATTAAAAACGACAATTTTATTGAATTAAAATAAAAAACATACAATAATTAAGAAAAAAAATTACAAGAACTACTAGTTGAGTGGACCGAAACGTGTCCAAATTTCTTCAATCAACGCGCATCCTGAAGTCGAGCTTGTCTCTCAATATATGCGTTGTGTGTCTCTCAATATATGCGTAGAATTTTTGAGGTGAAGGATGGATTTTGGTGTGAAGGATGAATGAATTGAAGGGGTATTTATAGTTGAAGAATAAAAAAAATTAATGGGACCAATGGGGACACACCACGTGTCCCCAAAATTAAATTAAGTGAGGTCGAGAGCGGTGTCGAAATAACGACACCACTCTCTACACCGGCTATCAACATCGGCAGATTGACCCCGCCACAACGGTATCGACACCATGGGGTCGAGGAAGTGGAGTCGAGCAAGGGGGTCGACACCCGCGATCGACCCCCCGTTGTGCTTGCTCTTACAGTACTGATGATATAGTGTAAAACAGTCGATAAAAAAGAGCATATAATCGAATGTACTTTAGGGTTTTTTCTGTGCACAATATTCAAACACATATAATCGAATGTACTTTAATTTGACTGCATAATTAGTAGCCGATCTATTTAAAAGTACGGACAACTCGTGGATTTTGCAAATATTTGTTATAGAGAAATTTTTGATTCCTTTCAAATTAATTAGTGTGTAGCCCGTCGAAAATCGATGGGAAATTATTATTTAATAAAATTAATAAAATCCAATATTTGACAATATAAGAAAGATATTGTTTGTCAATTTTTTTAAGTAATACCTATAAAAAAATTCAAATTTAATTCACACCTATTTTTATAGATAATTTTCAAAACCCTTGTTCTTCTCAAAATTCATACGAGACAAAAACTATTTACTTTTCAAAGAGATGTTTTGTGTTGATTTTGTATGACAATTAAGGTAGTTCTTTTTTAATAGCAAATATCTATTTGTCTCTCTACATTATAAAAAAATAAAAGTTGTCCTACTGGTACTGAATTGTCCCTCAACACGCACAATTTTGGGTTAGAATTGGCTCATGAACAAATCATTAATAAATTTTCTGCTAATTTTCCCACACATTCTGTTTGAAATTTATATATTGGTATTTATTTGAAATCCGATAAAAAAAATCTGTCATTTGTGTTCCTTTCTAAAAAACTCGTATAGCAATGCCCGTCTACTGCTACGGTTTCGGGTCGAAACCGACCCGCTGACCACGATTTTGATCTACAAGTGCGTAATTTTTGAAATTGATTGTATTATTCTTTCTCGTCCTTAACCATGTAGTAATATTTGCTAACTACAATTATATATTATGCAATATTGAAAACCTGATGATTTTAGATTTAGAAAATACATGAAAAAATGTATAAAATGAAAAATTTCTCGAGTTGAGGTACTCGTTAGCTGGAAAGCCCGTTTACGCCACATATTTGGGTCAGAATCGGCCCGCTAATCATGATTTTGATTTATAAGTGCGTAATATATGAAATCAATTTAGAATTTATGTAGAACCAAAATTTAATTACAAAAATTGATTGTAATATTCGTACTCGTCCTTAACTATTAGTAATATTCGCTAATTACATTTATGAATTATGCAAAGTTGCAAACACAACTACAAATAACGTAAAAATTAATTCACTGATGATGATTTTAGATTTTACAAAATACATGACAAATAATGTACTCCCTCCGTCCATGATTTATTTCCCTACTTACCCACATTTTTTTGTCCATAATTTATCTCTCTACTTACCTTTTTATACATTTATACCCTTCCACTTTACCTAAAATTACTATCCCTTGCCATTATTGAACCCACCCTAATCTATTAACCCAAAACCATTAACCTACTAATTACCTTTAGAAGTGGACTTGCATGCGACAATTTTCTTTTTTTTAATTATCTTCTTCTTTCGTTTTTCAGTTTCGAATTTAATATTTTTCAATTTAATTTTTAATAAAATCATTTTTTTAAATTCTTTCATATTCTCTTTTTAATTTTCTTTTCATTAAATGCAATGAAAGTAAATTCAGAAATTATATGAGTTGAGAAATTAAATTTAATTAAATTCAGAAATTATATGAAATCTAATTTAATCATATTAGTACGAAATGAAAAATCAAATGAATCACACACGCACATACAAATCAAACAAATCACACACACACACACACATTTCATCACTTAAGTAAACACACATACAAATCAAATTAATCAAATTCATTTAAGCTTTCTTTGCATATTTAAATTAAATGAAAGCAAAATTTTCCAATGAATCAAATAAAATTAAATGAATCCACTAACACAAGTTAAACAATAAAAAACGGTACAAAGATTAGCAAAAGTAAGTAAAAGATTAACACTATCCCTACTTTCTAACTTTTACCCATTAAAAGCAACTTTTGAAGCTCAAATGGAGAGATAAATCATGGACGGAGGGAATATAAAATAAAAAATTTAAAAGAAATAAGAATAAAGAATTGAGATGTGTCACGTGGGATCTCGAGTTGAGGTACCCGTTAGTTGGTAATTGGCACGTCTACCTAATATATTGGCCAAATTAAAATTAATTATTTTTTAGAGAATATCATGTGATATAGCCAATATGAGTATTGAAATATAAATTATGGCCCACCCTCTTCATAAATATAAATTATGGCCATTTTTTTGAACTTAGGACCTAAATACTCCTTTCCCTCTTTTATTTGTGATCAATTTTATTGACACTTAATTTCCTTTTCAATTTTTTTTTCTTTTTTTACTGTTTTTTTTTATTTTCCAGTTTTTTTTTCTTTTCTTTTTCTATTTTTTTCTTATTTTCCAAAATTTTTTTCTTTTTTTTTCTGTTTTATTTTTTATTTTTCAGATTTTTTTTTCTTATTTTCCAGATTTATTTTTCTTTTTTCTGTTTTTTTTTATTTTCCAGATTTTTTTTCTTTTTTATTTTTCAAATTTTTTTTAATTTCCAAATTTTTGTTTGCCACTTCGTTTTTTTGTTTGCCGCTTCTTCTTTGGTTAAGATTCGAGCGAGGGGAGCCGAAGGCCTCGGAGCGAGCCGAAAAAATTTAAATTATTGCCCGACGATTATCCTTATATTAGTAATCGGAGCGAAGGCGAAACCGTATAATCGGAGCCGAAGGCGGAGCTGCAAAATCGGAGTAGTATAACTTGAAATAATTGGAATGTTCGTCCCAAGAGTACCATATCATAACTTGGAACATCTGGAACTAATTTGACAATTCGTCTCAGTTGTACCAAATCTGGAACAATTGGCACTAATAAGGCTAAATTCGTACCAGATGTACTAGAACAATTGGTACTAATAAGACTAAATTTGTACCAAAAGTACCAAATGCCTCATACCCGCCCGACCCGACCCGCGCCCGCCCGCGTCAAACCCGACCCGCTCCGCATTTCAATAAGGGTATTTTCGTCCCAAATTGAAAAAAAATGGCCAAAATTTATATTTTTGAAGAAGGTGGGCCAAAATTTATATTTTAATGATCATTATGGCTATTTCAAAATATGTCTCTATTTTTTATCAAATTAAGTAAAATTCTATTAGACTACTTCAAATTTTAATTCATTCAATCAATAGATTAGCTAAATTATTTTGGAACCATTTTTGATCAATTAATAAATTAGTTCCCTACAAAAAATAATTATGTATTCGATCAACTAATAAACTGACCAAATTAAATTAAATTAAATTAAACTATTGAAAATATAGTTATTTATTGAATCTAGGTATTATAGACTTCTTAATAGGTGAAGTTTCATTAAAAAACCGATATGGAACACAAGATTTTAGTAGATATTTAAAATCTATTATTTTATATTTAAAAATTCAAAAATTTAAAAACTTAGATAAATAGGAATGAAGGGATTTGGAGGTGGCACATAGAACTTTTGCAAAGCTAGAATCATTTTTAAACTTTTGCAAAGCTAGAATCATTTTTAAACTTTTGCAAAGCTAGAATCATTCTTATTTTAGTAATATAATGATGACGTAATTAATATATAAGTAAATTTTTATATATATTTGAACATGCATTTTTATAGATAATTTCAAAGCTCCATTTATTTTCGAAATGATGTGAGATAAAAGTATTTGTGGATGCTTTTGACATCAAATACATTTTTGTCCCAAGATTATATACCAACCTTCTTGCTCGCGCTAAAACCTCTCAGCGCACGTTAGCCGTGAAATCGTTATCATGCGCCCATGCCGGAACCAGGGCGGAGGGGGCGGCCGAGGAAGAAGATCACAGTGGAGGACCTAGCACAAGTTGTGGCTAAAAGCTTGATGGTAGTTTCCGATGAGAAATCAGAGCACAAGTCCCAGGCGAGTGAGATTCGAGGAGTAAGCCATGAAAAATCATACGCAGCGGTTGCTTCTCAAATGAACGATGTTCCAGAATCATCGACGGCGGCGAGATCAAGGGAACTAGGGAAGTTGAAGCAATCAGAGCAGAGATCTAGGGAAGAAGAAGCTGAGCCAAATCCTACACATTGACGCAACACGAAAGGTATGCAGCTCTCTTTTATTTCTCCGACCTTGAAGAATGGTAGTCCAGTTGCTTGCTTGGACAAATCTGTTGTTGAGATTGAAGCTCGTAAATGGAGACATACAATTATACTTTATGTGATTGGTAGCTTTCCTACGATCAGTTTTCTGCATACCTTTTTAATGAAACAGTGCCATGTTATGGAGTCTGAGATTTTTTACCATGGGGAAGGCTATTTCGTGGTCAGATGTATCAACATGGAGGATAGGGACACAATTCTTTACTCTGGTCCTCACACCACTGGAAGTAGACCTGTAATTGTGAAGGCGTGGGTTCCTAATTTCAATTTCGATGAGAAGATATTAAAAGTGATACCTCTATGGTTCAACTTCCCAATCTCCCCCTTAACTGCTAAGGAATGGATTTATTAAGCAGAATATGCAGTGTATTGGGCACCCCTCTCATAGCTGATGATTGCACCTCAATCCAGAATAGGATATCTTGTGCTAGGCTCTTAGTGGAGATAGACGTGACACAACCACTAAAGCATTCAAATCTGATTGAAGGTGAAGAGGGGCAACAAATGTCTTGTGTGAGAATGAAGATTTTCAGACGATTGTTAAGGAGGTGTGGGAACAACAGATGTGCAACAACAGATTAAGCAACATTAGTAAAAAACTCAAGGCCTTAAAAGCCCCTCTAAAGCAACTAAATGTCACTCAATTCAAGAAGACAATAGATCGAGTAATAAGTGCAAGAGAGAAACTACAGGACATTCAGCAGAAGTTGGCCTTTGACCACCTAAATGCTAAACTTATTGAGGATGAAAATCAAGCCTTACTGGAGCTCGAGAAATAGAGTGGTGTGGAAGAAAGGATATGGAGACAAAAAGCTAGAGTGGACTGGATCAGCTTAGGTGACTATAACACGAAGTTTTTTCACTCCTATGCAAAGGCAAGAAGGAATAGCCAAGCCATAAGAATGCTAATGAAAGAGGATAGGACAAAGTGTGAGACTCAACAACTTATAAAGGAAGAAGTGAGTAACTTCTATCAAGGTTTGATGGGCAGCTCAGCCACTTATCTCCCCATGATTGACAAAAACATTGTGGCCAGGGAGCCAGCCCTATCCCTTTCTATGCAGAGAAATCTCCTCACCCCTATCTCTAATGAGGAAGTGAAACAGGCCCTGTTTCAAATGAATTCTTCTAAATCTCCAGGCATAGATGGATATAATGTATACTTCTACTAGAAAGTCTGGCCAATCATTGGAAGTGAGGTCACATAGGTAGCGAGAGACTTGTGAAGGATTATAGGCCATTGCTTGCTGCAATGTTCTCTATAAAATCATTTCTAAGGTTCTAACCAATAGAATACAACTTGTACTGGATTCTATAATCAGTCATAGCCAATCAGCGTTTATTAAAGGCAGATCAATTAGTGACAACATCCTTGTTAGTCATGAGCTGATAAAGGGTTACACAAGGAAGAACATATCACCAAGATGCATGGTGAAAATCGATTTGCAGAAAGCCTATGACTCTATTGAATGGCCTTTTCTTCAATTTCTCTTATTGGAATTGCAGTTCCCTTATGACTTTGTTAATCTGATCAAGACCTGCATCACCTCTGTATCTTACATCATCAATGTGAATGGGGAACTGACTACTCCTTTCAGGGCCAAGAAAGGGCTGAGATAAGGAGATCCCATGTCTCTTTACCCTTTTGTGATTGGGATGGAATACCTAAACAAATGCTTAATGGAATTACAGGATGATGGAGACTTTAATTTCCACCTAAAATGTAGGAAATTGAGATTAACTCATGTGAGCTTTGCAGATGACTTACTTCTTTTTTCTAGAGGAGATATCATTTCAGTGAGAAAGATGATGCAAGCTTTTCACAAGTTCTCTCTTGTTTCTGGCCTCCAAGCTAATCAAAAGAAGAGCAATATCTATTTTGGGGGAGTCTCAACTCAATTGCAAGAAGCCATTTTAGCTGAGTTTGGAATGCAGAAAGGGGAATTACCCTTCAAATACCTTGGTGTGCCTCTTTCCACCAAGAAACTGACAATTTTACAGTGTCAACCCCTCATTTCTAATCCAAACAGCTTGTAGGTCGTTTCTTTGGACTGAGGCTTCTGGGGTCACTAAAAGAGCACTTGTGGTGTGGGAATATATGTGTCTTCCAAAGAATGCAGGGGGCTGGAACCTCACAAACATGAAACTCTGGAACAAGGCAGCGATCTGTAAGCTTCTTTGGTGTATTGCTCAGAAACAAGATCATATTTGGATCAAGTGGATTCATGAATATTACATAAGAGGACAGGAAATCACAACCATGAACATGCCCAAGCAAGCTTCATGGATTGTGAAGAAGGTTTTAAAAGCTCGTGAGGTTTTGCGTGCTATCCCTGATGGCTTGAGAATGCTGCAACAACAATCATTTTCTATTAGAAGGGTTTATCAAGCTTTGAGGGGAGAAACTCAAAGGGTGCAGTGGAGGAAGATGTTGTGTAATAATCGAGCCCCCCCGAAGTGTCTATTCATAACATGGCTGGCTATCTTAGGCAAGCTAGCAACGAGTGATAATCTGCTGAAAGTGGGAGTCATTTGTGAGAGGCAATGCATCTTGTGCATGAAAGAGGAAGAGAGTATCCAACATCTCTTTTTTGCTTGTGATTTCTCTGCTATGGTTTGGGAGCAGCTTACGAGATGGAGTAAAATCAATTACAGTAGGAGGGACTGGAATCAGGAGATGGAAGTAATGGTAATGCAGTGCAAATCAAATAAAAGGAAACATGAGGTATATACGATCTTGATTTCTATCGCAATTTATTACCTGTGGAGGGAAAGAAACGCGAGGAAGTTTCAAAACAAGATTTCTACAGCTGAGACCATCATCAGGGAATGTCAAGTGAATGTTGCTATAGTATGTAGGAAAGATCGAAACTAGCTCTTTTAATCCTCTCCTGAGGTTCTGTGTTTAGCGAGTTGTAGTGGGGTTTGGTGTTTTATTTTGTAATGGTTCCATTACCTTTTGGCTAAATAAAGTATTTTATTTACCAAAAAAAAAAGTTATGAAGATTATCTAGAATAATAAAGTGACGCTAAATATCATACATTATGGAATGGGTAAACTCTTTTTAAATACCTTTTAATAAAAGATAGAAGTTTTTTGCACTCTTTTATAAGAGTATAAGTTTTCTATATCAAAATTACTTAAAAGACTAAAATACCCTTATTTTACATAAACAAATAAGGAAAAAACAAAAAAATTTAAAAAACCTTCACTTTCTATCGGTCCCCCCCCCCCCCCCACTTCCCCACACCCCACACATCACTTTTCTCTCTCTCTCTCTCTCTCTCTCTCTCTCTCTCTCTCTCTCTCTCTCTCTCTCTCCCTCTCAACCCTCGACAGCACCACACACGACGGCACACACCTACACAAACACACGCCGGTAATGAGTGACCAATCCGACCACCATGGGGAGTCGACTTCTACCTCCGGCAAGGAGGAAGTACGACTCGTCGACAACGAACCACCGGTTAGTGCTAAAATTCCACACGAAATTGAATTTTGGATTTGCAAAATGTATACTTCTAAGTGTGTGTTTATGTTCGATTTATTGAATATGAGAACAACGTACATGATTTTATGAGCATTAGAAGTGTTATATCTAAGATTTGTTGACAAAAAATGGGGTTTGAAGGTGAAAAACGGTGAAAAATGGGCTGCTTACGGTGGGTGTTTATGTACCCACAATGGCACCCATCGTGGGTAGCCCCATCGTGGGCACCTCGTCGTGGGCAGTCCCGTCATGGGTTGCCCTATCGTGGGCATCCCATCGTGGGCAGCCCCGTTGTGGGTTGCTCCGTCGTGGGTTGCTCCGTCGTGGGTTGCTCCGTCGTGGGTTTCCCCGTCATGGGCAGCCTCATCGTGGGTGACCAGAGACTGTTTTATAGATTTTGGATTTTGTGAATTTGTTGGTTTGAACGATCGAACTTCTTTCTTTATGGTTTGTGTGTTTATATTGCAGCCCGATTGTGATTGGATGAGACCTGGATTGCGTTATCATAACAAATTAATAAATATATATATTGTCATGAGACCCCTATTTAAAGAAATAATGAAGGTATTTCGGCACTTTACGCGCAATTCAGTACGGTATCAAGAAGTGCTTGATGAATTTACAGCGGGAATTCTTGGCCGTTACATTAAACATAAGAGGCTTGGAAGTACAAACAGTGCCCTGCATCACTTATTGACCCGTCAGTTGACTGGTCGTGAGATCCCCCCGAATGAGACGTGGTTCTAAATTTCCGAGCGAACCCTCCGCTTCACCACACGCGACTATGCCTGCATTACTGGATTGAATTTCGGAAGGACATATTTCGACCCAAATGCGAGACATCTCCTCCAGCCTGACAGTCTTTTCCATAGAGTATTCAAAGACCGCAAAACTAAAGTTATAGAAATGCAAAATATGTTTAAAGATTTAGAGTTGGGAGACAACCTCGAAGACTATGTGAAGGTAGCTAAGCTCTTAGTTTACTACCTATTTCTCCTTTGTCGGGACCGTAATATGGAGGTCGAGGCATGGGCATGGGCATTAGTTGAGGATCCGGAAAGTTGGGAACAGTTTCCTTGGGGTGATTGCACATATCAGGCATTCACTTACAACATCAACAACACCGCCAAGAAACCCAACCAATGTGACATTGGAACTTATCACTTTTACGGACCGGTTTGAGTTTTACAAATTTGGACTTACGAATGTATTCCACTATTGGGATGGAACTGTGGAACCCAATCAGCCGCCGTTAGAGTTCCTCGATGTTTTATATGGACTACGAGATGTCTTAAAGCAGATTTCAGCACTTTCTTCGAGAGAGAGGTACGTGTCTTGCCTTTATCTTTATAATATTTTATCATTTATATTACATGTTTAATTTGTGATCTAATAATAATTTTACATAGCTTGTTTAGGGTCTTGTCATACATAACACGATGTCTATTCTCCCGGAAGATACGGACGAACTGTATTGGTTCAGTCTTGCCTCGGTGTATCATGTACACTAGGAACCTCCGAAAAAATTAATAGAGAAGAATACAGAAGATGTTTCCCCGAGAAAGAAGGTGAAAAAGAAGGGAAAATTGGCGAAGGCTGTAGAGGTGGTGGGGAAGATAATTAAACCGACCTCATCGGCACAGAAAATCCCAAAACGACGCCGACAGAGCACCCCACCACCACCACCAGTAAATACAGCTGAGACAGTAGAGCCGGTCTATCAGGAGAGACCCAAAGATAGAGTGTGTTGTGTCCACGGACGTCCTTGTCCTGACCACGCGAAGGACGACATAGACGACTACTTCGATAGCCGGCTAAGGGCGGTCTTGATGGACGAGTCTGACAAGGGCTTCTTTGCTACCTTTTCCTGGAAGCTCTTTGCTCAGGTGAAGGAGTATTTTGATCCGAGACACAGACGATCTAGGAGCCCTCCATAGCAGTCTGTTAGGAGCTACATGAGGACCACTGAGCTACACCACCACTCTGCAGAGGTTTCTAGCAGACACCGAAGGTTTCCGGACCCGCCTCGTCACTCTGCAGCTACAGCTCTACAGGGACAGCACAGTCAGCATAGTCACCTCTCTCCTCACATCCCTGAGCGTACCGAGCAGCCGATGCACCACCTGTTAGGGCAGTCGTTTGACCTTATACCCCACCAAAGCGAGCCACCTGAGCAGCCATGGGGGTATCAGCCTGCCCACCAGCAGGAGCAGCCGATGTTCTTCGGCTACAGCACTAGACCGCTGCATCGGTACGACCCTCCGATGTACCAGCCTCCGATGTTTCGACCTCCTATCTGGCAGTAGCACTCGGTGTTTGCAGGCGACGGCAGCAGTAGTCACCTTTTTCCTACTGTCGAGTTCACCCCACATGAGCAGCAGACTCCCTACCAGCCTGAGTACCAGCAGGAGCAGCCGTTTTTTCCTACTGTGGAGGACACCACAAGAGCAGCTCAGACGGCAGGTTTCACCTGTTAATATTCAGTGGTCGTCATCCTCTGAGGAGGAGTCTGCTGAGCATGATTACGAATTGGCGGAGCAAGAAGAGGTGCATGGTCATCGTAAGACGAGCCGTCTGTCGCCATACAGGCGCCTTATTTGGCCATGACTGCAAAGGCCGTGCAGAGGTTGAAACGTATGTATAAGAAGCATAGAAAATCAGAAGAGGATGCTACAATCACAATTAAGACGATTGACCACGTTGTTGTACAATCTGTTTTCTATCGTCTGGAGGATACTCAACAAATGATGTGGGCAGAGGTACAATTCTATCTTTATTACAATAATTCAAACTTATTTGTATATTATAACTAACAAAATTAAATAACATTGCAGGAGATAGAACTGTACATAAACTATATGCGATTCAAGGTGATACATTTAGATAGGTTGACAACTGATGGAGTATGTGAGGCAACCACCGTTATAGTCGGCATTGACTTCTATGTAAGTATTTCTCTTCGATTTATGTAAATCTTGATTTCTTGATTATATTAATATTCTCTTTGATTTATGTAATTTTTTATTGTATTACTAGAATTCTTTGCGAAATGAGTGGAATAGGTTGTACCCTATTGATGCTAATGGCTAGAGAAAGAAAGTTCCTCTAGGGCTTAGACTATATACTAATTGGCATGTACCTGATGCTCTTATTGTCTTAGCCCCAAATCCCGAGAGACGGCAAAGCCGGGGTGCGATTAGGGATTGGATTAAAGAAGCGGGGAAGAAGGGGGAATGAATGAGAATGAATGAATAAACAGACATTAATAACAGAATAAACTCTATGAACAAGACTTCATTAAAATGAAAGAGTTGATCTCGAAGGATCACTCGACGAGGTTCTCGAAAAGAAACTGAGTTAATTGTACGGGGTTTAGACCCAATAGAAAGATACATTAACTTCAAAAAGAGATTGGCAGCGGAAAGCGTAAAGCTAAATACAAGTTCTTATTCTAATTACGACTTCTTAACTCAACATCAACCACCGCCGCTCCCGTCGCTCAACCTACACATTTTATAAAACATATGTAGGGCTAAGTACAAAAGCACTTAGTGGGCACATTGTCAAAAACATATAATAAGTACAGATAAATCAGGCATCTCATTTCTGTAGCACACTGGGGTTTTTCAATAAAGGCCCGTGTCTACTAAACATTTTCTTTTCTCATAAATCTCTCGGCCGAGTATATTCTGACAGATGTTACATTCAATCTTGCCCAATAATTATCACCGTGGCTGGCCGCACATCAACAGGGTTCCACACACAACGGCTATTGTGTACACTAACTTTGGATAGCAGGTCGGCTAACTCAAAGTCCGATCGTTTTAGTTAGCAAGTCAGCTAACTAATAAATCTGGATAGCAGGTCGGCTAACTCAGAAGGGTATAAGAGAACTCACATAAAAACAAATCATTTCATGCTCTGATTATCACGTTGAAAACACAATTATCAAAGCTTGTAAACAAAGATTTTCGAGCATCGCTCATTTTATTTCGTATATAGAAAAGCCAACCTGACTGATTACAGAACTACTATTCGAGCTTCCGTCTCTGGTCTTCCATCCTATCCTCGGTGCTGACTTCCTCCTTTTATCGTAAATAAACAAACTTAAGCAACTTGAAAACAATAAAAGAAACAGAAAATTGAATCGGTTTTTAGTCTTTTAGGCTTTTGCACTTTTACTACTTTCTTTTGATTAACTAATAAACGAGACTTCGATCAATTCTTGTCTACAAACTGACTCGGCTCATTACTTGACACTTAGGTCAGTAGATAATGAATGTCGATAACTTAGAACGACTTAAAAGTTCACAAGGAACAAAGTTAAATAGGATTCAACTTAGGAAACTAAGCTTTGGAAACTTACTGCACAAGTCAGTGATTCTGGGGTTCGCACAGAACAGAGCATATTAAAACATGGGATGTAATTTATACCAAAAGAACGCCATGGGTGTCTCGTTTACTCTCCAATTTACGGATCTCAATTTCGTTAAGCGAGCTAAAAGTTATGACAGTTTCCGTGAAACGTCACAAAACAGTCGCGCGAAACCCTAATGCTCGACAAATCTCAACGCACGATTCCCTAGGTTCGATCAATACTATTCCACTTTTATTTTCACGAAATTTTCATCTTAATACAGTATATATGCAGTATCCCTTAATCGGGTTTACATTCACGTCTTTTGATTAAACAAACGACGAGCATTTCCTCGTCATTTCCAACTAACCATTTACTATACCAAAACAATTTCATATTCAAATCCTATTTCATTTTCGTTCATCCACTTCTCATTTCTTAACTATATTTCATAACATCTCGTATCTCGGATGGAAAAGTCGTCAACTACAAACTCGTTCATCAACTAATAACAATCATTATTATTAAAAAGGATTTCCTTATTTGACTTTTCTACTGGCTTTTAAACTCGTTTCTTCGTCTCTTAACGAAATTTCAAACTTCTTAGAATTCGCTCAAATTTCACGGTTACGATCATTAACTAACAAGATTATCATAGGTTCGAATCACAAACCTAAATCATTACTTATACTCAACTTATCGTCGATTGTTCGTCTCTTAACGAAAATCCTACGTTCTCCATTTTCGTTCAAATTTTACAACAACGATCATCATCTAACGAGCATCACTAATATGTAAACCATATTCTAAAAACATTATCGAGCTTCAACTTAACAACGTGTTTCCGTCTCTTACGTTTTTCGTTTTATTTTTAGAAAAATCTCAAAAAAATATATATTCATCCTCAATCATCCTACATCTCATTTCCATAAACAAAACACGCATATCATATCATCTTCTTCATCAAATCAACCATTCTTTATCTCTTATATTTCAACTTTTATTTTTAGAAAAATCTAAATTAATTCATATAGTCTATTAACAACATGTAGATCACTAATTCAACAATCAATTACCAAGAAAATTGAACTACGTTCAAACCCCTAAAATCTAAGAAATTTTCGGTAATGGCATTAGATTAGGAGGGATTGATTTTTCTTCGATTTCAAACCATAGAACCTAATTCTAAGCATACTAGAACATGTATTAATCAAAGGACAACATGCTTCTTCATGCTCCATGTTTCGAAAAAAAGAAAATGATGGGAAAGAATTTGTGTTCGGTTCATATCGTAGAAGATGTTCTTACCTTGTGGAATATGAACTCGGAAATGGAATTAATCGGTAGACGGAGGACTTGTGTTCTTGAGAAGAGCTTGGAGGATGAAGCTTTAATGGAGGATTGATGAGAGAAAAATGAGAGAGAGAGGTTGATGGTGGGTTGGCGGTAATGACTTGTGAGGGAGGGAGAGGATGACTCACCTATTACTATACATTAAGGTGGAAAAATCTAACTAAAGGGGTGGTGACTCGTTAAGGGATGTTTGGTTGCGAAATATTAGACGGAAATATCTCGTTTCCGGGTTTTAAATGACGTTATAAAAGTCGAGAAATAATTTCTTAGGTGGTTACGTGTTCGACGAAATCTAATTCGCCCGTTAGATTAGAAATAAATCACGTACTCGGAAAACCTAATTCATTTTTTCAAAATCCAAGAAAAAGTCGGGATTAGACAATCTAAAATTCGCCCGAAAAAATCATAAAAACTAACTTTCTCCGGTGAACTCGTATCGAAGAAAAAGTGAATGTAAAGTTCGACGGTTTTTCAATCTGAGTTTTCGGATGAAAAATCTATCGGACGCGAAAACTCTAATACAGTAGTCGTTCGACCGACTTCTGAAATTTATTTTCAGAAACAGATTTTACCGTAAATCTTAGAATCGAAAATCCTTAACTTAGGCGTGCAAAGCCTTAATTATTAATTAACTTTTTATTTTATCGACGAAATAAAAATCCGGGGTATTACACTTATACAAATGGTTGATGACACATAAAGCGAATTAGCAACGGCTTGGTGGCAAGCTAACCATGTAAGTTATTATATTTTAAAATAATATCATATTTGTAGTTTACTACAATTTATTTTTTTTAATATAGTTAAATTGCTCCTTGTCGTGTATAGGTCATAACAGTGTGTAATGTCCGGGGGAATCATTGGGTCACGATACGCACTTTTCTGAAGGATTGGACTGTCGAGTTGTATGACTCGACCATGATCCACCACAGGAAAACGAATGTGCGCGACGAGCAATTACAGTGTGTGACCGATCTCTTACCTCGACTGTTGCTTGCATCAAGTTACTGGGAGCAAAATTCCCACAGGCAAAGGCTCAAAAACCCTCCCATCTTGATTAAGATGCCTGAGGAGGAGCAATTCATCTAGACCGACGGGACAAATTATGGCCCATACGCCCTTATGTATGTTGATCGTCTCATCAATTTAACATCGACACATCGTAATGTATCAATTGATGATAGATACATTGAGAAGTATAGGTTATTTGTTGCAACCAGAATATTTTGGTTAGGAGTAGAGGGTTCGTTTTGGGAGAGAAAGCCTAACTAAATTCTCATTTTTGTAAATATTTGAACTTATTTTATATGTTATTTGAACTTGTTTAAGATGTGAGTGAGTATACTTGAATGAGGTTGAAAATAGCAGGTGAAAAACATTCCTCTCGGGAAACCCACGATGGGCAACCCACGATGGGTGCCTACGATGGTGGCCATCATGGGCACGGTGGTGAGCCGCCACCGTGGACACAAGAACATGTGAATTTCATTTTTTGATTGATTCCTTATTCGATTTTATTGTTTAGTGCTTCTATAATAGCTTATTTTTCAATTTAAAATTACTTAACAACAAAATCCAAACACCCACACGTAACCTTCATCTAATTCATTAGTAAATTAGGTACTTCGTACAAACGTTGAAGTTAGTGATACATAACCATTATCAAGAGAATCCCAACATTATACCTATAGTATATGATTTATTTTGTTAATTCAATGATTACTATTTCAATTATGTTACATTTCGTGCAAAGTATAACTTATATTATATGTACAATGTTGGGTTTCTGTTGATAATAGTTATGTATCACTTACTTCAGTGTTTGTACGAAGTACCTAATTTATTAATGAATTAGATGAAGGTCACGTGTGGGTGTTTGGATTTTGCTGTTAAGTAGTTTTAAATTGAAAAATAAGCTATTATAGAAGCACTAAACAACAAAATCGAAGAAAGAATCGAACAAAAAAGGAAATTCACACATGTTCTTGTGCCCACGGTGGCTGCTCACCACCGTGCCCACGATGGCGCCCATCGTGGGTTTCCCCTTGTGGGTTGGCCATCGTGGGTTGGCCATTGTGGGTTTCCCGATAGTGATGTTTTTCACCTGCTATTTTCAACCTCATTCAAGTATAATCACTCGCATCTTAAACAAGTTCAAATAACATATAAAATAAGTTCAAATATTTACAAAAATGAGAATTTAGTTATGCTTTCTCTCCCAATACAAATCATAAATTCATCTTAAACAACATATTTACGTTTCACGATAGGGACATTTCCTCGCATCATGATCATCAAGACAACAAATGCTACACTTTTTCTTCCGCCGACACCTTTGCCTTACCTGTTCTTCCTCGGCCTCTTCTGTATCTTCAGGGGGGTTATTCAAGTCAACACCACTAAACGGGATGGATGTTGTGCAAGTCTTTTTGTTGTGGCCCCTTCCATGACACCTACAGCATACTTGTGCAAATCTCACCAAATTTTTTACTGCGGATCATGCACGACTATCTTTTGGGCGCCCAGCCTGACTTACCTCATCCATAGGAAGACAAACGATTGCGGAGATCTCCGGAGGCACAACCCACTCATCTGGATGCGGAGATCTCCGGAGGCACAACCCACTCATCTGAAATAACAACTTACAAAATTGTACACAGACAAACCGTTACCTGCACGCCTGTTAAAAATTAAACAAAATTATGTTACACACCCAATACAAATTGACATTAATTAAAAAATTAGTGCAATATAAATAGGACACCTAAATAAGAAAATGACGACAATTTCAACATATAGAAAGGCTAAGCTAAATGAAAGTTGGTGCAACCAAACAATATTTAGTAATTGAACATGTTACCTTATAACGACAACATCATGGCGACATGGAATCAAATCTAAATCCCACGCTCGACACGTACATGTTCAGGTTCTTAGATCAACGTTATAAGAAACATTTCTTTCTTCAACCCTATAAACATGTGTGGTGGTGTTACCTCGAGCTGCAAGGCGGATACCGTGTTGCACGGATAAAGAAAGTTTTTCCAATGCGTTCTCTGTCAACTCATGACCTCTCGATGCAGCTTCTTCTTGATGCTCATCGGTCCATTTCTCTACAATGAAACGGTACATCTCAATCATCGAGTGCACCAGGAGATGCCTTGCCCATAGCATACGAGAGTTCAAACATTCGGCATAATTGGAGGTCAAGAAGTCATAGTGTCGGACCGGACACTTACACTTAGCCCACCTCTCCGGTCCAATGTCAGAAAGCTATCTGTGAGCTCGAAATGCATTCTTAATGCTCAAATGCTGGTCACTCACAATCAGTAAATCATCTGGAGGGTTGCAGCATCTGCGCAGGTTGGAGAGAAAATATACCCACGACTCATCATTCTCCTTGGGACCGAGGCCAATTGCAAGGGGGAAGACATGGTTGTTCCCATCCAGCATGACGATTACAAATAAAATTCCTCGGTTCTTTCCCTTAAAGTGGGTCCCGTCCACTACAAGCATCGGCCGTAGACACTTATCAAACGCTCGAATACTCTGTAAGTGCGCGACAAATAAGTGATATAGTGACCCTCGACGGTCATCTCCAAGTCATAAACAGTACTCAGGTTATGCTGCTTCAACAAATATAGATACGATGGGATCATTTGATACGACGAGATGTGGTCGCCATACGTATTCTCTATGGCTATTTTTCTCGTCCGGAGAGTAAAACTATATAAAATGATAATACCACAAGAGAACAAGAGGAAGATGTGGACTGCAATGAAG
This sequence comes from Schizonepeta tenuifolia, assembly GCA_029490685.1. Classification (NCBI taxonomy): domain Eukaryota; kingdom Viridiplantae; phylum Streptophyta; class Magnoliopsida; order Lamiales; family Lamiaceae; genus Schizonepeta; species Schizonepeta tenuifolia. Next base: position 65,920,370 of record CM055957.1, on the reverse strand, counting down.
GTATATGTAAAGTAGTGGCACTACACCTTTTAATTTTCAATAATAATCTTATATATGTTCATAATGTGATATCGATGGGAAGAGTTAACCAAAATATTGAATGTCGCAGCAAAAGTTTAATTTGGAAGAGGATGGCAAAGTCAAGAAAGTAGTATATGACCAACTCAATCGCCAATACAGGAGCTACAGGCATAAATTGCACATTCATTACCTAAAAAACAAGGGCGAACGAGATATCTTAGATAAGTCTCCAATTGGAGTAACTCGTGAAGATTGGAAACTGCTAATGGACTATTTTGAGAGTGATGCATTTAAGGTAATACACTTTCTTCACTTCTTTTTATTCATATAGTATCTAACTCGGAAATAGGCGTGATCACGCCTACTCTGGCAGTACTTTATTTGTACGTATATTAATATGAAGACATAGTGATTGTTTATTTGATTTCGTAATAGGGCGTTACCACAAATGTACTGTGTAGAAGTCTACTAAAGCAAATTCTTAAAAATACGTGATTATGTACTATATTAGATTGTTTTATGCATTTCTCTTTTCACAAGCTTACTTTCATTAACATCTCAATTTGGAAGTTTTACTACATCAATAGGATTCTCTACTAATTTCAGTTTTTGAACATGCTTGTTTTATATTTATAGAAAATTAGTGAGGGGAACAAAGACAATAGGCAAAAGCTGGAAATGAAGAATGCATGTAGAACTAAATCCATTGTTCAATCCTGCTACGAAGAGGTATACCCTCTGTATGTTTGTATAGCTCAAGTGGACTGATTTACAATGCTTGTCTTCATTAACTTCTTTATATATTAGCGTGACCGTGAAACTGGAGATGAGCCTACTCGTACATCGATATGGAGATTGAGTCGATATAGCAAAGAGAAACAAAATTGGATTGATGAAGCTTCAAAAAGAGTTTATGTGAGTGCACATGTCTGCTAACAAAGTACCTTATATATTATATATGAAACTGTATTTACTAATTTAGATTTGTTTTTACAGGATGAGCTTATTAGGTTGCAAAGTGAACCAATTGAAGATGGTGGCGATCCTATGCCTGAGGAAGAAGCTTTCATAAAAGTTCTTGGTGAAAATAAATCTAGTCGACTACGTGGATGTGGGGATGGATTGAAGCCATCTTCTAAGAGAGGAGAAAGAATAAATCTCGATCTACAAAGAGAGAATGAAGAGCTAAGGAAGTAAAATGAAGAGTTGACCTCTCAATTTGTGACGTTACAAGCTCAAGTTAACAGCAATGAAAAGAATCGACAGATTGAAATGCAAGCTTTTATGGAACAGAAGGCTGCTTTGGTTAAAAGTCTCACTCAAAAGAATCCGATATAGAATTCTAATTAGTGTTATATTATATTAAGTACCTTAGTTAAATTTTTTTTAGAACTATGTCGTTATTTTATTTGTTCCAATTCTAGTGAAGTACTTATTTTACTATTATTTTCAGATTTTTATGGTATTCGAATGAATTGAAGATTTGTCAATTTAATTTATTTGTATTAGTGATAACAAATAGTGACAATTTGAAAATTATCTTTTGTTACTAGATGATTAACAATTAGTGACAAAATTATATCGACAAATAATTGAGGTCACTACAATATTATATTTTAGTGACTAAATTAATTAATTGTAGTGTTAAAATTTATTCGTCACTAAAACCTCTATGTTATATTGACAATGAACAAATCTTTATTGTGACGGCCAATACTATCACTATAAAAAGACATTTTAGTCACGAAAAAAAAGAATGTGACTGCATGTTGGATACTTTATTGACGTATGTACCATGTGACTACAGACAAATTATTTTAGGGACAATTATAACATGTCACTAGTAATCTGTTGTTGTGACTAATTGATGAATATATAGTGACAACATAAGTATGTGGCTACATGTTAGTGACGATTTAAGCATGTGACTATATTAAGGAGCTATAATGACAAATATATCTTGTCACTACAAATATTAATTACAGTGACAAACAATTCGTGTGGCTACAAAAGTTAAATATAGTGAGAATGAAAATATCGTCACAAAAGAATTATTTTTAGTAACAACATTCCCTGTCACTATAATTTAATATCCAGTGACAATAATTGTTTGTTGTCACAAAACTTATAGTGTCAGTTCATGTAGTCACGACACAATGACGAGAACAAAAGTCGTCACTAATCAATTTTAGTGACGATTTTAACATATATAGTGACAAAAACGTTGCCACTAAAACCCAATTTTTTTGTAGTGTTCTAATGCATCTACTGTCTACCACGATGGATACACACACGATCGTTGGTTGCCATGGTGGTAACCATCGTTGGTTGCCACCGTGGATACTTTTTAGGCAACCCACGGTGGCAACCCATGATGGACCATCGTGGGTTGCCACCGTGGATTGCGAAAAACGGGCCAGAACATGAAGAAATCTTATACACACGACAGTGGATATATTTTTACGGCTATTTTACTTCTAAAAACGTTTCTAAACATGCAAATATACTCTCTTATGACTAAATATCAACATATATAATTCATGTACATGAAACTTTTCTACCATCGTGTGCAAAAATGAGTCCATCGTAGGTTGCCACCGTGGGTATAAAAACTCGTCGAAAAAATCATATTTTATGTGGTGAATATAGTTATGTACCTTCTTTCTTCCCCAGAAACATGAAAGCCTTCCGGTTGAGCTTTAGCTTCTTCTTCTTTTTAACTATCGTGAGTTTTTTTCTTGAAGACCCACTTCTCTCTTCTTTTCTATGTCGTGAGTTTTCAACTTCGTGTGTTTGAGAATTTTTCCACTACACAATTGTAGTAGTTGTTGTGATATATTAATGAGAGCAAACAACCTCTATTCCAAAACATAAATGAGCATTGTTCAAAATTTAATGTCATCAAGTTGGTTGGTGTTAGGGTTTAGGGTTTATTAGAGGGAAGAAGAAATAGAAAGAGAAAGAAGAAAGAGAAGAAAAAATAGAACCTGGGAAAAAATAGAAAACAAGAAAAAAAAATGTCAACTTTTATTTAAGAGTATTTTAGTCTTTTAACTCATTTTGATATAGAAAACTTAGAGTCTTATGATTCATCGGATCTAAAAATTTATAATCCAGATCCATGTCCATCGGATTTGTGGTTCTGCGGATCCGATCCACGGATCTGTCCTTTTGTTTAAATTAAAGTTTAAAATAACAAAATCACCTCAAACACAATAATAAGTACCAAAACAAGTCATCAAGTCGTCCATAACAACACAATAATAAATACCAAAACAAGTCACCAAGTCGTCCATAACAATACAATAATAAGTACCAAAACATCACACAAACATATCTAAAGTCACATGTAATAGAAAAATAAGTGAATGCGATCAATCATTCTTGAGAATATGGGAACAAGTCGTCCATATTACAGCTGCTTTCAACATCATCGACGTCCTAAAAAAATGAAGAAAGAAAGACCATAAGCAAAGCAACACAAATTTATTTCAATAATAAAAGTATAAGATTGATGTAAAATAATTACCATATCAATAATATCGATCTGTTCTTCTCCATCTTCATCATAATCCTCATTGACTGTGGAACAAGCATGTGTATCATCCAATTCACCTTGCCAACAAAAAAAAATTATGAATAAGTATGAATGTTAAAGGTAAACAATGAATAAATGAAACTAATTAAAATTTATAATTATAATAATAATATATATATATATATATATATATATAATATTAATATATATATAAGATCCGCGGATCGGATCTGGGACGGATCCGGATCTGAAAATAGAAATACCAGATCCGCGGAAAAAAAAATTAAATAAACCCAGATCCGTCCCATATCCGTCGGATCCAAAATTTTTCGTTCCAGATCCTAAAAAATGGATCTGGTATTGCGGATCTGGAGCGGATCCAAGATCCACTGCCATCCCTACTTATGAATGAGTGCAAAAAACTTGCATGCTTTATAAAAAGGTATTTTAAAATACATTCTCACTTATGAAATTAACAAAGATTTTTTTTAAGTTGAACCGCTAGCTTGGAATCGGTTCGTCTACACCCACAGTTTAGGGTCGGAATCAACCCGTTGACCATGGTGTAATCTAATCGACGATCGAGCCGCCCATTAAGAATGCTCTTTATAAAATTATAAATTGTTGTGTTCATCTTTTATGATTAAAATTGTCATTAATGAGTATATTATTATACTACAAAAAAATATGTATCATAAATATATGTATATATATATATATATATATATATTATTAATAATAATATATAAAAACTTTATTATGAAAATGTATAGCTACATATATAATGATGCATTACTGTATATATACATAAAAATATAAGATTTCTAAATTTTGTTCCAACAAAAAATACAAAAATTGGAGAATTGAGATAGATAAGAATGGAGGAATATGAGGGGTGCCACATAGAAATTTTTTAATGAAGAGTCATTTTCGTTTATATAATAACTAGTATGCAACCCGTCGAAAATCGACGGGATATTATTAGATGCAATTTACTTCTTAGTAATAAAAATTCATTTTAAAGTGAAAATTTTTAGTATGTAATTAAATTCAAGAAAATTATTTCGTGATTCTCCCATCATCATTTAATATTTTTTATCCTTTTAGTTTAATTTAATCCACATACTTCAGTTAGATTCAAAAAAATAATTCTGCAATTCTCCCGTCTTCATTTATTATTTTTGATTATTTTAGTTCAACTTTCACTGACATATTATTAAAAATTAAGCTGTAATTTGCTTTATAGTTATAAAACTATAATTTGAAAGTGAATTTTTTTAGTATTTAATTAAATTCAAGAAAATTGTTCTGTGATTCTGCATAAATATATAGTAATAGAATTTATGAATTAAAAATGTATAAGATGGTTAAAATAAATATGAATATTGAATGAAGGTTGTGCCACGTAAGACCTAAAATTTAAAAAAAATAAAAAATAAAAAAACATATTGGCAACTTAATAAATTACCAAATCGATTTTTTCAATAACTTATTATTATTTATTTGACCAACAAATTAAATTAGTTGTGCAAAATAATAGCACGTTAGAAAAATACACAATGATCTTGATTATTTATAAGATTCTAGAGGCATGAAGTATTATTGAAAAACGATGTGGGATAAAAAAAATTATAGTATCCAATTAAAGTAATTTCTTATTTAATTTAATAAAAAATTGATTTAGGTCAAATGAATAATTGGACATGTATTAGTTTCTTAATTTAAAAAAAATCGTGATATGCTATATAGTGAACCCTTACTTTGATTTTTTTTTCCCTTAAAAGATTGTGGTTATTTATTAATGAATCGTAAAATTATCTCTTTGTATAAAAACATACCAAAAATATTAATTTGAAGGATGAATATATAAATTAAAAAACTATTTAAATGAGAATTTAAGATAAATATGAATACTAAGAGAGAGCGCCACATAGACCTGGAAATAAGGGGAGACCTCGAATTCGCATCTATATGTCAATAAATTATTGCAAATAAGTGTTACATGAATGATCTTTTCATTGGTTGGACCAAAAAAACTCTTTGCAATATATAAGCATGAGATTGCAACGTATTATCAATCATGCTTAGCTTTGATCATCTTGTCCCACATTAATTATTGTAATACTAATGAAAAAATTATTTATTTAGTCAAAAATAATTTTTATAAGAAATTATTGCCAGATTAAAATTGACATGGCACCAGAAAAAGATGATGTGAGGAATTTCAATATAATTCTATGCAATCTATATAATACATATGTTTCTGAATCCAAACATTATAATCTTAATTAATTACTTGCTAGCCCGTCGAGTTTCTACTGGAATTTATTTTATATTGTGAATTAGTATAATTTTAAGAATGGATAATTTTAAACGTAGCCCTCATTATTTTGAATATAGCCCCCTAATTAATATAATAATTAAAATAATATTAAACTTACCAATGTACCCTTATAACCACCAATTAAATCAGCAAATCTATTAAACACCCCAAACTGATTTTTTTTTCTTTTTTCCCCTTCTTCTGTGTCTGTTTCTCTGTAAATATTCTTTCATTTTCTTTCATTCATCTCATCTTCTTCCCTCACCTTCCGCCTATACAAATTTTAGTTTTTCCCATCAAATTGTTATCTTAGTATTTTCCACCAATTCATTTTTGATAGGTTTATGCAATAATAATGTAATACCCCAGAAATTCCGTACAGTCTTAAAAATTTAAAGTTATTAATAAAAATGGCTTTGCACGCCTAAGTTTACGATTCTGAATTCTAAAACCAACGGTGAAATCCGTTTTCGAAAATAAATTACGAAAGTCAGTTAGATGACTACTGTATTTAAGGTTATCGCGTACGAAAACTTTTTAGTTCTAGAACTCAGAACGGAAAACCGTCTGATTTTTACATTCACGAAATCGCGTTACGAACTCGCCCGAGAAAGTTCATTTTTATGATTTTCCGGACGAAACTCGGACTGTGACGTCCCGAGTTTTTGTCGGAAATTAGTTTTTAAATATTACTTTCCGAATAAGTTAAATATGTCGGAATTTATGGTAGAATCGGAATTTGACGATAATATGCCGAGATACGTTTTTCGTCTTTCGATTTCCGGAACGTCGTATCGCGCCGGAAAAATGCGTATTTTCTCCTTTTCTCCCCCTCTTTGCCGACTTCACCTCTCTCTATAGCATAGATATTTCATTTTTATATAGTATTAACCTTATGACTCACCTTTTAGATATTTTACTTAAACTTTACACCTATTAACTTAAATAATATAACATAATACATTGTTAGTCATCCTCCCCAACACCACATCATTGCCGCCATCTTCACACACACACATACTTTCATTTTCTCTCAATCTCCATTGAAGAAAGCTTGAAGCTTTGGCAAGAATTTTCACACAAGTTCATCATCCTCCATCAATCTCCTAACTTCCTTCACTAAAGTTCAAGGTAATCACCTCTTCTATCCTTCTATCCAATTAGTTTTTCCTTTCTTCTAATTTTTCTTGAGAATCAAAAATTAGGTGATGATGTAGTAGATGTTTTAATCTTTTAATTCATGCAAATTAGATGTATTAGAATCGATTCTATGGATGAATTGAAGAAAGAAATCAAGAACCCTAAAACCTAACTAGGACCGAAATTTAGGGCTTTGTAGTAGGATGATTGGATTCTTCAATTGGTTGGATAATTATGCTTAGGAGATGTTCAATTATTGATTAAAACAAAAAGAAATCAAAACCCCTATGAACTAGAAGAGGACCGAGTTTTAGGCTTAGGGTTTGAGGATGGATTTCAAATTAATGATGTAATAAGACTTGTAATTGGTTTATTGATGTTATAGTAGTTTGATAAATGGATTAATGATGTTAATTGATGAAGAAAATCACCCCTTTAAATTATTATTATTACCGAAATTTAGTAGGAAATTAGGGGTTTTGTGTGGTTTAATTCTAGTTAGGTTTTGTTGATGAAATAATGATCTAGTGGTTAATTATTGATTATAGAAATTATTTGGAATTTATTCTAAAATTAGTGTGTTAATATAAGAGACAAAGAATCCCAATTAAGTTGAAATTGGTTAATGATTTAAGGTAATGATGTATGTAATAATGAATCTCGATAGATGATGATTAATGTCGTAGAAAATGAATGAATTCCGATAACTTTGGAAATTTTGTAAGAGACGAACAAGTGAACGTAAATAATAATCGAGAAGTCGAGTAAGGATTTTAACTAAATAATAATGCTTTCTATGAACTAAGGAATGACTTTGTAGTTGACGACATGAGCTTTCGGATTGTTAAATAACGAGTTGTAGTTATAATCGAGAACTAGAAACGAGAATTGTTAACTTGAGTTTGGTATAGTACTTGTTAGTTTGAAAGCCGATGTTTAGAACGTCGTGCTAATAGACGAACGGCGGAAAGGAGTTCTTCACGTACGAGAGTACGTGTTGACTGCCTTGAAGTGCTAAAATCGTGAAAATGTAGATTCGATAACATAGAACGAGCCTAGGAAGTCATACGTCGATTCTATCGAGCAACTAGGGTTAGCCGCGGCAGTTTTGCAACCCTTCCCAGAAACTGTAATATCTTTTAGCTCGTTTATCGGATTTGAGATCCGTAAATTGGAGAGTAATCTAGACTTTCCAAGCTTTCCAACGGTACAGAGCACATCCCCTGTTTCCAATTCCTCTGTTCTGGGCAGTCCCCAGAACTACTGCATTGCGCAGTGATTTTTCAGAACTTGAATTCCTAAGTTGTTTTCTTCGCAACTTAGTTTCTTTCGATCGTTTAAGCCGTAATAAATTAACGACTATCTTTTCTACTGACCTAAGAGTCGAGTAAGAAACCTTTTGAGTTCTAAACGAGATTTTTTCAAGTCTCGTTCCCGTTTATTTAAAATGAAACTAGTAGCGTGCAAATGCCTAAAGAAACAAAACGACTAAAACCTAATTCGAATTTCCATGTTCGATTATCTTTTACGACCGAATTTAAAGTGTGATATTTTACGATAAAGGAGGAAGCCAACACTAAGGAAAGGACGGAAGAACAGAAGAACGAGAACCTGTTTAGTAGTTCTGTATCATCGAGGTGGGCTTTTATATATGAAACAAAACGAGCAATGCTCAAAAACCTTTCTTTATCGCTTTGATAATCGTGTTTTCAAAGTAATAATTATGGCATGAACTATTTTATGTTTTATGTGAGTTCTCTTGTACCTATCTGAGTTAACATTCGTGTTTTCCAGAATTTATGAGTTAACCGCTAGGATTTTTAACTATCGATCGGCTTTGAGTTAGCTATATGCTTTCCCGAGTTTGTGCACTTTGTAGCCTGTGGTGTATGTGGTATCCTGTTGAGGGGTAACCAGCCACGGTGAATGAGAATTGGTCAAGATTTGAACGTAACATCTCTAAAAAGTGCTTGATCAAGCCAAATTGTGAAAACGAGTCAGAAAATGTTTTAGTAGACACGGGCTAATTTTAATAAAACCCCGATGTGCTACAAATTATGAAATGTCAGATTATCTATAATTATGTTTATGTTTTCGGCATCGTGCCCAAGTACTTAGCCCTGCATATGTTTTCTAAATGTGCAGGTTGAAGCGACGAGAGCGGCGGTGGTTGAAGTTAAGTTAAGAAGTTAGGAATGCTTTAGCTTATGACTTACTTTCCTCTGCAAAACTCTAAGTCTTTTGAGGATATGTACATTTGGTGAATCACTGTAGTTTAAGTCTGTAATCTTTAACTTAGATGCTTTCGAATACTTTTTGTCGAGTAATCCTTCGTGATTAACTCTTCCTTTTCAATAGTAAAATCTTGTTCATTGAATGTATGATGTCGTTTATGTATGTTTAATTAGTCAGTCCCCTTCTTCCCCGCTTCTTTAATCCAATCCCAGTCGCACCCCGGCTTCTGCCGTCCCTCGGGATTTGGGGCTGTGACAGAGTGGTATCAGAGCAGAGGTTCGTTTTCTGCTCTGGTTATGAGTCAATCTTCTAGTTTGAGTTATTCTTTTTAGTGATACCACAGAGTGGTAATCCTGCTCTGGTCATGAGTCATTCTTTTCTAGTATGAGTCATTCCTTCTAGTAATGCCACATAGTGGTATTTGTATACAAGTCTTCCTTCGAGTAATAATATAGAGTATTCGTTCGTACTCTATATCGAGTCTTCTTTCGAGTCATAGGATAGAGTATTTGTATATACTGTAGATCAGAGTTTTCCTTCAAGTAAAAGATAAGAGTTAGGCTATGACACTAAGATTGAGAATGTAGATGTCAACTCAACCTCCCGCTACGTCGACTCAACGAGGAAAAGGAAAGAATTTTAATGATGTGATTTCTTTTAAATAAGAAATTTATGAACAAGTATTCAATGAAAATGAGAATGAGAATGAGTTGTGTGCCAAAAATAAGAATTTTATGGAAGTATAATTTTTATACTTTGTTTGTTTATGTGATTATGTGATAGTACGAGTACTATCTTATGTGAAATTATTTGCACGATAATTTCTTTCTTATGAAAAATACTTGGACACAAGAATATAGTTGGATTTTAGGGATTTTTCCCGGTTCAATGAGAACGTAGACTTGAAACCTAAGGTCTTTCCGGTTCTTCGAGAACTTAGACGTTTTTAAGAAACGTTATTTTGAAATGATTTCGAAAGGAGATCCCCAACGCGAGGAGGACTCCTGCTGATAAATGTCACGTGCGTAAGGTGACATGAATAAAGATTCGGCAAAGTCGAACTTTGTTTTAAAAATCCAAATAAGAATTTCCTGCAAGGAAAATGAAATAAAAATGATTCGGTAAATCGTGTTAGTAAACGGAGGAAACGATTAGACGTTTGAGAAGCATCGGCTTCGAATTAAGAAAGATATGAACGAGACGACGAAGATAGAATAAAAGGAATCAAAGCCAAATGAAATAAGTGAACGTTGCTTACGTGTAAGTAACGTAAATGACGTCATTCGTGTCACGTCATTCCGTTTTCTTTTCGTTTCATGTTTCAGTAGAGTTCGCCCTGATCGAACTCTACGAAGAAGATTTTTTTATTATTGGAAGTCGAGCACAAAGCTTGATTAAATTTTTCCATCGATCGCCCGATTCTAGCGACGACAACTGGAACTTAGTTTCCAGAAAAGTTATTTTTTTTAGTTATATTCCATTTCCTTTGGAATTTATTCCATATTTCGTCTTTGAACGAAGACTACGACTAGTACGAGTATCAAGAGTCGTAAACGACAAAATTCTTTTGTAAATGGATGTTACTTTTGAATAAGTAACATGAACAAAGTAGACGTACTTTGTTTTAATAAGTAAGAATCGATAAGAAATGTTGTTGAGAAAGTAATAAAGAATTAAAATAAGTAAGAATTTGGTAAGATAAGGAATGGAAATAAAATCTTGAAATTTTAATTATATATATATATATTGTTCGAGTGCAATTTCTTGAATTGCTAGAAGTTATGATAAGTGGTTGTTTTAAGTGGTGATGTTACAATTGAATAAGGAATGTTCATTTTGTAATTTAAGTATTTCGTTGAGATAAGTTATTTCCCTACCTGTTACTGATCCGTGTTTCCTTAAAACTTTTGTAGGATGGCTAGGACTCCCGTCACTGCTTGGAAGAGCCAGCCCTTGGCCACGAGCGAGCGTACCATATTAGATATGATACAAGACGAGTATTATGATTTTGAGGCAGATTACGGTGAGGAGGATGTAGGGCAGATAGTGAGCAACTTCTCGTCGGTTTATTATGCAGTACGGCACTTGATTCCGGAGAGTCAGGCGATATCCGACCTGATTGTACACCTACCGGACGAGTGGCGCGGTTGGGCACACCGCATGGCGTGGTACTTTCTTAGGATTTTCGGCGACGACACAGAGCCGACCGGCAACTACACAGGATTCGCCCTGTATGTACACATGCGATTCTTTGACAGCAGATTCATGCTTCCAATTCCTTTTGAGCCGCATCTCCCCTACAGTCACTTTCCAGCAGAGACCGAGCAAGAGCACCTAGACTTGGACCCAGAGTTTTCCGCCTTGTTGGAGATACCACCAGACTTTGTACCGAGTGAGGAGTTTGACGCGGAGTCAGAGCAGTTAGAGGTAAACGCGGAGCCCGCTGTTACACCAGAGTTACCGCCAGTTAGTACACAGATCGAGGAGTTGATCCCAGGACAAGGATTCGTAGAGATCGATGCAGAGACAGCCACGTTGTTAGGGTTATCTTCACCGTTTTTACCTGACGTTTGTGTTAGAGTTAGAGGACCTTTAGAGACAGGACTGTTTCGGGCATAGTCAGAGTACCGAGGGATTGACGCGGAGCTTGCCGCCATGTTAGAACTACCATCTCCACTGACACCGCTTGAGGAGATCTGTGCGAAATGGGGCGTAGTCAGAGGTCAAATGGAGGCAGGACCATCCAGGGTCCGTTCCAGAGAGGTTTTTGAGTCCGGTTCCGTTCTAGAGCACCTTCTTTCCCTGAAGAAGCGTGCAGTAGAGCTCAGTGAGGACTACCTTGTTTCAGACCTTGAGGAGACAATTTCAGAGGCACCGTCACCACCTAGGCTTACACTTTCTGACGGCTCTACTCTGAGGGAGAACGAGGCACTCCAGCTCGTCTTTGGTTCAGAGTCTGAGGAGGAGGACCCGGACGAGGATCCTGAGGAGGACCCTGACGAGGATCCGGAGGAGGACCCAGAGGAGGACTCTTAGGGTTTTTAGGCCGTAGAGGGCAGTTCCGACTCGACTATAGTCCGTTGAGTAAAGCGTCGTAGACGCATGTTAGTAGTAGTAGTAACTCTTTTGTCCTGTACATAGTCGGATCAGTAACTAGTTTTTGTAGTACTCTAACAGATACAAAATTCTATGAATCGTTTTCGTTCTAGTACTTTTAGTAAGTACGGAGATGCAGCTTGTTAGTGCACCCGGTAAATAGTAGGCAGTCAGCCTAGTATAGACTAGTAGTAGTCTAACTTTTTGTATAAGTCCTCGTTGGAGGCAGAATTAGTATTCTTTTTGATGTATATATATATACATGACCCATGAGAGGGTTTTTAATCACAAGAAAAAAAATTCCTATGAATCGTGTAATTAAATCAGAATGTCAATGAACTCGTGTGACGAGAAATTTAGGTCTAACTGAAAGTTAAAAGATTATGAAGTAATATCGAAACTATGTTCGATATGTCGTCCCGTGAACTTGATTAAGTTGAAAACGAGCTAGTAAGTACTAAGAGCGATTAATAGAAAGGACTAATGAGAATTTCAATTTTTCCTTAGATCAAAGAAAATGCCGCCAAGAAACGTTAACAATAGGAGAGGTCGAGGACCTGGAAGGCCTCGAGGACGTGGGAGACGTCAACCAGAGAACGACAGAGAGAACAAGAGCACAAATAGAATAATACCCCATCACCATCCCCATCACCACCACCTCCACCACCACTCCGTAGGGATATTGAGGATTTATTCCTCAAACGAAACCCCCCGATGTTTAATGGAATGGGCAGCCCTAGCGATGCTGAGCTATGGGTGAGATCTACAGAGAAGATATTCAAACTCCTCAGATGTACTGATGAGGAGAGAATGCTATGTGTCGCGTTCCAACTAACTGGATCGGCAGATTATTGGTGGGAAGCAAGGCAGAAGGTGATACCCACAGAGCAGTTGGCTCGTTTCATGTGGGAAGAATTCAAGGAAATACTATTTGATAAGTACGTACCCAAGACGTATAGAGCTCAGAAGGAAGCCGAGTTCTATAGTTTGAAGCAAGGGAAGCTGACCATAACTGAGTATGACGCCAAGTTTTGCGAACTGTCTAGGTATGCGCCGACTCTGGTTGATACCGAGGAGAAATTATCGAAGAAATTCCAAGGGGGACTACGACATGAACTGGGAATAGCGTTAGCTAGTCATGGGGGACTAAGCTACACTGACATTTTGGGAAGAGCATTGGAAATGGAGGTCGTAGTGCCTGACGAGAATAAAGTCGTACCAACTACACCAGCTCCAGCACAGAACCAGAACCGAGGCTATTATAACAACAATAATAGCAACTATCAGGGAAAGAGGAAATGGAATGGAGGAGGTAGCGGAGGCTACAATCAGAGTTATAACAACCAGGGTAATCAGAAAAGGGGCATTCAGCAGGGCTATCAGTAGCCTGGCCAGAACAATAACCACAACAACAACAGCAACAAAAGACCGTGGCAGGGAAACAACCAGTCGGGATTGTTTATTCAGGGATAAGCAGAACGCACCATGGAAGGGCAACGGTCAACAGAATCAGCCGCAAGGGCAGCAACGAAACTTCAACCAGGGAGGAACTAACCCAGGGAGGGTTACTATTCATGTCTGCCCTTAGTGCAACAGAGCCCATCCCGGAGTTTGTCAGATAGGCACCCCCAACTGTTTCAATTATGGACAGAAGGGGCATATGAAGAAAGATTGCCCGAAACCGCTGTAAGCCATACCTCTCAGGGCCATACAAGCGCAGCCACAACAGCAAATGAATCAGCAACAGTTTCAGCAGCACGTGCAACAACAGCAGAATGCAAGGGCATGCGCGAATAGGCAGACTAGGCCGGATAAGGGAAAAGGAAAAGGAAACCTTGCAGGTATGGGAAAACTTCACAACATCCCTATTAAGATATTGTTCGATACGGGCGCACTGCATTCTTTTATTGCTGGTTGTTGTGTGGATAACTTAGACATCAGACCTGTAAGAGCTGAACATCCTATGAGAGTAGCTACACCTTCAGGAGAGATCACTACTTCCACGCATGTTTGCTCTAACCTAGAACTAGAAATCGGAACTCTTAAGGTTAAAGTGAACAACTTAAACGTTATGATAATGTGGGACGTAGATATAATCCTAGGAATGGATTGGTTGTCAGAGAATTATGCCACGATTCTCTGTAACGAGAGAAAATCTCTTTTCAACCCCCGGGTAAAGAACCAACCGAATTCCACGGAATCTCAATGGGTAGAGGCGTACCAATTATATCAGCTCTTCAAGCCACGAAACTCATGAAGAAGAAAGGTACCACAGCTTATCTCGTGTACCTAGTCGGGAAGCCAGGAGCCGAGAAGACCATCCAAGACGTAAAAGTTGTAAATGAATATGAAGACGTCTTTCCAGAAGTGTTACCAGGATTGCCACCAGATCGTTATGTGGACTTCACGATCGTCTTAGAACCAGGAGCAGCTCCTAAGTCTAAAGCCCCATATAGGATGGCACCTAAAGAACTAGAAGAGCTCAAAATCCAGTTACAAGAATTGCTAGACCTTGGTTTCATCAGGCCAAGCGTCTCACCTTGGGGAGCACCCGTGTTGTTTGTTAGGAAAAAGGACGGATCAATGAGAATGTGTATAGATTATCGAGAACTGAACAAGATCACACTCAAGAACAAATATCCTTTGCCAAGGATCGAGGATCTGTTCGATCAGCTCAAGGGTGTAGGAGTCTTCTCCAAAATAGATTTAAGGTCAGGGTACCATCGGCTGAAGATCAAACCTGAAGACGTACCGAAGACCGTCTTTAGAACCCGATATGGCCATTACGAATTCCTAGCAATGCCATTTGGTTTGACCAACGCTCCAGCTGTATTCATGGATCTTATGAATAGAGTTTTTCACCCTTACTAGGATAAATTCATTTTAGTGTTCATCGACGACATCCTCGTTTACTCTAAGGATGAAAAGGAGTACGAGAAACATCTACGGATAGTGTTGGAAACACTAAGAACTGAGAAACTCTATGCCAAATTCAGTAAATGCGAATTTTGGCTAAAGGAAGTAATGTTCCTCGGACACTATAGTATCGGCGAAAGGAATCAAAGTGGATCCAGCCAAGGTAGAGCAGTGCACAACTGGAAGTCACCAACGAGTCCGAATGAGATCAGAAGTTTCTTAGGTTTGGCAGGCTACTACAGAAGATTCATCGAAGGATTCTCTACGATTGTTAGGCCGATGACACAACTACTCAGGAAGGAAACCAAATTTAAATGGACGGACGAGTGCGAGAAGAGTTTCCAAACACTTAAGGAAAAGCTAACCACAGCGCCAGTATTAGCTCTTCCAGACGCAAGCAAGGAATATGTGGTTTACACCGACGCCTCGAAAAACGGATTAGGTTGTGTCTTAATGCAAGATGGACGAGTGATAGCTTATGCTTCATGACAACTTCGACCTCACGAAGTTGAGTACCCAACCCACAACTTAGAACTCGCAGCCGTGGTACATGCGTTAAAAATTTGGAGACACCATCTCTATGGTGTAAGGGTTAAGATATTCACCAATCACAAGAGCCTGAAGTACTTTTTCGAGCAGAAAGAACTGAATATGAGACAAAGGAGATGGCTCGAACTAGTCAAGGATTACGACTGCGGAATTAACTATCATCCCGGAAAGGCTAATGTGGTAGCAGACGCATTGAGTCACAAGGCTCCAACGAAGTTAGAATGCCTTTTTGTAGAGGAAGAAACTTTAGTACGAGAATTCGAGAAGATGGATATCAAAGTGCTCGACACGCCAGCTACGATAACAAGTAAGATAGCAGCATTAGAAGCTACACCGGATTTGAGAGAAAGAATCATCAATGCTCAGAGGAAGGACGAGTCAATGGAAAAGTTGTGATTAAGGATAAGAACGGATAAACCAGATGGATATTCCGAAGCACCAGATAATGCTATATTATTTGAAGGCAGAATTCGTATTCCTGATGACGACAGCGAACTGAAGAACAAAATCTTGAGTGAGGCTCACGATACACCTTATACAGCACACTCAGGAAGTACGAAAATGTATCAAGATTTGAGAAGGAACTTCTGGTGGAATGGAATGAAACGAGACGTTGCCTCGTTTGTAGAAAGATGTTTGGCATGTCAGCAAGTTAAGGCTTTACACAGACGACCGTATGGATTGCTGCAACCATTGGATGTCCCAGAATGGAAATGGGAAGGCATAGCTATGGATTTTGTCACAGGCTTGCCTAAGTCAAGAAGAGGAAACACAGCTATTTGGGTGATCATCGATAGGCTTACAAAGTCAACACATTTCTTGCCGATTAAGACTACCTACGGATCAGAGAAACTAGCTCAGTTGTACGTTAGAGAGATTGTACGTCTGCATGGAGTACCGAAGGTCATAATATCAGATAGAGACGCCAAATTCACCTCGAGATTTTGGATTACGATGCAGAAAGAATTGGGAACAGAGCTTAATTTTAGTACAGCGTTTCACCCACAGACAGATGGACAATCAGAGAGGACGATTCAGATTTTAGTCGATATGTTAAGGACAGTGGTATTGGACCGAGGCGCGAATTGGGAAGAAATCCTACACTTAGTCGAATTCGCTTACAACAACAGCTATCAGACCACGATAGGAATGGCGCCATATGAGGCTTTGTATGGAAGGAAATGCAGATCACCACTTTATTGGGACGAAGTAGGTGAAAGAAAGAACCTAGGCCCTGATGCGATTAACGAAATGATTGAGATCGTTCGGCAGATACGAGATAGAATGAAAGAAGCCCAGAGCCGACAGAAGTCTTATGCCGATGATCGTCGAACCAATCTTGAGTTTGAAATAGGAGATAAAGTTTTCCTTAAGATATCACCGACCAGAGGAATCCTTAGATTCGGAGTTAAGGGTAAACTAAGACCCAAGTTCATAGGACCTTATGAAATCCTCGAGAAAATAGGACCCGTCGCTTATAGATTGGCCTTACCGCCAAGTCTAGATTGTGTCCACAACGTATTTCACGTTTCTCAATTGAGAAAATACGTCTATGACCCTAAGCACATCATTAGTCAGCAAGACGTAGTTCTTGAATCTGACTTAAGCTATGAAAAGAAGCCGATATCGATTTTGGATAGGAAAGTCCAAGAATTAAGAACCAAATCGATACCAATCGATAAAGTGCTATGAACCACCACGGGCAAGAAGAAGCCACGTGGGAGCTCGAGGAGAAGATGAAGGAGAGATATCCTCATCTTTTTGCAGAAGGTATGCAAATTTCGGGACGAAATTTTTCGCAAGGGGGGTAGGATGTAATACCCCAGAAATTCCGTACAGTCTTAAAAATTTAAAGTTATTAATAAAAATGGCTTTGCACGCCTACGTTTACGATTCTGAATTCTAAAACCAACGGTGAAATCCGTTTCCGAAAATAAATTAAGAAAGTCAGTTAGATGACTACTGTATTTAGGGTTATCGCGTACGAAAACTTTTTAGTTCTAGAACTCAGAACGGAAAACTGTCTGATTTTTACATTCACGAAATTGCGTTACGAACTCGCCCGAGAAAGTTCGTTTTTATGATTTTCCGGACGAAACTCGGACTGTGACGTCCAGAGTTTTTGTCGGAAATTAGTTTTTAAATATTACTTTCCAAATAAGTTAAATATGTCGGAATTTATGGTAGAATCGGAATTTGATGATAATGTGCCGAGATACGTTTTTCATCTTTCGATTTCCGGAACGTCGTATCGCGCCGGAAAAATGCGTATTTTCTCCTTTTCTCCCCCTCTTTGCCGACTTCACCTCTCTCTCTAGCATAGATATTTCATTTTTATATAGTATTAACCTTATGACTCACCTTTTAGATATTTTACTTAAACTTTACACCTATTAACTTAAATAATATAACATAATACATTGTTAGTCATCCTCCCCAACACCACATCATTGCTGCCATCGTCACACACACACATACTTTCATTTTCTCTCAATCTCCATTGAAGAAAGCTTGAAGCTTTGGCAAGAATTTTCACACAAGTTCATCATCCTCCATCAATCTCCTAACTTCCTTCACTAAAGTTCAAGGTAATCACCTCTTCTATCCTTCTATCCAATTAGTTTTTCCTTTCTTCTAATTTTTCTTGAGAATCGAAAATTAGGTGATGATGTAGTAGATGTTTTAATCTTTTAATTCATGCAAATTAGATGTATTAGAATCGATTCTATGGATGAATTGAAGAAAGAAATCAAGAACCCTAAAAACTAACTAGGACCGAAATTTAGGGCTTTGTAGTAGGATGATTGGATTCTTCAATTGGTTGGATAAATATGCTTAGGAGATGTTCAATTGTTGATTAAAACAAAGAGAAATCAAAACCCCTATGAACTAGAAGAGGACCGAGTTTTAGGCTTAGGGTTTGAGGATGGATTTCAAATTAATGATGTAATAAGACTTGTAATTGGTTAATTGATGTTATAGTAGTTTGATAAATGGATTAATGATGTTAATTGATGAAGAAAATTACCCCCTTTAAATTATTATTATTACCGAAATTTAGTAGGAAATTAGGGGTTTTGTGTGGTTTAATTCTAGTAAGGTTTTGTTGATGAAATAATGATCTAGTGGCTAATTATTGATTATAGAAATTATTTGGAATTTATTCTAAAATTATTGTGTTAATATAAGGACAAAGAATCTCAATTAAGTTGAAATTGGTTAATGATTTAAGGTAATGATGTATGTAATAATGAATCTCGATAGATGATGATTAATGTCGTAGAAAATGAATGAATTCCGATAACTTTGGAAATTTTGTAAGAGACGAACAAGTGAACGTAAATAATAATCGAGAAGTCGAGTAAGGATTTTAACTAAATAATAATGCTTTCTATGAACTAAGGAATGACTTTGTAGTTGACGACATGAGCTTTCGGATTGTTAAATAACGAGTTGTAGTTATAATCGAGAACTAAAAACGAGAATTGTTAACTTGAGTTTGGTATAGTACTTGTTAGTTTGAAAGCCGATGTTTAGAACGCCGTGCTAATAGACGAACGGCGGAAAGGAGTTCTTCACGTACGAGAGTACGTGTTGACTGCCTTGAAGTGCTAAAATCGTGAAAATGTAGATTCGATAACATAGAACGAGCCTAGGAAGTCATACGTCGATTCAATCGAGCAACTAGGGTTAGCCGCGGCAGTTTTGCGACCCTTCCCAGAAACTGTAATATCTTTTAGCTCGTTTATCGGATTTGAGATCCGTAAATTGGAGAGTAATCTAGACTTTCCAAGCTTTCCAACGGTACAGAGCACATCCCCTGTTTCCAATTTCTCTGTTCTGGACAGTCCCCAGAACTACTGCATTGTGCAGTGATTTTTCAAAAATTGAATTCCTAAGTTGTTTTCTTCGCAACTTAGTTTCTTTCGATCGTTTAAGCCGTAATAAGTTAACGACTATCTTTTCAACTGACCTAAGAGTCAAGTATGAAATCTTTCGAGTTCTAAACGAGATTTGTTCAAGTCTCGTTCCTGTTTATTTAAAATGAAACTAGTAGCGTGCAAATGCCTAAAGAAACAAAACGACTAAAACCTAATTCGAATTTCCATGTTCGATTATCTTTTACGACCGAATTTAAAGTGTGATATTTTACGATGAAGGAGGAAGCCAGCACTAAGGAAAGGACGGAAGAACAGAAGAACGAGAACCTGTTTAGTAGTTCTGTATCATCGAGGTGGGCTTTTATATATGAAACAAAACGAGAAATGTTCGAAAACCTTTCTTTATCACTTTGATAATCGTGTTTTCAAAGTAATAATTATGGCATGAACTGTTTTATGTTTTATGTGAGTTCTCTTATACCTATCTGAGTTAACATTCGTGTTTTCCAGAATTTATGA
Source organism: Schizonepeta tenuifolia (assembly GCA_029490685.1). Classification (NCBI taxonomy): domain Eukaryota; kingdom Viridiplantae; phylum Streptophyta; class Magnoliopsida; order Lamiales; family Lamiaceae; genus Schizonepeta; species Schizonepeta tenuifolia. The sequence continues at coordinate 65,900,152 of CM055957.1, read as the reverse complement.
GTTAACTGCTAGGATTGTTAACTATCGATCGGCTTTGAGTTAACTATATGCTTTCTAGAGTTTGTGCACTTTGTAGCCTGTGGTGTATGTGGTATCCTGTTGAGGGGTAACCAGCCACGGTGAATGAGAATTGGTCAAGATTTGAACGTAACATCTCTAAAAAGTGCTTGATCAAGCCAAATTGTGAAAACGAGTCAGAAAATGTTTTAGTAGACACGGGCTAATTTTAATAAAACCCCGATGTGCTACAAATTATGAAATGCCAGATTATCTATACTTATGTTTATGTTTTCCGCATCGTGCCCACTAAGTACTTTCGTACTTAGCCCTGCATATGTTTTCTAAATGTGCAGGTTGAAGCGACGAGAGCGGCGGTGGTTGAAGTTGAGTTAAGAAGTTAGGAATGCTTTAGCTTATGACTTACTTTCCGCTGCAAAACTCTAAGTCTTTTGAGGATATGTACATTTGGTGAATCACTGTAGTTTAAGTCTATAATCTTTAACTTAGACGCTTTCGAATACTTTTTGTCGAGTAATTCTTCGTGATTAACTCTTCCTTTTCAATAGTAAAATCTTGTTCATTGAATGTATGATGTCGTTTATGTATGTTTAATTAGTCAGTCCCCTTCTTCCCCGCTTCTTTAATCCAATCCCAGTCGCACCCAGGCTTCTGCCGTCCCTCGGGATTTGGGGCTGCGACAAATAATTTAGTTAATACAATTTGCAATATATTAGTTCTCAATAACTTACATATACCATAACACAATGTATAAAATCATGCTTGAAGAATACAAAATACACAAGGAAATGACAGTAATCCAATCGTTCAAGATTTTCTATAGAACAAAATATTAAATCGCACGAATCCTTAAAATAAAAAAATAAGGAACTTTAAGTACAAAAAGATTGCCAATTATTTGTCAAGGAACCAATTAAGATAGAGGAATTAATTGTAGTACCCATGTGGCAAAAATTAGAAATCATCTTGCCTAAGCAATCAAAGAATCAAACTCAATGGAATTGGAGATGCAAATTTTATTGACGTAAAACAGAGAATTGTTATAGAGAATTGGTAGAGGGTGCGTGAGTGAAGATGAGAAGAATGAGAGAAATGTAATGAAATTTGTAGAGACAGAATTCATAATTAATTGGTGGCTATTAGGATATATTAGTAAATATAATGATATTTTAATTATTATATTAATTAATGGGCTATAATGAGAGAAATTGGGGCTATGTTTAAAATTATCCTTAAGAAATTATACGTAGTATTTTATTCATATAAATTTTGATAATAATTCAATAATTTTATTTGAAGTGATATATTTTGATAAATCATTGCAAATAAGTGTTACATCAATCATCTCGTTGATGAGCAAAAAAAGCTCTCGACAAATCATTGCAAATAGTGACACATGAATGATCATCTTCTTGGTGGAGCCAAAATAACCATATACCTAAAAAACACAATTGACCTCATATTTTTCAGTAAAATATATAGAATGAGGATGTAAGATAAATAAGAATATTGAATGGAGATTGAGCCATGTAAGACTTAAAATTAAGTTAAGGCCTTGAATGTACAATCGTATAATATTATATATATATATATATATATATATATATATTCTATAGTTAAGGCGGTGATTTTGTTACAATAATCGTTTTAATAATCGACCATTCGGGTCTTATGTCTTGTCTAACGTACAATTAAATCCCCTTGATAAATAATTTTTTGCAATTAAAATTGAGCAATTTAATATTAGATATTAAGTTTTCAAATAAAATTAAGACTATTTATCAATCAACTAATTAGTCGACCAAATTAAATTAATTATGTAAAATAATTATGGGATGAAAAATACACATTGATAGTGAGTATTTATATAGACTCTCCAAGAATAGAGTTTTGTTAAAAAGCAATGTGGGATAGAAATTTCTTGATGTGCACACAAATAAAATATATAATATTTTTAAAGCTTAATTGGATTTTACGAATAAATTTTTTTAAGCTTAATTATATTTCAATAAATTAGAGGCACCACAAGTCTTTCCATAGCGAGAGGTCTTGGGTTCGATTCCGCCTGAGCGCGGTGTAGATTTCCCTCCTTATTTGGTGGTGTAGTAGTCCCACCCTGTGTGGTGGTGTAGTGATCCTATATTTGTGTGGTGTAGAAGTTCTACCTATATGGTAGTGTAGTGCTTTATTCGATTAAATATTTTTAATTTAAAAAATAAATTAGATTCTTGCGTATAATCTTAATCTCATTCTTAGAAATATAATATTTTATAGACTTATTTAACATGGATCTCATATACATCAAATTTTCATATTGCATCGATAATCATTATTAAAGATATAATAATATTATTTATGAATTAAAAATATATAAAATTAAAATTTAAGATAAATAAGAATATTGAATAGAGAGAACCACGTATGACCTAAAATTAAGGGAAGAGCTTAAATCAATATTAATTTTAATAATATATATTGATTGATAGATAGATAAATGCCCTTTTTTTTGTCCCAATCTAGGATTGGACCAAAAATAAATAAAAATCGGCGCTAGAAAACTATTTGGTGGATATATAAATGTTTAATATTTGACCTCTCCTTTTTTCGGGTTTGGAGATTTGACTTCCTTTAATTTGGACATTAGTTATTTCCATTAATTATATATATACAAGCGTTATTCGATTAGAATTGATGTTGATTTTGCAGCCTATGTATCGAAGAGAAAATTGATCAACAGTTTTCCTTTCGAATCAAAGGCAACCAATCAAAATCCTAGCAGCTATCCACCTAAAATAATTGACAAATAAATTAAAAGAGTTATAACCCAACTAGGAAACATGAGAAAAGATAATCCTAAAACAAATAAACACTAAGCCATTCTATCTACCTATTATTTTATTATTTTATTATTATTATTTTATTATTATATATAAACGAAAACGATTTTACGTAAAAAATTCTATGTGGCACTCCTCATATTTTTACCGACGCACTCATATTTTTACCGATGCACAAAGAAAATATTTTGTTGTGATTTCCTCCATTCCTATTTGTCTAAATTCTCAAATTTTCAGAATTTAAAATCAATATTTATCATATTTACATATTCTATAATATATATGACATGGAAACAAAATCCCAACAATAGTTTATTATCTGAAACTACCTCATGTTTCTTTCGCAGCTTGCTGATGGAGAAAGATTGCCTTTGGCTGTGAAAGAAAAGTGTTGCTTAAAACGGTGAGCTAGAGGCTTTTTAAGGACACTAACTATGGGGTATTCAACAATTAAAGACACTTTTATGCGAACCTACTATTTGAGGACAAATATTAAGCAAATTAACCCTACGTAGGACAATTTCTGGCTCGATTGGGCTTAATCTCACCTGAATCGCACGTGATCGAATTTATGAGCCCTAACACCTAGGTGGCTTGCCAAATCATTTTCACGTCGGCACCACCTAAAATAAATAAATAAATAAATAAATTAACAGATTCACCACCACGCTCAAATTTTTGGAAAAAACCAAACACCCTCAAATTATCATAATAATAAGAAAAAAACTAAACTAAACAAACCCCCAAATTAAACCATAATCAAATATATAATCCACTCTTCACTTTCCCTCTCTTCACTCCCACCTCCGTTACTCAGCTTCAACCGCAACGCCGCCATGAACGTCGCCGCTCTTCTCCTCACACCGCTCTTTCCGGTGAAGCTCCGCACCGCACGACCGCTTTCTGTACCAAAGCGCAACATTATCCGCTCTCTGCTAATGGCCAGGCCCATATCTTCCAGATCGGATTTTTGGGTCCGGGCTGACGATGGAGATGCAGACGAAGGTGTAATATCCCGAATATTTCTTCCGTTACTAAAATAAAAAAAAAAATTGATGATTTATTAAGGCTTGGCATGCCTAAGTTAAGGAATTTCAGTTTTAAGACTGACGGTGAAATCCGTTTCTTAAAAAAAATTCCAGAAGTCGTTCAACCAACTACTGTATTAGGATTTTCGCGTCCGATAAAATTTTCGTTCAAGAACTCAGATCGAAAAACCGTCTGACTTTACATTCACTTATTTTGCGAAACGAGTCTTTTGGTCAAAGTCATTTTTATTTATTTTTCCGGGAGAAATTTGGACTGTCATATCTCAACTTTTCTATGGATTTCGGAAATCGAATCATGCTTTCCGACTAAGTAAATTATTTCCAATCAATTGGTCGAATTAGTTTTTGCCTGAAACGTAACCGTCTAAGAAATTAATTAATCGATTTTAGTATGCAGTATTAGACCCGTAAACGAGATATTTTGGGATTAAAAATCCCTCCCAACTGCCATTCCCCCCTTTAGTCATCACTTGATATTTCTTCTACTTTATTAACTTAATATCTCACACAAATATCACAATCTCTCTCTCTATACCCCCCTCCCCTACATCTCTCTCTTCTCTCTCTTGTTCTTCAAGTTTTTCACCATCTTCAAGTAGTTCTTCAAGGTTCTTCAAGCATTCAAGCTTCACAACTTGTTCATCTTTTGATCGATTTCAATTCCGATTACATATTTGGAAAGGTTAGAATTTCCTCTTCATTACTATCCAAATAAAAATCCATTTCCTTTATTTTTTTGAAAATTTCGAAAATGGTAAGAGAAGTAGAAGATGATGTTCTAAGTTTATGACATGATTATTAATGCTTAGGATTAAGTTTCTATGGTTTAAATCGAATATAAATCATGTAGGAATAAAATTGGGTAATTTTCGAAAAAAATACATGAACTAGTTGATGAAGATTTAGCTTGAATTTAGATATATGATTTGTAGAATATGTTTGTATGTATGGAGATATGATTATATGAATTGTTTGGGAATTTTCTAAAAATAAAAATAAATTTGTAAGAGAGGAAGAAGTAGGATTTTGATTGAGTAGTTGTTATGTTTTTGATGATATGTTGTGATATAATAGAAGTAGGAAGCATGTAGTTCAACATATATTTAAATTAGATTTTTCTAAAAATAAAAACGAAATCGTTGGAGAAGAAGAATCGTCGATAGAATTAGTTTTGATGTTGATATGGACTTATGGTTTGCATATTAGTTAATCTAAGTAGTTAATGATGATAATTGGAAAGTTTGAATGAATTCTAAGAATGTCGAACTTTTCGTAAGAGACAAAGAGTCGAGCATAATCGTCGATAGGAAAATCAAACGAGAAAACTAATCGAATATTAGTGATTGTTGGTATGCTAGGTTGGTTGTGGAATTAATTGAGAATTAATTAACAACTATGAAGAATCGAGTTCATAAACCGATAAAAATGATGTGAATCGGTTTATGAACTCGATTTTCTAAAACTCATTTTCTTAAGTTGAATTCTTTTCAACTTAATTCTTTAAGAACTTTTTAAGTCGTTAAGAGTTATCGACTTCCGTCTTTAACTTATCTAAATATCGAGTAAGGAACCGAGTCAGTTCTAAACGAGATGTGTTCGAATCTCGTTTCTTTTCAAACCAAAGGAGATTAGTTAAAGTGCAAAATCCTAAAAGACTTAACCGAATTCGAATTACTTTTTCTTTAATCGTCTCGACCGATTTACTAAAGCATGTTTGTTGCGATAGAAGGAGGAAGTCGCAATTAGAAGAAATGACGGAAGACCGAAGATAGAAGTTCGTGGTTTGTTCTGTAACCGGTTAAGGTGGGCTTTTCTATCTATCAAAATAATGTGGGCTTTTCTATATAACAAAATAAAGTGAGCGTTGCTCAAAATGTTTACTTATTACTTTATAAGTGCGTTTTGAAAGTGATTATCAGTGCATAAAAGAATTTGTTTTTGTGAGTTCTTTTGTGCCTTTCTGAGTTAGCCAAAAGGGTGCTGACTAAACGATCGGACTCTGAGTTAGCTTAAAGGGTGTTTTCCAGGGTTAATGTACACGGTAGCCGATGTATGTGGTGCCCTGTTGAGGGGTAGCCAGCTTCGGTGAGGAGCGTTCGTGGAACAAGAAAAGGCTTCTTCCCCGGCGTTAAAACAGAAGTTGGGCAATATGAACGAAACAATAGAAAAATCTTGATATCAAGTAAAGTATGAGAAAATGTTTAGTAAGCACGGGATTGTTTTAAAAGGGAAAACCCCCGTGTGTTACTGTTTAGATGCCTGATGAATCTATATAAAATCTATGATATGTTTTCGGCAAAGTGCCCACTAAGTGCTTTTTGTACTTAGCCCTGTATGTATTTATAAATGTGCAGGTTGAGTGACAAAGACGGCGGAAGTTGAGTAGAGGTCGTACTTAAGGAAAGAAGTTTAGTTGAGCCTCGATTTCACATCTGAAAATGTGTTATCAATCTACGTCTTTTCCGCTGCAAGACACTCTTTGGTGTATTAACTTTCTGTTTAAGTATTAGGTACTTGAAACCCTAGAGATCTCAGAGACAACTTTTGTCGAGTGATCCTTCGGATTGTTTCTCTTTTGATTAATCGAAGTACTTCATGTTTACTATCTTTTCAAAGTTATGTCAGTTTATCATTGATTCAGTAATTCCCCCTTTCTTCCCTGCTTCTTTAATCCAACCCCTAGTCGCACCCCGACTTTGCCATCCCTCGGGATTTGGGGCTATGACAGAGTGGTATCAGAGCAATTGTTTCTGCTCTGCATCCAAAAATTCTTTCAAGTTAGTCCGACAGAGCGTTTGTTTATGCTCTGCATCCGAGTCTTCAGTTCAAGTAAAGTTTAGTTCGATTCACTAAACTTAAGAAAGTAGTTAACCACTCAACTTCCCGCTACGTCGACTCAACCGAAGAAGAAAATGAAGAAAAGTTTCAGAAGTGTTGTTTCTTTTTACAGAAAATTTATGAATAAGTATGCAAGCATGTTATGAACAATAGTGCCAAGTATGAATTGATTGAAGTATGAGATATACTTTTGTTGAGTACCAAGTATGAATTGATTGAAGTATGATAGTTATACTTTTACTGAGTAAAAGTATGAACTGATTAAAGTATGATTGTTATACCTTTGTTGTATTAGATGAAATTATGTGAGTTATAATTTCTTTTGATCGAGATACATGTCAGCATGAGAATCTAAGTTATTTTCTAAGGCTTTTCCTGATTCCTTGAGAACATCGACGTTTTAAGAACCGTTGGTTCCAAATTATTTCAAAAGACACTATAGAAAAAAAGAAGTACAGAATCGAGTATAGACTTTGTTTTATTTATTAAGAACCATTCGAGTATTTGATTAACTTTAAGTTAGTATTTTCTTCCAGAAGATTGAGTATTCCAAGCTAAGAGTTGTAAAATGTCGAAAGTTTCTTTTTAAGAATGTTTGTTTGCAATTTGAGAAATTGCTAGATGATTAAGATAAGTTAATTCCTTATTGAATGGGTGAGTGCTTAAAGCACGGAGTTGATGAGAATTCTTGATTTCCTTAGTTTCAAAATGCCGCCAAGAGTAGCGAATAACAGAAGAAGAGGACCTGGTAAGCCTAGAGGACCTGGAAGAGGTTATAGACAACATGAGAGGGAGGAGAATCAAGGACGTCAAGAAACCCCTCCACCCCCACCACCACTACGTCGTGATATTGAGGATCTGTTCCTTAAAAGAAATCCACCCATCTTTAATGGATCTGGAAACCCGAGTGATGCTGAGCTCTGGGTAAGAGCCATTGAAAGGATCTTTAAACATCTCAGATGTACTGATGAGGAGCGCCTTTCGTGTGTTGCGTTTCAACTCACAAGACCAGCTGATTACTGGTGGGAAGCTAGGAGTAAAATTATTCCAGCAGAGCATATGGCTCAATTTACATGAGATGAGTTTAAGGAAGTATTTTATGATAAGTTCGTCCCTAAAACCTACCAAGCAAAGAAGGAAGCAGAGTTCTACAATCTAAAGCAAGGGAAGATGACAGTGACTGAATACGATGCAACCTTTTGTAAATTGTCAAGATATGCACCCGAGCAGGTAGATACCGACGAGAAGATAGCAAAGAAGTTTCGTGGAGGACTTAGACATGAACTAGAAGTGGCACTAGCCAGTCACGGAGGACTGAGCTACACAGACATACTAGGACGAGCCCTAGACATGGAGGCTGTTGTGCCGGACGAACGAAAGATTGTAGCACCCGTACCAGCACCAACCCAGGCTTCAACTCAAGACCATTCCAACAACAATAACAACTATAGAGGAAAAAGGAAATGGGAAGGAGGAAATAACAGTGGCTACTATCAATACAATAACAATCAAGGAAACCAAGGTGGAAATCAGCGTGGCTTTCAGCAGCCGAACCAGCATAACCAATTAAGACAGTGGCAAAGAAATAACCAACAAGGACAGTGGCAGGGGCAACAGACAAACAATACCCCAGGAAGGGTCACTAATCCTACTTGCCCTAAGTGTGGCAAGATGCATGTCGGTGTTTGTCAAGCCAACACTGATAATTATTTTAACTGCGGGCAGAAGGGCACATGAAAAGAGATTTCCCGAAACCGTAGCCAGCAAGTGGAACTAACCAGTATGGTCAGCCCCAACCTATGAGAGCTATTCAAGCGCAGCCTTTACAGCAACAGTCGCAGCCGCAGTACCAGCAACAGTCACAACAGCAACAAGAGCAGAATGCATGGGCATTTATGATTGGGCCAGAAGCACAGGATAAGGGCAAGGGTCACTTGGCAGGTATGGGTAAACTTCTCCATCACCCTGTCATAAATTAGTTGATACCAGGGCTTCACATTCTTTTATTATTAGAGCCTGTATTGACATTATAGAAATAAAAACCAGAGCACGCTAATCATGAAAAGAGAGTAACTACGTCGTCAGGAGATATCTCCACCACTTCTTTTGTTTGCTCAAACATAGAATTAAACTTAGGATCTTCTAAGATTGTAGCGAACAATCTGAATATGATGAAAAATGTTTGACATGGACATAATCCTTAGGATGGATTGGATATACGATTAACTACACAACGATTCTCTGCCACGAGAGAAAGATTTCTTTCGATCAGTCAGGGAGAAACCTACAGATTTTCATGGAATATCGATGGGTGAATGGATATCTATAATATCTGCACTACAAGCCTGAATGGAGAATTGGAACTGAAGGAACCATATGAGACGTAGAAATCGTACGAGAATTTGAGATGATGGATTTAGAGGTGATCGATACACTTGAGGCAATAACTAACCGAATAGCATCACTAGTAGCTACACCGGACTTACGAGAGAGAATTTTAAGTGAATCCGAGAGAACGATTCAAGTATTAGAAGATATGTTAAGAAAGATAGTGTTAGATCAAAGTGACAATGGGGAGAATATTTACCGTTGATCAAATTTACTTATAATAATAGTTATCAAGATACTATAAGTATTGCGCCTTACGAGGCCTTGTATGGAAGGAAGTTTAAAAACCGTTGTATCATAAGGAAGTAGATGAAAGGAAGAATCTAGAACTAGATTCACTCAGTGAAATGATAGATATATTATTAGAGCGTTCGTGGAAGAAGAAAAGGTTTTTTCCCGGCGTTGAAACAAAAGTTGGGCAATATGAACGAAACAACAGAAAAATCTTGATATCAAGTAAAGTATGAGAAAATGTTTAGTAAGCACGGGATTGTTTTAAAAGGAAAAACCCCCGTGTGTTGCTGTTTAGATGCCTGATGAATCTATATAAAATCTATGATATATTTTCGGCAAGGTGCCCACTAAGTGCTTTTTGTACTTAGCCCTGTATGTATTTATAAATGTGCAGGTTGAGTGATGAAGACATCGGAAGTTGAGTAGAGGTCGTACTTACGGAAAGAAGTTTAGTTGAGCCTCGATTTCATATCTGAAAATGTGTTATCAATCTACGTCTTTTCCGCTGCAATACACTCTTTGATATATTAACTTTCGGTTTAAGTATTAGGTACTTGAAACCCTAGAGATCTCAGAGACAACTTTTGTCGAGTGATCCTTCGGATTGTCTCTCTTTTGATTAATCGAAGTACTTCATGTTTACTATCTTATCAAAGTTATGTTAGTTTATCATTTATTCAGTAATTCTCCCTTTCTTCCCCGCTTCTTTAATCCAACCCCTAGTCGCACCCCGGCTTTGCCATCCCTCGGGATTTGGGGCTGTGACAGAAGGTCAGGATGACTACGACTGGTGAGCGTCGTATACTCCCAAATAATTCCTGCAAATCCTGCTCAGAATCAAAATGAGTATAGTAATAAGCAGGGTCGAACCACAGGGAACAAGATATAATTTATTTTTCCTATAAATCAATTTTTGGTGTAGCCACCACGCCTTAAATTTAAGTTTTTCTATTAACTAAGAAAATAAAGAAATAACTAAATAGCAAATTAAATATAAATCAAAAGAAAGTAATTCGGCTTCGAATAAATCCACACTAGTCTAGACTCTGATCATCGACGCAAAGATTAATTAATTATCTAGGACCAACCAGTTATAGGGTACTGTTAATGCAGCAGACATACCCCAGTTCCTACGTACTTTATCGATAATTAGCTGTAGATGCCAGACCTAACTATTTCTCTTATTAAAACATAACCTAGCTGGAGACGCCAGTCCTAGATTTAATGCTCTAATAACTTTTAGCCTTGAAGGAACCCAATTTAAACAAATTACCCAAGAACGCAAGTAATAATCCATTTACCAATTTATTCCTACTACGAACATGGTAGTTTTATCACTAATTAGCCCTATTCCAACAATTACGGATTGAGGGAACTAATTGACTGTAATCCAATTTAATCTAAGTTGATCATGCTTAAACAAAATCGGAATTAACTCTAAACACAAGGAACAAATTGAAATCCTAGAAATTAATTATACAAACTTGCTTCATTATTCTCGCCGAATCAAAGAATTTAGCTACTCATAATAAAATTAAACGCAAGCAAATAAATTAGAACAAATATGATATTGAAATAAGGAATTAAAATTGAAGAAGAAATTATCACCGAAATAAGTAAACTTTAAAACCTCCAAAATATTCTATACCCAGCGAAAAGTCTGTATGTTGTTCTCTGAAAATAAAAACTCCTCCGTGTATGTAAACCTAAAACTCATAAAATAAGTAAAAGTCTCAACCTAATATATATAATATCCTATGGCGACTAATAAAATAACTAAGGAAATTCAATTCCTACACAATGTTTGCCGAGAAAAATCAAAATCAAGTCATGTGGGCTGATTTAAATAACCTTAGAATAGGCCCAATAGCTAATAAAATACTAATTATAATCAATATCTAAAAATAACAATCCAGCCTATATTCCTTGCAATCTTTAATTTCATAGCAAAAATCGAACAAAATCTCATCTTTTCTTGTCTCATCGCATCCACGTCTCTGCACTCTTGGACTCTATAATTCATGCACAAAATAATACCTAGACGTGCATTATATCCACATAAAACACTAGAAAATCTCGAATTCTAAACAACCGAAAATACACAAATCAACGACATGGACGACGATGAGGTCGAGGAGGTCGACAATAAGATGGACTTCGATGTTGATTACGACACAAACACCGCTCTGGCTGTCGCCGCCCTCGGCAACGGCGAGGAGGAAGAAATTGTGATGGTGCATAGTAAGAGCTTCGTGTCGATTCAGGGATGGAACTCAGAGAAAATTGTGGATTATCGGATTAATGAAGATGAGTGTCATAAGATTTGTTTGTTGGATTGTGATTTTTTCATTCGGAAAAAAATTGGGGGTTTGTTTAGTTTTTTTTTTTAATTTTATTATGATAATTTGTTGGATTGTGGTTTTCTTTAGCTGTGTAGTGGAGGGGGAAATTATAGTGATGGGGAGTGAGGAAGTGACTGCGCCGTCGGAGGAGACGATGGAGGTGGTGGAGGAAAGGGCGGTGAAAGTGAAAATGACCGGTGAGGGGTAGACAGAGAAGGATGGCGCAAATGAGAGAGAGATGGGTGGTGGGAGAGGGGTCATTCCCTCGAAGAGAGAGAGAGAAGTAGAGGTGGAGCCGACGTGGAGATGATTTTGCATGCCACCTAGGCGTTCGGGCTCAAAAATTCAATCACGTGCGATTCACGTGCGGTTGAGCTCGATCGGGCCAGAAATTGTCCTACGGGTGGTTAATTTGCTTAATATTTGTCCTCAAATAGTGAGCCCGCATAAAAGTGTCCTTAATCATCGAATACCCCATAGTTACAGTCTTTAAAAGCCTCTAGCTCTAAAACGGTTGCAGCAATAGTTTGCAGGTCGAGCATGCTCAGAATTTGGCTCTTGGAACACCAGCCAGATTTGGTGAACAAGAAGTTTTTGCTTCAGTGTAGGTTTTTCTTAATTACCTAATACGTACATTTGATTGTTGAAAATATATTGGATTCTTTTTTTTTCTAATTGGAAGTTAGCAAGTATTGGAGGTTAAAAAAATTTGATTTGAATCCACTTGATGGTCCCGATACGAGTTACTGGTGTATGGGGGAGGGGAATACACCAGTTAGGATTTTAAAACTAAACTCCTGAAAAATACTTCAACCGAGTAAAAAGACTCAGTTGGAATCTCTCAGCTGAGTAAGCAACCTCAGCTAGAAGAGTGGTGCTGTGCGGAATGTGGTGGAAATTAAACTCGTATAACAACTCACGCTTTTATGAACGGTAGGTCAAAAACCAAAACAGTTAAGAATGCACAGATGAGGTTTGTATGCTGGTTAGTCAGTTAGTTGAGAATGCAAGAAATAACTGAATAAAGAAAAACACAAGCACACAGAGAATTAACGTGGTTCGGAGATAACACTCCTACGTCCACGGGGAGTTGTGAGTCCACACAACTCTGTCCAAGTTCTTCTGGACAAACTACTCAGCTTACGCGGGCTTAGCAACCGTTAAGGATAAGTTTGCGGGTACTTATCAACCTTACAGTTTAGTTTCCGGGTACTAAACAACCTATCTACTCAGTTGCGGGAAGAGTAGGATCCTAAACCTTTTCAGGTGAAAGAAAATGGGGTTCCAACTAAAAGCTCGAACGTGAAATGAGCTATGATCTAACTCTCTACGAACTCTCACTAAGTGATGTTCTCAAGGTTCGATCTAAAGACACAAAAACTAACTAACTCTAGAACTCTCAACAAGTGATGTTCTAAGAGATTAAATTCAGTTCAGCTCGTGAAGAATATTACTCTTTCTTTCGCTCTCTAGTTTCTTCTCACGTGTGTGTCTTATATCCTTTTCGAATGAATGAAGGCCTCTATTTATAGGCGGAGAGTATCAACTAGCCGTTGGAGGAGCTGTTGATCTCTGTTCTTTGAAAGCGATGGCTTGTCTCTCATCTTTGCAGATTTTCCCGATATGGCATCTGTGCTCATCTGCTTTCCATCTGAGATAGCCTTGTGTTGGGCCAATGGGGTAATGACTGAACGGTGAAACCCTCATGTGACTTCCTTTTTGAAATTCAAATCTTAACAACAAACTTCCAACAAGGAGTGGTCGGTTAAGACTTTCGTTCTTCAACTAACTTGTTCTTCAACCGATGTTCTTATCTGACAACTAACAGTTGAACTCTCAGCTGACTTCATCTTCAAAGCTGTTGATATTCTCGGTTCAGTTCTACAACTGATGTTCTGAAACTGAACACTCAGTTGTCTTCCTTGTATCTGATCAGTTGGGTTCGAACGCTAAGATGGCTTTCTTTCATCTGATGTTCTCTTCCCCTTTACTGCTTCTCATCTGATGAACGCTCAGTTGTTTTCCTAACAACTGATGTTTTGTCCGAGTGATGCCATGTTGCCATCTTCAGCTGGAGACCTGTAAAGATAAAATCTTAACAATGCTCAAACAGCGAGCCTACCTACTAACATTAGGTTCTGGCAACATCTACTCGGTTGGGGTCAGTTGGTTTTGGAATTCATCAAAACTCTTACTAATAAATTTCCCAACACCACCGAAATAAATTCCGAAACTCAAGATAGCAAGTAATATGTTCTCTATGCTCCAAACTCATGTATATCCCATCCTTCCACCCAGTGACGAAGCCATTAATTTAATCCAAGGGGTCCAACTTATATTAACATTTTTTTACGTACATAAGAAGAAGTTTAATACAAAGTAAATATATAAAACTTTTTAATATGAACATAATATCTTTTAAAATACTTTAAAAACAATAAAAAAAAATCAACGCAATGAAAAAAATATTTCAAATATAAATTAGATAAATTGCATGGTATAAGATGACGAGTTAATGAGCAAAATATTACTAAGACTCGATCTCAACACAATAATAGGATATAATAATTTAAAATTGAACCCAAGGTATAGAAACATTGCTATTGTTAAAATAAAATATGTACGCATCAACAACATTTTTTTAGAACATCAAGAATATTTGGAGACCATACATGAAAAGAGTTTAAATATATCTCATTTTGAAGCAAACACAAATGAAGGAAAACATAAATAAATACGCAAGCACAAACAAAGAAGTTAAAAATTTAAATAGACAAACACAATGAAAAAAAGAAGAAGAAATAAAAAACATCGATGAAGGACCGAAAAATAAAAAAGTAGGACAGAAAAATAGAACAACATAATTGTTGGCATGGTAATCGAACAAAAGAGTTCAGAGAAAAAGGGAAGCATTAAAATAATGGCACCAAACACCAAGTATAACATTAGCTTTCATATTTAATATTAAACATATCTTATTTTTTCTAAATTATACAAACAATCACTAATATACCCCGTTTTTTTTTCACAAACCCTAGAGGGGTCCAATGACCCCCCTGCACCCCCCCTCCCTTCGTCTCTGCTTGCACCCATTGAAGGTCAAAAGAGGACCAACATGCAAATATATAATTTGAATCGTATATTTCACCTCCCAAACAACCTCTTTGGATCGTTCAGAACCCGTGCAGCGTGCCATCGAGAAAAAAATTTGTGTCCCTACTCTATCCTGTGAGTTATGTTTGTTAATGTGACTCTTTGTGTGGGTGATAATATATATAATGTATTTTTTATTTTAGTTTTAGTTCAGTTGCTACTTGATTGAACTTTTTAACATATTTTTATTTAGATGAGTTGAAGATTCAAGATTCCAGTTGGGTTGATGGCGAAGGAGGTGACGTATCAGACATGAAGGATGAGTTAATGTTGGACGGCCAATCCTCGACCGAACTTGGCTTCGTTCATGACGACGTGGATGGAGTCGGAGTGCGATCAATTCATCATGACCTCCCTTAACAAGAATTATATATGTTGACATGGATCAGAAGCTATAATGTTTGATGGTCTTGCTTTCAAGCGAAAGTGGCAATCAAAGAAGAAACCACAAGTAAAAGCCTATGATAACCCTAACATTGTCAACGGGGCTAATGTTCAGGTTATTATTATTCTGCTTAATTAATTTTTTGTATTATAGATTATATGCAAGCAGATTCGAGTTAAGTTTCTATTATTTGCTTACATCATTATATTTTTATCACATGTATAATGTCTATTCTTTTACAAATCTCTTAGGCTATCCACAACCCTTAGAGCACCCTAAGGGTGCTCTAAGAGGTACTCTAGCACTAGAACACTCTACCTCTGCAACGCAAGGGTGCTCTAAGGGTGCTCTATCTTTAATATTAAAAAATTCCCCATTTTCATTTATTAAATTAATTCATAAAATTCCATTAATAAAAATAACATTAAACATTACATTAATTAAAAAAAAAAACTAACATATTACAATAATTAAAATAAAAAAACATTACATTAATTAAAAATGCTAGACTACTCCCGTAGAGGTCCAAATTTCCGGTAGAGGTGCTCGGTGAGATCATTGGTAAGCCGATGGTGCTTTTTTTGATCTCTCAAGTCAGCATTCCGTTGCATAAACTGCCGAAAGCAGATCGGAGTTGTCCGAAAGTGTACCCCGCTAGTGGACGGAGAGTCGGAGTCCTCTCTCCAATTCTCCACATCTTCCCGCTCGTCTTCGATGATCATGTTGTGCAAAATAATGCACGCAAACATGATGTCTCGGAGATGCTTCTTGTACCAGCACCGACCCGGAGCGCGTATTATTCCCCATCGGGTTTGGAGCACTCCAAAGGCCCGCTCTATGTCCTTTCTCTCCGCCTCCTGCATCTTCTTGAACCTCGCCGTCTTTAGGTCGGTTTCAACCCTCGGCGATTTGATCAGGGTAGGCCAACAAGGGTAGATCCCGTCGGTCAAGTAGTACCCCTTGTAGTAGCGGTGTTCGTTGACGGTGAAGGTGCACGGTGGAGCTCTATCCTCAAGCACGTCGGTGAACAAGGGCGACTGATTGAGGTCGTTGTTGGAGCCGGCAACCCCAAAAAAGGCATGACAGATCCACAAATCCTGCGACGCCACCGCCTCCAAGATTAAGGTAGGCACGCCGTGATCGCCGCGAGTGTGGACACCCGCCCACCCTTTTGGGCAGTTCCTCAATTACCAGTGCATGCAATCCAGGCTCCCGAGCATCCCCGGAAACCCATGCCGCAACTCGTGCATTTGGAGCAGACGCGCAGTGTCGGCAGCGTTGGGCTTCCTCAAGTACCGTTCGCCGAAGAGGTCGATGATGGCCCGGCAAAATTTTTTGAGGCAAAGCCGGCCTGTGCTATCTCCGATCTTCAGATACTCGTCGAACGTGTCGGCAGCACCACCGGTCGCCAGTTGTCGCACCGCCATCGTGCATTTTTGCACCGCCGTTAGCCCCCATCGCCCGAGTGCATCTTGTCGATGCGTGAAGAAGTGGACGTTTTCCTCCAACGTCCTGCAGATGCGCAAGAACAGATGCTTGTGCATCCGAAAACGGCGTCGGAAAAACTGCTCGCCATAGGTGGGGTTCTCGGCGAAGTAGTCGGCGTGGAGGATCGCACAAGCCGCTTTTCGGTCGCGGTCGACGAAGTCCCGCGCCCTCTTCTTCTTCTTTTTCTGCTCCGCTTGGTGTGCACGCATGTAGCGATCCACGTCCGCCATCATCTCCAGCACCTCGTCGTCGGTTCCGCCCTCGACATATTCCTCCGACGAATCGGAAAAAATAAGTTCCTCTGATGAAGACATTTTTTTAGGTTGAATATGAGAGAGAAAGAGGATGATAAAATGGTGTGAGATATATGAGGGGGTGTGGTGGTATTTATAGAAGAGGAAAATTAAAAATATATATATATATATATTAAATCGGCATAGCCGTTGCCGCAACGAGCGAAATTTTTTAAATTTATACGTTAGGCGCGTGCAATGCACGCGCCGTTATTATTATTATTATTTTTTATTCGTCAATGCTCGCGCGTGACGAGCACGCGCCGGACTCGAGCATGGCTCGAGCGCTCGGGCACGCCTCGAGCTCTCGCCGTCTGCAACGCGGGGTGCTCGAGCCACCCCGTGCTCGATCTCGGCTCGAGCACCCACGCACGAGACGCGTTGTGGATAGCCTTAGCTTAGTTCTTTGTATTCATACAGGATAATGATGGAAGCCAAGAGAGTCTTCACAAAGGGATTCCTGTTGTTTCATATTTGGTGATCATGCAACATACTGGTAAATCTAGGCATATATATCGCAGGACCAGGTTGCCTCAACCTTACTTTAAAAAAATGAATTTCTCAGTTGAGAACACCTCAGTGGAAGTTATATAAATATATGTGAATTTAGTTGGAAAGCTTTGTTTTTTTTTTTTTCTCAATCTTTGTTTAATACTGGATATCAAACACTATAGTTTCGATGTTGATTGCTTATAATAAAACAGCATAGTCTGCTTTGAAACATGAAATAATCCTCTAATTTTATGGAATATTTACAATAACACGGATATATAATTAATATTAAAAATCTTTAAATCTCATATCGAAAATTTAGTGGTGCTTAATGATTATATAATTATCACATATTTGTATCATTCTTTTTATCCACGACTCATCACATTTGAATCAATAATTTCAATCAAAATCCAGTTTCTTCTAAACAGACTCAAGCAACTTTTAAACTATAAAAAGTTCATTCCTAAAAAATATAAATTCACAACTTAAAAGACAATAGCTTTGATCGTATAAATAAATAGATTCGCAGATTGTATAATTTAAAATTTTATAATTTGAATTTAATTTTTAATATTTATTATTTATACTATTTATACCTAATGTTTATTTTGCAATAATTGGATTATTCATTGAAACAAATAGATAATTATTGTAATAATTTGTATATGATTATATAGATATTTTAATAAATTAAAGTGGGAAGATTAGCGGGTATTTCTATACGGATTTTTGAAAAAGGAACTTTGATTCAATAATTTTTTGATTGGGTTTAAGACTAGTGTTTGAGAAAGAGACATGTAGTTTGATATTGCATCTAATAATATAAAAAATCTTAATAAATTCCCGTCGATTTTCGACGGGCTATACGCTAGTTATTTATATTCAAGTATTGCAGGGCTTGACCTACCATGATCAGGAGCTAGGTTTCGGAGCTGCGTGTTTAGGAGAGTGGGATATTTAGAACTTTTAAGATATGAATTTTCAAAAAACACAAATAATGTCGCTGAAGTGGACAAATGCTGAGAATAGTTCAGGCAAGAAGATTCTCTCCAAAAGTGGTAATGTTGGAGCTGCCATACAAAAGGAAAACAAGGTCATCTATCTCTTCCCTCTTCCTAAGCTACTATTATTTTTCTTGTATATTTTTCATATCTTTTACCTAAATTCACATTACTCTTATTACAAAATCTAATTGCAGGATTATTTATCATCATCAAAAAGCCCTAGTACAAAAGCATTGGACAGAAAGTGAGCTGCCCGATGACATTATTGTATCTATCCTATCTCGCTTAACTATTCAAGAAGCTACTGCCACTACAATCCTATCCGCTCGTTGGTGCCGCCTCCATACCATACCCAATGTCGTTTTACTAAAATGCCCTTTTCCCTTGCAACAAATGGAGGGTGACTTGTATAAAAGAGGAGATGAAACACAGTTGTCGGATTACATAAATCGGATCATTCACACCTTGGATTCCTACACGGGCAGTGAGGTTATCAAGCGATTTCAGGTTGATATTCCCTATACAGAGGAAGAAGCGAATGGCATTGAGACAACTAATAAATTCCTAGGGTTTGCATTATCTAGGGAAACCGAGATCATTGATATACATTTAGTGTATTGTACACACGTTTTCCATCTAGGAAGAACCTATTTTTTCTCTCCTTGGATCATCAAGAACGTCACCGCATCTTCTTTGTTGCTCGGCCTCAAATGCCTTAAGGAATTGTCTTTAACCGGAGTATCTCTGGATAGCAATGATATTAGGGTTTTGCTTTCGAATCTTGTTGTTCTCGAACGTTTGTCGATTGAATCTTCACATATCAATTCATTTTGGTTGGGAGATAATTGGTTTGAGCCTGATTTAGAGATTGATGGCCCTCCAATATCCAAGTTGAAGCACCTAATCATATCTAATGTATCACGACAAAACACTCGAATTTCGGATTTGAGGAACCTCGTTTCTTTAAGGTGATGAAATGCATAGTTGTTTTCCTATATACCTCTATGATCTGCGGAAGCTAGTTCATCTCAGAGTTCGCACTGCCACGGATTATATCCTTCAGCAGAACTTTCCTTACATTGAATGCAACAATGGTATTCGATTGCAACGTCTTGAGATCTTTCGGGGCTCTATAACTACGGAATAAAGGTAAGTACGTCTCATTTGATAGTTGATGTATAGCTATTTTTTTTTAAAATTAATTTTGTGATTAGTTATGCAAGTATTATTGAATTAATATTTTTCATGCATATTGTTAAATTCAGGAGTGGGGTACGAAGATGATCTCCATGAAAAATAAGCATATATTGACACGTGATTGGGATATGCTCAAGAGTGAAACTAATCTTATATTCACACGTCATCATCTAAAAGATTTGGAGATGAATGTTGTGGTGGACAAGGAATGTTGCGATTTACATCAATTGTTTTCACTCATCGAGGCATTTCCTTGCTTGAAGAAACTCGAGATTAAGGTATGTATATAAAATTTTAGTTGCCATTCACATAATAATCGAGTTGTACTAATTGAGTGGAAAAGAACTTTGGTTGATTAACTTAATCGTGTCGTTTGCAGTTAATATGGTCAGTTAAGCCCGAGTATAAACACAGATTGCCTGATGAAGAGCGTGTTAATAGAGTGACGACAATTGATTATCTCAACACTATTAAGCTCTCGGAATTCTGCGGGAGCATAGCTGAGTTGGAATTAGTGTTGTGTGTTATAAACAATGGTGTGGTGCTAGAGGAATTGATTCTCAAAAGTTGTGCTACAAATTGTGCAATCCAACAAAGGGAAATTGCTCGTTCATTCAAGCATCTTATCGCTCTAGCACCGAGTTCTCTTGATTTAATCCTAAAATAGCAACTTGTATTGAATTTGTTGTGATATTTGTATTATTTTTGCCGTTTTGTATTCTGGAGCTAAGTTAGTTGATGTGGAATATATATTCTGATTAGTTTTGACGAGTAGCCGTGTTTCCTTTTATTTATCGGCAGGTACTCAAAAGGGTGTGTTCATTTGGAGGGAAAAGGAGAGAAAACAAGGTAGAATATTAGTTTACCACTTCATATCTTGTTTGGTTTCATTTCAACAAAGTTTGAACAACTCCTTTTCCCTTGCCCAAGATATAATTTTATATCAAACAAAACAAAAGGAAGATGTATGGCAATAAATAATTGAATCTCACAAATAGAATGTGAAGGAAACAACAGCTCTACAAACAAAAGGTCCCCTCATACAGACATGTAATGCTTGGGGGATCCCTTTCTTATGTGTTATCTCTTGATACTTCCAATAATTTCAATAAAAAAATTTAATCTTAATTGTTGGTAACTTTTCAATTGGAAAATCAATATAGGTTTTCCACAGGGAATTCTGATTCATCTAAAAGTGAAGATGATGAGTTCCTAAAGATGAATGTAGACAATAGATATAATTTGCCAAAACTTCACAAGGAATAATATTGCTTTAGAGTAGTCTCCACAGAATCTTTGGACTGTAAATCATCAAGAGAAAGATAAAAGCAATCATGGATTTGATTAAACAGTAACCAGGCAAAAATGGATTCTTGTGCATTTAATTGACGTCACCCTTTTTTACAAGAACACGGCTAATTTTCATGTGCACCAGGAAAACAAAATTTTCTTGCCCTCAACCATAGTTAAAATATGCATAATACCTGGAAAGCATAATCGACAAAGTCTAGTAGCTTGCGTTGAGTGGATAGTTACCGGGACCATTGGATATCGCAGCTGCCCACACCTATGGAAGATGAAAACAACAAACAATTTTACTCAAAATGATGACACACATAAGAAATAGCCATTCTACCTGAGAATCATCATCCATGATATGTGGGGCTTCCAGACAAATGCCAAATTGAACACCGAATTCCGACGAGAAAGTATTCAGTGGTGAAAGGGTTCTGTGACAATAAAGAATGCATATATATATAGCAACAAACTGCATAACTTGTATAAATATAGCAAATAATCAGGCTAGAAGCCTAGAACAACTCTCTTGGCAGTGTTGCCATATTTCGGTGAAGTAGGATGGTATAAATCTAGAGGAGTTGGTAGCAGCACCTAATGTGGTGCAAGCAGTAAATATTAAGTAAGTAATTGCCAACTTATGAGGGAAGTCTAAATAAAAAGGAACCCAAGGAAACAGTAGAAGTACAGCTGTGTACAAGGGAACCTTCCTAATAAATAATTACAAAAGTTTTACATTTTACAGAATGACTTGAACTATGTTTACCCTTACTTTAAATCACATACTATGCAGATTCAGAAATGCTTTTGAAAACGACAGCAGGATTCAAGGTGTTTGACCAACCACCTGTAACATTTCCCATGCACTAACAACATTATGCCTCTAAAGCAGCAAAAGAGAGCTGTGGCCCACTTTCTGAAATCTATAGTGCAAAGAACAAGTCACTTAATACGAACGTTTAAATTATATTACAGGAAGTTTCATAATGATTCCTCAACAAGAAATTATCAAACTCATTTTGGATAAAATTCCAAAGAAAAGGAAGAAGAGAATCATCTTAAGGGTATTGGTGTCAAGTGGCCAGACTTTCATTGTAACAATTAGCATTCAAGACTTCATGAGAACCAACTCCGGACTCAGTGCGTGCACCAGACAAATGGACTCATATATTTTTCCAATTTTATTAACTTCTATTGATTTTATGGCTATGATTGTCATTTCAGAATTTGGAAAATCTTCAGCAAAGATAACCTTCATTCAAGGAATGTCTTAACATTTGGGCTCCTCCATGAAACATACTACTGAGAATCTTAAAATAGAACAAGAAAATCTGAAACGTCCTTAAAACTTTTGCGAATCATTAAGGTGCAATATCAGACCTCGTCCGATCTTTCAAAGTCTTTGAGTTCCATAACAAATAGAGCATTGCCATGCTTCTCTTACTTCACATGAGTTACTATCAGGCTGGAGAATGCTTAGAATAGCCAACTTCACTATCCTTCAAAATCTGACATAGCTGCCTAAGAGGAATTGTGATCTTAAGCATTGGAATCAAGTGACCTCATCACCACTGAGATCGGATCTTCTATTCCATTACGTATTGCATCTTCTATTACATTAACAAGAGAACGACGCATGGCGTGATAATGAGTTTAAAATTTAGGGAATATATTTTCCTTATATATACCCTAAATCTTGAACCCTTAGTCATGCCACATGTCGTTCCCTTATTAATGCAGTAGAAGATGCAACATAGAAAGGCAATAGAGGATCTCGTTTGATCACCACTGGGCTTTATCTGCAACTCTTTGTAGTGCCAGTCCAAAGTTGAGGGCATGGAGAAGAAGTAACTGAGTGAAGGTAACAATCATGTACGATCACCACAAAGCCAATCAACGATAGAATTTCACTGCTGTAGACATGTGACAATGGAGATAAATTAACTTTAAAGAAAGTTGATGCCATTCCACTTAAACGAGAAACATCTGGCTCAGCTTCTGAAGCAACTCTAATGGCATTCAGAGCAAATCAACCATCACAAACAAAGTGTGGGATTAGCCACATTAATGGCCAAGCACAGTGAGATAAATGATGTGAACCAACATTAGAAGATTCATCAAACTGAACATTGATAATTATAATTTATAAGTACCTTTTTGGTACATTGCAAGATTGGAAAGTTCTGCAATGATGTATTAGCTTTCCATAGCTTTGAAACTTTATCTCCGGTCCTAAGAAAAAGAAAAGAATGATTAGAAGTCTGGCATTTTGCTAGAAAAAGCAACCAAACAATATCTGTGGGGGGGGGGGGGGGGGGATGAATGACTTTGAGATGGAATAAGTTTACAGTTGCAATGGTTATGGAACTAACTTCATTCAGGTTTATATACTTTTTTTCTTAAGTGCTTTGGATCAGCAATGAAAGATTCCATTTTGATGGAAAACGAATATGTTTAAGACAGAATTTGGATTTGAAGAAATGTAAAAGTGCATTTTCACAGTATCATCTTCATATCATTTAAAATCTTAGGGATACTGATATAGTATAAACTATAAATTTCTGAAACCATCAGAGCAGTTCCACTTCCACTTTCCTCATTACCCAATTATAATTCCCAGTATAAATAATTCCAGTAACGAAACAAGAATCTCTAAGAAAGCGTCCTTAGCTGCTAAGAGAGTATGCCACTTGAAGGCAGGAAGCAAAAATATAATTTTCTAGCTCTATTTGGAGGAGCATATTATACAAACAAGAAGGAAAGAAATGACCCTGCAACATCTTTTAACACATCACAACACATCTATCTGCTCTCTATAATTTATAGGAAATATGACCCGACAAAAAGCAAAAGATGTAACTATCAAACCTAAAATCATTATATGAAATTCCCTGACAAGTTTCTACCAAATCTAGCAAGTAAGAAAGATTATTAAGATCTCTATTTTTCCAATGCCTACGGGATGAGCAACAGCAAATTTTACTAACAAAGTAAAAGGTAGCCAATACTACTTACAAAAATGGCGCTGAAAATCACTTTTCACCAAGGCATTCTTTCTCCTGCCAATCCAACCCAAAATGCCCTGCATATAGTATATAAAAGAGTTCTAACTTACTAGGAAAAAGAGTTTGAGAAACAAATGAAGGGCTTGCCAGTAGCTTATAAATATTTATCCACACCTGACACCTGAATCATCTCAAACATGGTAAGTTATCTCTGAGGCTCAGTTGTCTCAATTCTGTCTGCAAATATTCCAAAACACAAGCAATATGAGATAATACAACAGGTAATGATTTGTGCAAAGAATTGGTGTGGATCTTAGAGCAAAGATTCTTCATCAAGATCAAAACTACCACCATCACGAGCTATGTCTTGAATATTACTGCACCCGTTTAGAGAAGTCAACGAAGCTTGCGATGAAAATACAATACTACTGCCACCACAGTAATGAAGGTGAGATTTATAAAAGCTAATCAGTGCTAATCTGTGTCCCCCTTTTTGGCACTGGATTCCATGAATGGATGTGATTATAAAGAGAATAGGAGTAAGAAAACTAAACATTTACATAAATAATTAAGAAAAATATAAAAAATCTCTTACAGTAAAAGAGCACCCTATCCAAAAAACAAAATCTGATTAAAGCCACACAAAACTAGTGAACACAGAACAACAACCACACCAATAAAACAGTTATTAATAAAAGCCTCTTCATCCCTTAGCAAACAAATACAGTCAAAATCACACTAAAAACCTTTTCCTTTACATATCTTGAACCAAATACCCGATACCTACCTGAGGATCAGCCCTAGAGCTCGAATGCGTCAAATTCGCCCGATTTTTTTTTATATATTTTTGTTGAATTTCTGATTCTGGTGCCGGAGAAGAGCAGCGACCGATAAGCGTTGAGATCACTCGATTCAAGAACACCGAAGTCCACCGGAACTCCGTCGATGTGAATGTCCTTCCATCGAGCTGCGATTGGATTTTGCGAATGAATTTAGGGTTCTTTGATGGGGTGAAGAAGTGTGAGAGGTGTAAACATCCATTTTCACGCACTTGAGGTGTGTTTGTGTGTGTGTGATGCCCGCGCAATTGTGGCCCACCAGTTTTATTTCTCTTCCTAACGTGTAGCTGAGCAACTCTTGTACTCTGTTGATTGGTGCAGCATTAATTTTGTTTGATTATGCCAATGTGTGTATCATGCTGTTCCCACACACCAACATCAAATCTTCTGCACTCCTTGAGGTATACCTGTGTAATAATCTGTCTAACTGAAGCTGAAAACTCTTATCTTGGCATTCTGCACCACATCAACGCGGCTTCCTTTCCACACACACACACAAACACACTAACCTTCCTTCATCCCCCCCCCCCCCCCCCCCACACACACACACACACACTAACCTCCCTTCATCCACATACAAACACTAACCTGTATATCTTCTGTAGTCCAAGATATGAGGTCTATCAGTGTGATGATATGCAGCCATGTAATTGATGTTCTTAACTCTATCTTGGCTTCCATCATCTCACATCCCATAAGAAAACAAGGCACTGCAACCTACAAATGAAAACAAAGGAACAAATACACAATGGAACGAAAACGAACCTCTTTCGTATATAATTCCCATCATTTTCCCTGAATCAAATCAGTGGTTATTAGTATTATTTTTTTGAGGAAACAATCAGCGGATAGTATTATTGAGACAACAAAAATTAACTTTAAGAAAAGGCATAAAATACCTCAGATTAGCCACTTCAAAACATGTTTCTTATGGGCTTCTTTTTGAAACATTAGCAGTTGTTTGGCAAATGCTGCCATAACTACGCATTCCACCTCATGTTGAGAGAAAGGTTCAGACCGCTGATACTATAAAACAAACAGAAATGCAAGAAATTAGATATATTTATGTAACATGACGGGAATACAAGAAAGTTATAAAATAAGGCCAAAAAGCATATAAATACCTGACCTTGTACCAAAAATATAGTGACCTTGCAATTTGTTACAATGTCGGTCCAGATTGAAGTTCCGGCTAAAATTAAATCTGAATTGTTAGGGTTTATTGCTTACGTGTTGCCTTTATCCGATGTGGCAAGAATTAGTTGTATTCGTGCAGGGCCGGCCCAAGCCCTAGGCCCACAAGGGCAATGGCCCATGGTCCCAAAATTTTAGGGGCCCCAAAAAGAAAAGCCCATTACTAGTATTAAAAAAAAATTATTACAGGAAGAAGCAGATTACCGTTTCATTTCATTACGTTGAACTCTCTCTGTCTGTGACTCTCTCTCTCTCTCTCTCTCTCTTAATTACACATTTAGGACTCGACAGTTTCGCATCTCTCTTCATCTCTCGCAGGCTTACAGTATCTAAATTTCAATTTGGAAGGAGGTAATATGATTCGTTCTCTATTTCTTACAGTACAAAGTTAGTATTCTTTCTATTTCTTATTTCTTACAATCTGTGATAGTTTTGAGAAATACAATGCCTAAAAAAAGAAAAGAAGAATCTGGTAGTAAAAAACGAGCGAAAAGAAAAAGAATTGATGCTTTTATTAAAACTCAAAAAGGGGCTATGCATAAATTTCTAGTATGTGGTTCTAGCTCAAGAGAATTGAAGACATTGAGCCATCGAGAAGAAAAACGACGAAGGGCCCCATTTTTTGTTTTTGCCTAGAGCCCCCAAATTGTCAGGTTGGCCCTATATTTATGGCATGAGAAATAAAAAATTCTAAATTCCAATTCTTAATTATCCTCCCCTCAAAAAGATAATCAAAATCAAAAATAAAAAATTCCAAATTCAATTCTCCTCCATCAATTCATCAAGTGTAGCCATGGGCGATCGCACCCCATCACAGAAAATATCCAGCGGCGGCAAACCCTGCATCAAATGGGGCGACCCATACAGCAAAGGGCGCGCCTCCGTGGAATCCCTCGCCGCCATCCTCCGCTACTTCCCGCCACACCTCTCCTCTTCCGAGACCCCCGCCACCTCCCTCCTCGAGGACTCGACGTCGCCACCTAAATCTCCGCCCTCCTCCGGCACCGTGAACGACAACCTCTGCGCGTGGCTCTACGAGACCTTTCACTCCGGCGAGCCCCAGCTCCACCTCGTCATCCTCCGCTTCCTCACCATTCTCGTCGGCGTCTACCTCACATGTGCCACCTCGAGTCCGTCCTCCTCGCCATCTACGCCCACAAGACCACCGCCGCCCGCAATGGGCAGGCCGCCACCGTCGAAAGAGAGAAGAGAAAAGATGGTGAGATATGCTCGATATATGCCCTAACCCCCAATATATATTTCAATTACATTAATTTGTAGTTAAAACGTCATCGTTTTATGCATATGGAAACGACATCGTTTGATTAGCCGGCCCGACTAGCCATCTTAGCTTTCCAGAGATCCACCTCAGCATCGATTTAGCCGGAATTTGAATCTCGACCAACATTGCCACAAATTGCAAGGTCGCTATATTTTTTGCTACAATTAAAAGGCTTGTTAAGAAACCAGATTTTGGTATAAGGTCAGGTATTTTTATCCAATTTTTCCTATAAAATAATAATACATTTTTCAGAATCTCCGGCGAGTTAATGTGTGTGCTAGCATTGCGACAAAACTTGATCGCGGTTGTGTTGCGTAACAATTGTTTTTTTTTTTGTCAAGCTTGTAGTCGCAAAACCCGAAGAGATCCCTAATTAGCTCGTATTTTGGACGACTGATTTCCAAACAACGTGTCCAGTTATCATTATCCTTCATTTCAATTGTAATCCTCCATTTGCTCTGACGATAAATAATAGGACTTCTCCACAAAGTTTTGAATCATCAGCACCGACCTCAAAACAACTAGATGATTGTTTAGTAGAAACTCATTCCTAAAAGCAAAAAATTCATATAAGTTGAATCATTCCTAAAACCAAAACATTCATATAAGTTGAAAATAGTACTGTAATACATAGTATAATCAAACACTCCAACAAATCCTCTATGTCCTTGAGCATGTTCGTGTCACCCTACATTGTGCCTATAACGTTGGCTAGGTGCTTGAAGTCTATTAAAAGTTTAAAACATAAAATATACGTCTATTTTACATAGCTATCTAGCACAAAATACGTGCGAATACACGTAAATAAATAATAATGATTATTAATTTGTATAGCATTTTAGTTTTGATCATAGTACAATATTTGTAAAATGAGGTGAAACATGTACCCATATTTATACTTAAAACTACTTAAGTCCATTAAAAGATATTTCAAACAAATTTTTGATCTAAAACAATAATTTGCTAACGATAAAATTCCATAAATAAATATATATTGTAATTCAATATTCTAATATTCATAGAATAATCTAAAATTAGTTTCTATAACTTAGGGTTTTTTTTTTTTGTTTTTTTTATTCTTATGAAGATGTGATGACATTGATATTACACTATTAAAACTTTAAATTATATAATGGCAAAATAAATTCCTAATGAATTTGTACTCTTTATATTAAATAAAATAATACAATAGGGATATATTCGGTAATAGAAATTTTGTAAAATAATACTCTTTTTATATAAGTATAAATAGACTGATATATGTTTGTACGTACACAGTTATGCAATATAAATAAGTGGTGCAAAAACAGATAGGATATGAGGTCAAAATTAAAAAATACTAGTCTCACAAATTATCGACGTTGTAATTAAATCTTTGGTTTAGCCAATTACTGTATTTCACAAGTTAGAAGAAATTACTTTAACAATATCCTCGACAAAAGTTTGATACCTCATAGACATAGGCTAGTTGACTCATGACTGGCCTAATTAATTGGAAATGTGACATGGTAATAAAAGTAAAAATGAATTATACTAATATCAAAACGACGTCATTTTTCATATTTATTGTTAAGATGTCTTTCAGACTCAAATCGAGACGTGTCATTAAGCACTGCTAACTTCTTTTTGAAGACAAACTGAATGATGGTCCATCATCCTATATGTGAAATTAATAGATGAAGTTTAAACAAACAACATTAATTAAATTTGAAAAGTCTTCAACATACCTTGCTGGAATTTGGGACCAATTTCTGCAATGTCTTCATTCTTTGATTAATTTTGTCTCTTAGTTTCTGAGGTACACAAAAGATTCATAACTAAATAAAGATATGCATTAAATGTCAAATATATGATCTATGACTACAATACCAACATACTAATTATTATAATTCTAACCTTTTAATCCTTCACGATTGAGATTAATTTGTAGTTTTTACGTGGGGACTAATTTTTATCACGTCCCTGTAAAAAACTGCAAATTAATCTAAACCGTTGATCATGATATAATCTACGGTTGTGATTAATCGAATCATGAAAATAGTATGTAAAAAACATGATTTTATAAAGATTATATATATATATATATATATATATATATATATAAAGTATGGATCTAGAAAAGCACTATTAAGCATCATTATATATATTAAAAAGCATAATTGTATATTGAAAAAAACATGGTTTATGATTTACTTAAAACTTTCAGCTCAAGAAAAGCTCTCAGCGCACATTAGCGGATGTTGTGTTAACGTATGGCTGGAAGGGGTAGAGGGAAGAAGAAGCTGGTGACGGTAACTACGAGTAATATGGAGTTGTAATACAGCCGGAAAAACAAGTTAGATCTGTGGAGATTACTGGAAGTAAGCAAGCTAGAAAAGCGAAGATCAATGAAATAGTGAATTTAGATCTGGTGGTGTATGGCGATGTTGATGTCTGTTCAGAGGGAGATAAGACTCAGAGAGATGGAGATAAACAACAACAAGGTCAATCTAACACTGAATTCCACTCTGAATCTGAAGTCGAGGGGGAAATGGAGCAAGAGGAATCCAGAGATCCGGTCAGACCAGTGAATGAAGGTATGAAACTACAATTCATTGCTCCTATTTTGAAACAAGGTACTCTTACTACTTGTTTGAGAAAAAATAATATTGATGCTGAACGTCTGAAATGGAAGAATTCTGTGATACTATATGTTATAGGAGAATCTCCTACAATAAAATATCTAACTACATATCTTGAGAAACAGCGTGGTGTGAAATCGACTGAGATTTTCTATCATTCAGAAGACAATTTTGTAGTAAGATTTCAGAGTGAATTGGATAGAGATGTTGTGCTATATTCTGGGCCCCATACAATAGTAAATCGACCTCTCATTGTTAAAGCATGGAATCCAAAATTCAGTTTTGATAAAGAAATACTCAAATGGTGCCACTTTGGATCCAGCTTCCTAATCTTCCATTATCTTGCTGGGGGATGCAGTCTCTTAGTAGAATAGGAAGTATTTTAGGAACTTCAATGTGTGCTGAAAATACCAAACTGATAATTTACGATTAAAGATTATCTTTGTTGCTGCAAAAACTTAGCACAGATTATATCACAGAATATAACGAGTGAGCTAATTAAAGTGACACACAGAATGGTAACCCAGTTCGCTTAAACAACCTACGTCTGGGGGGCCACGCCCAAGAGAGAACAATTCACTATCGAAAGTTGAAGCTACAGGATCTTACACATATGGTCTTCCACCTTATGAAACCTCACCACTCACACCCTTCCCGATCTACGTGAATTGTGATTGCAAGCGCCGCACTCTTACAATCTAGGTTTGAATAACAATCCAACCCGTAACCCTCATTCAAGTGTTTGTCTAATGAATTAAACACTCTCAAGATTACAAATCAACACTCATTCACGAAATAGTGTTATAGCTATGAACAATAAAAATAGTTATCTCTGCGGCAGCCTCCAATATGTATTGATGTTGATATATATAGGTCTTGAGAAACCCTAGATCATATCTCCATCGATTTTCCCTAGTTTCCTTATGCATGGAAACCTTCCTTGTTGGAGACGTGCCTTGTGGAACAAGTGGAATAATCGGATATATACGCCCAAAGAGATCTTCTCCGTATCTAACTGGATAAGGTCAAGATCTTCGTAGAATCCGCCTTAATATGGAAATAAATCTTTCACGCTGTTCCACTTCCAAGTAGCTCAGACTGAAGCGCAGTCACCAGACTCTGTTCTTCGCACAACTCGGAACACTTCAGTCAATCTTGCTTCTACATAAATTTACCAATGTTCAATGAGCCATCTGTTCAAATCTAACAATCTCCCCCTTTGGCATTTATGTAGACAAAACAATCATCCAAGCATTAGAACAAAAATCAGAGTAATAAGCATCTTCATACTAGACTTCGATCATGACAGCACATATGAAGATCCTGATGAAGCTCGCCCTTAAACTGAAATAGGGACTTAAGCAAATCAGCTTCTTTGATCACAATTCCCCCTCGAACTGATACTGGGGCAAACGAACTGGATCAGTACTTGGATCATAACTCCCCCTCAACTCAAACATTAGGAGAACTTCAAACTTCATTAACTAAGGTGAAATAAACACCTTGCAGCAGCGAAATACATCAACAAACATAGCAAAATAAATGTTACTCCATATTACTACTCCCCCTTTTTGTCTCACATTAATGACAAAAGGACAAAAAGAGGTAAAGAAAATCAACATCTAAATAGAAGGGGATTGAGAACCATCCTTCTTATGGCGTTTGGCACCACGTGCCACGCTATCTTCCTCTGAGCCTTCCTTAGCTTCAGACTCTTCTCCAGCATCTTCTTCAGTTTCCTCATCTTCATCTCCATAATCCTCCACTTCCCTTTGCATTTTCTCAAGCTCATCATCAGATTCTGCTTCAGCGTCAGTTGGCTCAGTCTCTGGCTCAGCTGTCACAGCATTCTTCGTTCCAGAAGGTCCCGCCATCTCAGATTGAGATTGAACATTGAAATCATGAAGAATAGCAGTTATGGAGTCTTGTCGCATTTGCAGAGACTTAATGATCTTCTCAAGAGAAACATGCTCTCTATGCAACTCTCTATACATCCTGGCAGATAATGCATGAGCTCTGGTGAGAGGTAGCTCAGTCACTGGAACAGATGCCTTGAAGTGACGCTGTGAACAACGACCAGGTCCTTCAATATCTCTGAAATGATGTGTTTCATTGAACAATTTGTTGTTGAAGCGAAACGCCACAGGATCATCTGCCCAAACATCATTAGAGCCAACAACATCAGGAAGTTGAGATTGTATAATCCCAAAGATCAAACCAGGAAAGCCTAAGCATCGATCTTTCCTCAATTCTCTAGCATGGTTTGTAACGTGATCAAACACCAGTTTTCCAAAATCAAAACGCTCAAACCGACCAATTCTATACAATAACCTGCCAAGAGCTTGTCCCACATTCGATGTGTGACCGGATGGAAGCCAATTGAACACGGCAATCTTGTGAAGAATGGCATGCTTCATAGATAAATGGATCCCACTAACGCTATCACTCTTTGGCCACTTCGAATAGTAACCACCAGTTATGCCTTTAACCACCTCATCAAGGCTTACTTCTTCCTCCACAACATCTTGATCATCACGATCAACAAATGAACTAATGATTCCAGGAGAGAATCAATATACTGACCTCGCACAAAAGACTTGAAGCAGTACTTCGAGGTTGGATCCTTAATGGATTTTGACATGTTGCAATAGAACCCCAATACGATTATTGGCACATATCTTCTCACAGGAAGGAAGGTCTGACCCCATTTGGCTTGGATCAGCAACTCCAATAACCCTGTTTCTTCCAGGGACTCAGGCTTCACATACCTCTCCACAACTAGCTTCATTTCAAGTGCAGCGCCCCAAGCTTGGCGATGTGCATCTGATTTGAAGCGATAGTCATCATCTCCATCAAACAATTGATGATGAGGAGCCCTCGAGATATTTCCAGATTTTGGAGAATCGTGACGTGCACCCCTAGCGTCACTCTTGGTAGCATTTTCAGAACCGGATTCAACATCAATTGGATCTAGTGTTGGCTTTTTTTTCTTCTTTTCAGCTTTAGGCTTTGGAGGTTGATCCTCATACATCTTTTTCTTGCCTTTCCCCAAGGCAATAGCGGCTTCTTCGGCTATTTTTCTTAATTGAGCCCTTGTGTGCATAGCAGGATTAGGCTCATTAATTAAAAGAGGAGGTAGAACATTCCTCTTCCTCTTTCCAGCAGCAGCAACTTTCTTTGTCTTTCCACCCTTACGAGCAGCAGCTTGAGTTTGTTTCTTTTTCTTTGGCTTTTCAGCCTCAACAACTGGCTCACGAGCAGGCACAGAAGACGACTGGCGAGCCTCTGAATCAACAGCCACAGAAGGCCCTTTCTCATTCTTTTCTCCGATCATTAGAGATTTTTGCCTTTGCGACCGCCAGTGGAGACGGCGGGTTTGCGAAACAGCGAACCCTTCGAACCATGAGCAAAGGAGGGTGCAGCTTTGCGAGTTCTTCTCTTAGCTCTAGCCTCTTCTTTCTTCTTGTCCATCAAATTCGCAATAGGAGTGTTGAGGGTATCCTCTCCCTCAGAATGAGCATCGTCTTCAGAATCAGTAACCTCTGCTTTGTCCGGCGATTGAATCTTTTCCGGCGACGGAGTTTTCTTTGGCGGTGCTTCGCTCACCGGAGTTTCTTCATCGGAGGAGTACTCGTAAGTCACCAATCCTCTTCTTGGACCCTTGAGCTGAGCGGGGATGAAGGGTTCCAGATCAGGCATGAGGGTATCATCGTCATGAGAGTCGTCGGAGAACTCTTGCGATTCCTTCGATCAAAAACTCGATGACTATATTTATAGGAGCAAATATCGGTGCAAATATTTCCCCCAAAATAGGATAGAATCATATCCCATAAGATTAGGAATGAGATATATATCGAGTTTGAACTCCATCCTTATTTGCAACGGCCGGAATTTTCAAATTAAACCATAATTAGCTCAGAATTCGCAGAGGCGTCTGCCAGAAAACTAGCTGTTGTCTGCTTTATGACGTCAGCAGACAGTTGACAGATTGAATAGACTGTGCCAGATACTGTGCTACTTCACTCTGGCTCAGACCTGAAAAATTCAAAAAATCCAGAACAACCATAAAGCCAAATAATCATAAACCACAAAATATGATTAATTCCACGAGCCATGCTTGCCATCCATAACCCCAAGCGAAGGGTCTTTCTCCGAAAATAAATCAGAGAGAGCAAATTCCCAAAGCCATTCTCAATGACTCAAACCTTGTACCATCAAGTGCCTTGGTGAAAATATTAGCTAGTTGCTTCTCAGTTGAGATGAACTCCAAATTAAGAATCTTCTTCTCGATCAATTCTCTAATAAAGTGGTGGCGGATATCGATGTGTTTAGTCTTTGAGTGATGAACATGATTCTTAGAGATGTCAATAGCACTCTTATTATCACAATACAGAGTAAATCCTTCAGAGCTAATGCCATAATCTTCCAACATTTGCTCCATCCACATCAATTGGGTACATGCGGACCTGGCTGCAATATACTCAGCTTCAGTAGAGGATAAAGAAACACTCACTTGCTTCTTACTGTGCCATCCCACCAGGTTAGTTCCAAGAAAGAAGCATCCTCCAGAAGTGCTCTTTCGATCATCGGGGCTACCTGCCCAATCGGCATCACTATATCCAACAATAGATGAAGTGCAGTCCTTCCCATACCAAATACCCAAATCACTTGTACCTTTCACATATTTGATGATGTTCTTCACAGCAGCTAAGTGACTTTCCTTTGGGTCAGACTGAAATCTGGCACAGACACCAACACTGTAGCTTATATCTGGTCTACTTGCAGTCAAGTATAGAAGACTTCCAATCATGCTTCGATATAAGCAACAGACACACCATCCTTGTCCTTGCTTAGCTTGACTGCTACTCCCATAGGGGTCCTCCGAATCTTGGCATTCTCAAGACCAAACTTCTTGACCAACCCTCTTGCATACTTCGATTGAGATAGAAATATCCCCTCCTCGGATTGCTTAATTTGAAGTCCCAAAAAAAAATAATGCAATTCGGCATATAAGCTCATATCGAACTCCGTGGTCATGTGAGCCACAAACTCTTGGATCAGTTCCTGTGACACAGACCCAAAAATGATGTCATCAACATATATCTGAATAAGGATAATACCTTTGTTGTCTTCCTTATAGAATAGGGTCTTGTCTGATCCGCCATGAATGTATCCCTTGGATGTGAGATGCTTTGACAAGGTGTCATTCCACGCCCTTGGAGCCTGCTTCAATCCATATAATGCTTTGTTAAGCTTGTACACATGATCAGGGAAATCTGGATCCACGAAGCCAGGGGGTTGCTCCACATAAACATCCTCATACAGAATGCCATTGAGAAAGGCACTCTTGACGTCCATTTGATATAGCTTGAAATTCATACAGCAAGCCATTCCAAGAAGTAAATGAACTGCTTCCAATCTTGTCACCGGTGCGAATGAATCTTCAAAATCAATGCCCTCCTCTTGAGAGTAGCCTTGAGCAACAAGACGAGACTTGTTTCTTGTGATAATGTCCTCTTCATCAGCCTTGTTTCTGAAAATCCATTTGGTTCCAATAACCAACACATCAATGGGTCGAGGAACAAGCTCCCAAACATTGCAACAAACAAATTAAATAAGCTCTCCTTGCATAGATGCAATCCATTCTTCAATTTGCAGAGCTTCCTTGACATTCTTTGGAAGAACAGTGGAGACATAACAAACAAATGCAAGATTGGCCACCATCTTAGCATAGTCTCGTCTGACATTTCGTGTCGATCTTCCAGAAGTTACTTCTCCTATAACATTATCAATAGGATGATCTTTTCTTACTTTCCTCGAACCAAGAATTGGAAAAACAGCATTGCCATTGTTAGCATCTTGTAAAACTTCAAGACCGTTATCAACAGTAGTCCCCTCCTCAGATGAACCATCATTTCTCTGATTAGTCTGAACTGGATTCCCAACTGGCTCAGACTCTGGCACAGGAGTCAATAACTGCTCTTCAGCATCATCCTCAGATACATTCTCATCAGTAAACACCACGTTAATGGACTCGATCACAGTCCTGGTTGTCTTGTTAAAGACTCGAAAGGCTCTGCTGTTTCTGGAATGACCCAACTTCTGATGCCAAACTTCTGTCACAGAACTATTGGCACTGAAGCATACTGTAGGAGGACGAACCACATAACACCTGTCAAGACCTCTATTTCCAACTAGATACTCTTCTTCGTCCTTCGTGATGATGCAGTGTGTCTTGGTGAAATTTATATCCAAATCTTCATCACATAATTGCCCAATGCTAAATAGGTTGGCTCGCATCCCTTCAACAAGGAAAACATCCCTCAAATGTGGCATACCAGGAACATTCAAAGTTCCTTTTCCAATGATATTGAGCCGAATTCCATCTCCAAAGGTGACAGTATCATTTATCCTCCGTTCGATGTCACAGAGATAATTGGGATTTCCAGTCATATGCCATGAGCATCCGCTGTCCAAATACCATCGATCATCACTTCTAGCCAAGAGTGTTATTAAGGTGACATAAGCTTTGTAGTTTCTTCCTTGCTTTGGTCCACTTCTACCATTGATCAGGGCTTGGCGTTTATCGGCTAGATAAAATCTGCGTCTTGGTTTAATGTGTCCAGTGCGACCACAATAATAGCATACAAGAGGGTAGTATTCTGATTGGAAATTTGAATACTTAATCCGTCTTGTTGGCACAGACCTGGATGACTGAGGTACTTTGTGGGTCTGTTGCTTTGTGACAGTTCGCTTTCCAGCAGCATTATTTCGTTTCTGATCTTCAATCTGAGACGATTCATTCTTGTGACGTTCTCTTGCTGGAACGAACTTCTTTTCCTTTCTTTCATCAATAGCTTGCCAACGACTTCCTTGATATCCCAAACCAGCTTTGCTTGAAGAAGGTTGACCCGTTTCCAAAATATGATCCAACTTGGGAGTTGCATTGGTCATCATCCTTATCACCTTGTTAATGTGCTCGAGTTCACTAGTCTTTAGCACATTATCTTCTTGAAGCTTGTCTATCTCAGTTAGAAGAGCAGTGTTGAGAGATTTTAGCTGATCTCTCTCTTGGCTTACATCGACAATTTGAGACATAAGATTCTCTTTCTCTTTTGTTATCTCCTTCAGAGTTGCATTTAAATTTCCATTAGTGTTCCCAGCTTCTTCACACTTTGCCTTTAGTGTTTCATAAAGCTTAATCAAGTGATTCTCATCAACTGACTCATCATCACTTTCTTCTTCAACCTCTTTTACTTTGGGAATTTTATCTTCTTCATTCATGTTTACTATGGCGACATGAGCAACTTTGCCTTCATCTTTACTTCCACTCTCATCCGTATCTTTATCACTGTGAGTAGTGGAATTATAAGACTTGTTCTGATTCTTCAAATAACTTGGACATTCTTTTTGAAAATGCCCAAACCCTTCACATTCATAACACCTTGGTCCAGTCTTTTCTGTGCGAGATTTGATGCTTTTGTCTTTCATAGGAGCACTAGGCATCTCCCTCTCCTTCTTTGATGGGCGTCTATTAACTCTCTTTCTTCCAGTTTTGAAGAATTTGTCAAAATTCTTTACTAAGAGAGCTAAGGAGTCGTTGACTTCTTCTTTGTCTATTGGCGCAGATGCTGACTCAGTATTCCATGTATGAGTTGTAAAGGCCACTCCTCTTCTTTTATCTGATCCTTCAGCCTGTCTACCCATCTCAAACGTTCTCAAGGAACTGATCAACTGTGAGGGTTGATAAGTCTTGAGCTTCCTCAATAGCAGCAACCTTGTATTCAAACTTGAGTGGAAGAGATCTAAGGACTTTGCGCACCAGTTTTTCGTCTGACATCTTTTCTCCAAGAGCAAAACTTCATTCACAAGAGTAAGTAGTCTTGCATGAAACTCTCCAATGTTCTCTGATTCCTCCATTCTCAGATTTTCAAATTGTGAGGTGATTTGTTGAAGGCGTTTTCCTTTAACCTTTTAATTCCCTTCAAAAGATGTTTGAAGAATATCCCAAGCCTTCTTAGCAGTATAACAAGTGGAAATAAAGGCAAAAATTTCCAAACTTACAGCAGATTGAATAGCATTTAGAGCTTTATGGTTCATGCTGGACAGCTTCAAGTCAGTATCATCCCAATCTTTCTTTATCTTTGGAGTTTTGTCTTCTTTCACAGGAGGAGTCCATTCTGATTCAATTGCAGTCCAAGCTCCTTCATCAATAGCTCTAATGTGCGATATCATCCTAACCTTCTAGTATCCATAATTCTTCCCATCCAGAATTGGAGGTTTCGTCATAGAGTGTCCAATTGACGACATATTAGCTCACTATCAGCAACAGCAGATGGTATCTGTCCCGGGATCAACACCTATTTTGTTGGTGTACCGCTCTGGTACCAATTGAAAATACCAAACTGATAATTTACGATAAAAATTATCTTTGTTGCTGCAAAAACTTAGCACAAATTATATCACATAATATAACGAGTGAGCTAATTAAAGTGACACACAGAATGATAACCCAGTTCGGTTAAACAACCTACGTCTGGGGGGCCACGCCCAAGAGAGAAAAATTCACTATCGAAAGTGGAAGCTACAGGATCTTACACATATGGTCTTCCACCTTATGAAACCTCACCACTCACACCCTTCCCGACCTACGTGAATTGTGATTGCAAGCGCCGCACTCTTACAATCAAGGTTTGAATAACAATCCAACCCCTAACCCTCATTCAAGTGTTTGTCTAATGAATTAAACACTCTCAAGATTACAAATCAACACTCATTCACGAAATAGTGTTATAGCTATGAACAATAAAAATAGCTATCTCTGCGGCAGCCTCCAATATGTCTTGATGTTGATATATATAGGTCTTGAGAAACCCTAGATCATATCTCCATCGATTTGCCCTAATTTCCTTATGCATGGAAACCTTCCTTGTTGGAGACGTGCCTTGTGGAACAAGTGGAATAATCGGATATATACGCCCAAAGAGATCTTCTCCGTATCTAACTGGATAAGGTCAAGATCTTCGCAGAATCCGCCTTAATATAGAAATAAATCTTTCACTTTGTTCCACTTCCAAGTTGCTCAGACTGAAGCGCAGTCACCAGACTCTGTTCTTCGCACAACTAGGAAGACTTCAGTCAATCTTGCTTCTACATAAATTTGCCAATCTTCAATGAGCCACCTACTCAAATCTAACATGTGCAAATGAATGCACAACCAAGCAAAGCAGGATATCCTATGCTAGGATGCTTATCGAAATCGACATTACCAAACCTTTGCCACAGAAAATATGAATTGAAGGAGATGAGGGGACGAAAATTGAGCAACAAGTGAGGTATGATTGGATCCCTCCGTTCTATAAAACATGCCAAGCAGTTGGCCATGATTGTTGAAAAGAGAGAAGCAACAACCTTTTGTTCAACAAGGGAAACTGTGGATTCCAAAAGAACCACAAGGTGATAAAAGTTCAGAGAAACCACATCCTGTAGAGCAAAAAAGTACAGCTAATGAGAAAGGTGATAATGGAGGTTGGATAAGGGGTGAGCATTCGGATTACGGATCGGATTTTTGCTCAATCCGATCCAAATCCGAAATCCGAATTTCTAAAAAAAATGGATCCAATCCAATCCGAAATCCGAACAAATCCGAACCGAAAAAATCCGAAATCCGAACTCTAAATCCGATCCAAGCCGAAAATCCGAAATTCTAATGAAAAATAAATAAACAATTCAAAAATTCAAAATATATTAAATTTAAAATAATAAATTGAACAAATATATTAAATAATTCATAATTCATAATCAAAATTATTAATAACAAATTGAATAGAAATATTAAAATATTAATTATTAATAATGAAAATAATAATATATTATATATAATTGGGATTTTGGATTTATTTGATTTTTTAAAGCACCGATCCGATCCGAATCCGAAATCCGAATATTTCCAAAAATTGAATCCGATCCGATCCGATCCGAAATCCAAAAAAACCCGAACCAAAATTCATATTTCGGTTTGGTTCGATTTGGATTTTCGGATTTAAGTTTTTTTGCTCACCCCTAGGTTGGATAATTCCAAAGAAGACTGTAATTTCAGGTGAAAGGGGGGTGTTGGGAAATTTGTTAAGTAAAGTTTTGATGAATTCCAAAACCAACTGACCCCAACCGAGTAAATGTTGTCAATTCCTAATGTTAGCAGTTAGGCTCGTTGTTTGAGCAATGTTAAGATTTTATCTTTACAGATCTCCAGCTGAAGACGGCAACATAGCAACACTCGGATACAACCCCGAATGGAAGATCGGATGAGGAACATCAGTTACAAGACTCTGTCTGATGAGAGAGTTATGCCAAAAAGGGGAATACTTTTTGACAACTGAGAGTTCAAGCCAAGTGTTCAGTTGGAACATCAGCTATAGAATGTCATCCGATAAAGAGAATGTTTCAAGAAGAGAGAAGTTATAAAGAAGTCTCAACATGAAGTTCAAAGTTAGCTGAGAGTTCAACGGTTCAGTCAGAACATCAGCTGAAGACCACTCAGATGAAGATCAAGATTTTCAAAGTTGACTGTCAGAAAGGTTTGAATTTGAAATTCAAAAAGGAAGTCACGTGAAGGTTTGACCGTTCAGTCATTACCTCATTTGGCCCAACACAAGGTTGTCTCAGATGGAAAGCAGAAGAGCACAGATGCCATATCGGGAAAATCTGCAGAGATGAGAGACAAGCCATCGCTTTCAAAGAACAGAGATCAACAGCTCCTCCAACGGCTAGTTGATTCTCTCCGCCTATATATAGAGGCATTCATTCATTTGACATGGATATACGAGACAGAGAAAATTAGAAGTGCACCCACGAGAGAAACAAGAACAAAGAAAATCTGCAAAATCACATTCTAAGAGCATCAGCAACTGAGAGTTCCGAGTGGTAGAATATTAGTAGCTGAGGGTTCATAGAATTATAATCTGTCTTAAATCTTAGTTTGAGTGTTCATTCGTTCAAGCCATAGATCCAGCTCACATTCGTGTTCGAGCTGTAGTTGGAAAACCCACCCACATACACACCCTAAAAAGTGTTTGTTAGGATCATACTCTTCCTGCAATTGAGTAGTTAGGTTGTCAAGTACCCGCAAACTTGACATAGGTTGTTAAGTACCTGTAAACTTAACTGTAAAGGTTGATAAGTACTCGGAAACTTATTGCAACGATTGCACAGCCCGCGTAAGCTGTGTGGAACTGTCCAGAAGAACATGGACTGAGGTGTGTGGACTCACATCTCCCCGTGGACGTAGGAGTTCTCTCCGAACCACGTAAATCCTGTGTATCTGTGTTTATTTCTGTTCAGTTACTTATTGCATTTTCAACTGACCAAACTAACCGGCATACAAACTGCATCTTTACATATCAACTGTCTTGGTTATTGACCAACCTTGCACAAAAGCGTGAGTTATTTTACGAGTATAATTTCCACCACATTCCGCACAACACCACTCTCACAGCTGAGTTCTCTTACTCAGTTGTGAAGTTTTCGGGGGTTAAGTTTTCAAAGTTGAAAAATCCTAACTTGTGTATTTCCCCCCCCCCCCCACATACACCAGTAACTCGTATCGGGACCATCAAGTAGTATCAGAGCAGTGGTTCAAAAGACTGATGTCTCTGTTTCACGAGGTGTGAATCGAGGTGTTTTCTTCAGTGGTCAACTGAATAGATCCTTTTTCACGCTAGTGCATTTCTGCTTGTTTTTTGTTGTCTGATGTTGTGTGTGCAGATGGATATGAAAGATAAGATCATGGTTATGTTCTCGGTTGTGAATTATACAGCCTGGAGGACTCGGATGAAGAAGGTCCTTCTGTCAAAGCATCATAGAATGCAATAAGTACTTTCATCCGTACCTATCAAGATCACGGAAAAGGTCATCCGTACTCCTACAGATCCAACCCTTGGGGATGCAACTGAGGAGATAGTCGAGAAGAATCCAAAAGACTACACTTCTGAGGAAGCTAAAGTGAGCCAGCTGGATATCTGGGCTCAAAGCACTATTATGTCCACAGTTGGATAGGACTATCTTCCGTGGATAGAGGAGTGCAACACTGCTAAAGAGATATGGGACACTTTGGCATCTTTGAGTGAATGAAGTGACGAAACCAAGGAGAACAAGTTCTCCCATGCATGTTAAGATTTTGACAACTTCACTCTAAAAGTGGACGAAACCATCGATCAGATGGAGCTGCGGTTCATGAAGATCATCAGAAGGATCCAGTCTATCCGAA
This sequence comes from Schizonepeta tenuifolia, assembly GCA_029490685.1. Classification (NCBI taxonomy): domain Eukaryota; kingdom Viridiplantae; phylum Streptophyta; class Magnoliopsida; order Lamiales; family Lamiaceae; genus Schizonepeta; species Schizonepeta tenuifolia. The sequence continues at coordinate 65,857,929 of CM055957.1, read as the reverse complement.
GAGGAAAGTATACTTTGAGAGAAATCAACCTCAAAGTATTACAAGCACTTCCAGCTGAGTGGGATATCTTCACCAATATCCATGAAAGCCGAGCTGATCTAGGAGAGATGGGAACTGAAAGATTGTTCTCAATTCTGAAAGAAAATGAGTACAAAGTGAACCGACGAAAATCCCAGTCGATGGCTCAGACAAGTCAACATGAGGATATTGGTTCAGCAATGAAGACAGTTGCCCTTCGAGCTGACTATTCCAAGCCGCGAACATCAAGAGCAATAAGATCTGCGGACACAACTGCGAAGGAGCCAAGCAGAGAAGAGCTGCAACAGTGCATTGCCGCCATGTCAAAGAAGCTAGCTGACATGGACACTCGGTTCGGAAAGTACAAGCGGTTCTAAAAATCCAACCGAACACGAGACAGCTCAAAGCCTGTGAACAACGGATGTTTTGAGTGTGGCAAAGAGGGACATTTTAAGGTTGACTGTCCAGACCTCTCAAGGAAAGAAAGAGATGCGTTGAGGGCCAAGCAAAACGCAAAAGATAAGGCCATGGTTGCAGAGGAAGCAGCTGACGACGTGGACATCTTCACTGACACTGAAGATGAGGACGAGCTGACTCCCACCAACAACGCAAGTGGACAGGATCAATGTCTCATGGCAATTGGAGCTGACCAAGATGAAGCTGAGGTAACTTCTATCCCAGCTAATTTAAATTCTTCTAATGTTGCTAACGTGCAGGATACTTTAGAAGATGAGTTGCAACCATCTTGGGATGATTTCCAAGAACTGAGTGAGCAACTGAATCAGCAAACGGTTGAGTTTAAGACTCTTCAAAAACAGTTTATTAAACTGGAAGAATCCTTAACCGAAAAAAACGATCTGATCAAGAATCAAACTGAAGAGATTGAGAATCTCAAAAATCAACTGACCGCGGCCAACCAAGCTGAGGCTTCAACCGATGAGCAGTTGAAGGAACAGATCAAGGCACAGAATGAGCACTTGAACAAACAAGAGGCTCAGATCGACCAGCTGATAAAGAAGTCAGATGGACAAACCGAGCAGATCACTATCCTCCTCAAGGAGTTGCAAACTGAGAAGGATAATCTAATCAAGCTGTATCAGTCATCCAAGATCATCGAGAATCTTATCAGCTACAGCAGACAGATGGATGACGTGTCAGGACTCGGTTATGATATTGTCAAGGATACTGGAATTCCACCAGCAACCTTCATCAAAGCTGTAGAAGTCACAGCTGTCGAGCCAAACACAGCTGAGTCTCCAGAAGTTAATCCAACCTCCACCTCTCAGCATGTTCAATCGACCAATAGAATTACAACTGAGAAGGGAAAAGGAGTAGTAGATGGAAGACAGAATGTTCCATTGGTTGGAACATCAACCGAGGGGGAATGCTCCAAAAGTTAGAAGAGGAATTAGAGGGGTCGAAGGTATAATCGCAACCGAACTCAGAATCAGAAGGAATGGAACCGACCGCAGAACAGACAAGGGCTCAATCGTCTGAAACAACAGCGGTTCCAACATCACTTCGATCAAAGGTTCCATCAGAGTCAACCGATGTGGAACAGTTACAACAGCTATGGCCACTCATGCCACAACATGAATCAACATCCGGGCATGAACAGCTATCATCAACTGCTAGGGCAATGGAATCAGAATCAACCACGACGATTCCACAATGACGGCCGACCTCATTGGCAAAATCAAAAGGGTCAGAGACGTCAGTCAAATAGGAGGAACCCCACTCCTCCTAAAGCCCAACATAGGAGAAATCCATCTCCTCCAAAGAGACAGAATATCAATAATAACAACAAGCCTAAGGATAACCGAGGTATTGTTATAGTTGATGAAAATGGGCAGATTATTTGGAATGACAAGGCTATTCGAGTCTACAGGGAAAAGCGACCCACAATTCCAGGAGGAACTGGTTCTAACCCTCCAAGACCCAACTGAAATTGGGGACCTAAGCGTGTTTCTCCGTGCAGGTACAGGAGGAACAGCTGAGGAAGAATAAAGCATCACAGACAAAGTGGGTGATGGACAGTGGATGCTCGAAACACATGACAAATCTGAAGGACTTGCTTGGAAGTTTCGTGGAGCTGAACGGTCCAACTGTTACTTTTGGTGACAACTCAAAAGGTTACACCAAAGGCTACGGTATCCTTGAAACCGATCACGTGTCAATTTCTAATGTTTCATATGTTGATGGATTGAAGCATAACCTGCTCTCCATCAGCCAATTCTGTGATAATGGTTTTTCTGTCAAGTTTGATGCGCAGGGTTGCAGGGTTAAAGACGTTCAAACAAAGCAGGTCATATTGTTGGGAAATCGATCCCCAACTGGGAATGTCTATTATGCTGACTGGAAGAGCAGTCCACCTGAAACCTGTCTGTTATCAAAAAGCAGTTCAGATGTGAGCTGGCTGTGGCACAAACGGCTCAACCATCTGAATTTCAAGACAATGAACCGACTTGCCAGACAGGAACTCGCAAAGGGCATTCCTAACCGAGTGTTTTCAACAACACACATCTGCAGTGCGTGTCAGCTGGGAAAGCTCGCTAGATCCTCGTTCAGGTTGAAATCCACACCCTCAACCGACTGAGTATTGCAGCTGATCCATATGGATCTCTTCGGGCCAGTTACACCTAAGAGCATAAATGGCAACGAATATACACTGGTTGTAACTGATGATTACTCGAGGTACACATGGACCATTTTCATGCGCCATAAGAGTGAAACCCGAGATGAGCTGCCCAAACTGATGGATCGGATATCAAACCAACAAGAGATGAAAATCATTTCTATCCGATCAGACCGTGGAACCGAGTTCCTCAATGAAACCATCATTGAATACTGCGAGAAGCACGGAATCACTCATCAAACCTTAGCTGCGCGAACTCCGCAACAGAATGGAGTAGCTGAAAGAAGGAACCGATAGCTGAAGGATGCAGCCACATCCATGTTGACAAGCTCAGCTCTGCCAAAGAGATTTTGGGCTGAGGCGATCAACACAGCCTGCTACACTCAGAACCGGTCTCTTCTGACCAAGCGGTTGGGAAAGACACCATACGAACTATGGAGACGCAGGAAGCCTGATATTTCATATTTTCGCATTTTTGGTTCTAAGTGTTATATTCACAACAATGGAAAGACTCAGTTGAAAACTTTTGATGCCAAAGCTTCGAAAGGCATATTTCTTGGATATGCTGCTCGAATCAAGGCATATAGTGTTTTCAACAACGGCTCTCGTGTTGTGGAGATAACACCTCATGTTAGTTTTGATGAATCTACCTTTGAGTGCAGGGAACAGGCTAAAGGACAACAAGCAGATCCAGCTGTTCCACCAGTTCTCACCAGATCGCAAGTTCAAAGGCAGAAGAATTTGGCCGAACCGTTGGTATGGGCAACTGACGATGATGATCCGTGTTCCTCAGAAGATGAATGTGAAGATCATCAAGCGGTACCTGAGGACCCCAGCTCAAATCAAGGGGGAACTCCAGCTAATGTCACTCCAACTGCATCAGCAACCGAAGCCCAACCAAGCTCGGTTCGAAGTGTTGTCAATGTTGAGGATCCAGACCCAACAGCTGACAAATCCCCAGTTATGAAGACTCCAACAGTTCAGGATTCTCCTTCAGTTGAAATCCCTGAACCAACACAGTTGGAAGAAGAAGGAAGACGCAACTGAAGATGGTATGAAGTTCATTCCACTAACGACATCATCGGAGATCCAACCGAAGGTGTGCGTACAAGAAGCAGTGTTGCGACTCAGGACTCAACTGAGGAAGAGACCAACACTTATGCCCAATATGCTGAGGAGTTGGCAGTTCTAGAAGAGTTCGAACAAGCTGGAGATGTTGCCATGATTTCATGCTTTGTAGCTGATGTGCCAGAACCAAAGAACGTTGTGGAAGCTCTCAACTGTGTTCACTGGACAACAGCTATGCAAGAGGAGCTGAATGAATTTCTACGCAACTGTGTTTGGGAGTTGGTAGAAAGACCAACTGGTGTCAAGGTTATTGGACTTAAATGGATTTTCAAAAACAAGAGAGACGCCATTGGTTACATCGTGAGGAACAAGGCAAGGTTGGTAGCTCAAGGATATTGCCAACAAGAAGGAATTGACTTTGAAGATTCCTTCGCACCAGTTGCAAGGCTGGAAGCCATCCGAATTTTTCTAGCCTATGCCGCACATCACAAGTTCAAGGTATATCAGATGGATGTAAAGTGTGCCTTCCTCAACGGTGATATCAAGGAAGATGTTTATGTTGAACAGCCACCCGGTTTTGAAACTGGAGATGGAAGAGTGTACAAATTGAAGAAAGTCATCTATAGCTTGAAACAAGCACCAAGGGCCTGGTATGACACTCTTTGTGGTTTTCTACTGGACTCGGGGTTCAAATGAGACTCAGTTGATAAAACCCTGTTCACCATCAAAGTTGGAGATGATATACTTGTGGTACAAATCTACGTGGATGACATCATATTCGGTTCCAAGTCAGAGGAGCTGTGCACGAAATTCTCAGATCTTATGAAGGAGAAGTTCGAGATGTCAATGATGGGCGAGATGAATTATTTCCTTGGATTACAAGTGAAGCAGTCACCAGAAGGTATTTTTATCAATCAGTCCAAGTATACAAAGGAGCTCATCACCAAGTTCGGATTGCAGACAAGTAAGACCACAAGGATCCCGATGAATACTAACTGGAAGATTGAACCCGGAGCTGAGGGAAAGCTAGTGGATGCCAGCAAGTATAGAGGGATCATCGGTTCTTTGCTATATCTAACTGCCAGCTAGCCAGACATATCATACGCGGTTGGAGTATGTGCTCGGTTTCAAGTTCAACCGAGGGAAGCTCACATGTTGGCAGCAAAGAACATCATCAAGTATCTGAAGGGTACTGTCAATGTTGGGTTGTGGTATCCAACTGACGACAATATCCAGCTGACCGAATACTCAGATGCGGATCTAGCCGGAGATCGATTGGACAGGAAGTCCACATCTGGACACTGTCAGTTCATGGGAAGCAAGCTAGTTTCATGGTTCTCCAAGAAACAAGCATGTGTTGCTACGTCTACAACCGAGTCAGAGTATATGGCTGCCGGAAGTTGTTGTATGCAGGTGTTATGGCTCAAGCAACAGCTGAGAGATTATGAAGTTGCAACTGGACAGGTTCCCATTCATTGCGATAGCTCAAGTGCCATTGATATCTCTTTGAATCCTGTTCATCATTCTCAGACAAAGCACATTGATATCAGACATCATTTCATCCGAGATCATATCGAAAAGAAGGACGTATCCATGGAGAAGATTCCAACTGAGATTCAGAGAGCTGATATCTTCACCAAACCTCTACCTGAAGCTCGGTTTAAGATGTTATGTGATCTTCTTGGACTGTTGGATCCATCAGATGAGGAGTCAGCCGAGCTGAAGAGTCAGATATCCATCTGAGGGGGAAGCTCAGATGAAGAGGGAATCTCAGATGCGGAGCCCCAACTGAAGACATCAGACGTCAGCTGAACAGACGAACTCGAGTCAACTGATGGTAAGCCGCAACTGATGAACATAGCTGATTTAGACATCAGCTGGCAGGTATCATTTATAGCTGAAGGTGTTATGACATTAAATGAGAATGTTTGAAATAAATTCAAACATTCCTGAACATGTCAGCTTAATTAAATAAGCCATCATGACGCATTTAATGTAAAGTCTGGCTGAACACCTATAGCCTTACTTTATGGTGCGACTGGGCTGACACACTAATCTCTTCACCTTCTCACTCGCGCGCGTGGAGCATCAGTCAAAATCGCCCAACCGTCGCGAGATCTCAACCGTTGATGGATAGATGCCATTCAATCCTGACCATCCATTTCAAACGACGCGGTAACCTATATAAAGCGGAAAATTAGGAAGTGATCCTTACCTTCCCTATTTGTGCATATCAATATTAACTGTTCATCATCCCCTCCAAAATTGTCTCACCATTTTCAGTAACATCTTTCATTCTTCTTTGCATATATATATTCCACTGAAATGGCACCAAAATCAAAAGCATCAAAGAAGATGGTCTCTGCTGAACTAGCCACGTTCCAGGAATCCTTCGACTTGCTGCTGTCAAAGATCCACTTCGAACAGATTCTCTCAAGGGAAGCACTGACCACGCCGGAAATCGCACCCGTCGCCCAACTTCTTTCTTACCACGGTCTGCTCAACTGGGCAACTCTCTCTCCATCTAAGCTGCTCAGAAAGCAAGTAGCCCATTTCTACTGGAATCTGCAACGCGATGCTGAACTCGAGCTTGTCACGACCATTCCGTGCAAGCAACGAATCAGCACTTCCCGATCGATTGAAGAAACAGCTGTCGAGATCGAAGTGTCTAAAGAACTGGGAAAGATCATCCCCAGAAATCGGGAGGCTGTAAACATGATGGGCAACTTCATCGACAAGGAAGCAGATGCTTTTATGCAAACTATCCTCATTGTCCCCGAACCATTGAAGGGGAGTATGCAGAGGACCAAACTGAAGTCGGAGCACCGACTTTTGTTTGATGTAATATCAAAGTGTGCCTTCGCATATGGAGGAGCATTCGGAGATATCAGCAGACCGAAACTCAAGCAGCAGAAGGCCTTGGAAGGAAAGCATAAGATAGACTGGCTGAGCTATTTTGAAAGCCAGCTGTGGGCAGAGAAGCTGAAGATCTCCGAGACACTAGCTGAGTCCGGAGAGAAACTGTTGAGTGTCAAGGGAACACTCAATTTCGGCACCAAGATATCAGCCCTAATCCTCCGAGCAACCAAGGGTCAGAAGCTAACTTGAGAAGGCAGTGAGGACCCTCCTTTCAACAAGCTGATGTTATTCCCAACAGCCAAGAAGGCTAGAGATGTTTTGAAAGCTGTGTACACTCCCAAGGGAGCCACAAAGCCAGCTGTGGAGACGGCCCCAGCAGTCCGCCGCCCATCAAAGTCCAAAACTACTAAACGCCAGCTAGAGGAAGTAGCTGAGGAAGAGGATGAAGAAGAAGAAGAAGAGGTGGAACCCCTCAAGAAAAAGCCCAGGTTCAAAATCATCCAGCCAGCAGCTCAACCGGCTGCGACGGGCCCAGTGGTGGTGATACTAGCTAAGAAAACAGCTGAGGAGAAGGAATCAACCGAATCCAGCCAGTCGGTTGATCCAGCTGGGTTTGTTCTTCAACCCCGTCAACAGGAAGAAATGGTTGAAGGAAAGGAGACCGACGTTGAGGAGTCCAGCTCGTCCTCAGATGACTCTTCTTCATCTGAGGAGTCCCACGACAGTCCACCCTCTCCACCAACTGGAGTTGATGCCAGCCAGGTAATCCCACCTGTGTCACTAATGAGCCCGCCCAGTCTCTCCCCAAAGAGGATTCAGTTCTCTCAACTGATCCTCAGTTAGAAATTCCGAGCCTCACGCTCGATGCCAACGTTGAGACCGTTCCTTTGGCCAACGTTGATGACACCATTGAACCCTTCTTCTTTGATATTGATCCCCCCCCCCCCCAAATTGATGAAGAAGCCAACCGCCAGGCAATTCTGGCTGAATATGAAGGCAGGATGGACTACTACTTTCGAAAACTGATAGGCATGTTCCCAGAGGCAAGCTCGATGCCCATCTTTGCCATGTTTGGAACTGACCTGCTCTATCAGTTCAGCGTAATCTTTAGCTACTGGTACGTCAAGGAGGAAACCCTGAGGATCCACGGCTGGGATAGGTTGAAAATTGATGAATCCAACCTGAGGGTGTACTTCGACTACCAGAACCTCGAGGTTGCCTACAACCAGAAGGTGGTCTTGCTCCGTCGTCGCTTGGATCTGAGTAAAGAAGAAGGGAAAGACACCAGAGAGTTGTCCGACAATCCTGGAGCTGTACAATTTCTTGATAATATGTTAGCCAAGAATGCCGACCATATGGAGGATGTAGATGAAGCTGACGAGGCTGCCAGGAGGGAAGAAGAAAAGCTCAAACAATACCTGGCTAGCCGAACAGCCATGGTTGTAGTGGACCCAACAGCCCAGGCACAACAGCAAGAACTGCCTGGACCCTCTGATCAGCCAGCACACTCCACCGATGCTATCTGTGAGCTGATAACTGAGAGGGTCAACCAGCTGAGGCATGAGCTGTTGTCCAAAATCGAGCACAACAAAGAAGAGCAAGTTGCCAAGATAAATCAGCTGATAGAGGAGAATGCCTCTCTGAGGGAGCAGCTAGATGAACTCTCCTCCTCAACCAGCACCGCCGACATTGAGCTGAAGAAAGAAGTTCGTGGACTCAGCTCAGCATTCAATGGCTTCAAGTCTGTTGCTGAATCCAATCTTGCAAAGTCCCAGCAGACACAAGACCAGGAGTGGATGTCTCATTTCAAAAATTACCGAGCTGAGTTCGTCACCCTTCACAAGAATGTTTCTGCAACCCTTGCCGCCATAAAGCAAGCCGAACAAGAACGCCAAGACCTGGAGCTGGCGAAGAAGGTTGAAGAGAAAGATGTTATGGAAGAACTCCTCTCTCGAGTTCACCAAGCAGAAGCCAAACTGACCTCCCTGGATGGCTCAGTTGCCACCTTTTGGATGATGCCAAAAAGGGGGAAGGACAGGGGCCAGCAGCTGTTGCTGGACAAGGGAAAGTTGCAGCAGAGATGCAAAAGGAAGGAAGTGGCCAAAGGGAAGGAGTGCCAGCTGGAACTCAGGGGGAAGGAGCTGAAGGATTTCAGCTGAAGGACACAGCTGCAGAAGGAAAAAAGCAGGAACTCGAAGTCTCCCAAGACCTCGTAGCTGAGCTTACAGCCGAGCTGGATGCCGATCTTGACGGAATCTCAGTCGAAGATTGCATCGAAGCTGCAAAAGCTATGGGGGAGTCCAAGGAGAACTACTTGAATCCCTCTTGGATCAAGAAGTTTGCTACAGATCAAGCCAAGAAAGTGGCCAAGTTCGAAAAGGAACTGGCTAAAATTGAAAAGAGCGTGGATAGGAACAAAGCCAGCCGGAGCGTCAAAAGAATAAACAAACACCAGATGAAGGCTGAGGCTAGGAAGAAGACTCAATAGCTCCAAAGAAATGCCCCACTCCAGTCACGGTTCCCACATATTGACAAGTGGATGAACATTGAGTGGAACGATGACTGGGAGCAGTTCAAGCATGAGTTCATCAACGACTTCTACTACAGGAAGGTCTACTCAACTGAAGACCCAAGGCAAGCCTTCAAGGAAGCCTTGTGGGAGCTCAGATCTGAGGATCCTGGGATTTTCAGGCAATTCCAGCGAGCCATGGTAGAAGCTCAGCTCGATCCTAACACAGTTCCGATCCCGCAGAAGGTCAGATATCGCCCTCAGATGATCAAAGGCACAAATACTCCTAACAGAAATTTGATCATGGCTGAGGCGAGACAAGTGTGCAAGAAACATGGAGTGAATACCGGAACTGAGTCAGCTGCAAAGAGAGAGATCTTTGACCGTATCTTCAGCAAGTACGGCCAAGAATATTTTTGAGCTGATGTAGTTTTTTAGCAACTGATCTATCTTTAACTGTTTTGTACTTATCCGTGTAATCATCAGTTGTAATGAAAACTTCAAGTATTTATACGATTCAACTTGACGTACAATATCTCATTGTCCAAGCTATGAATCGTAGTCCTTTTAAATACCATGTTATAACTTTGCTAACCCTTTGATGTTTTATCTTATAAACTGTATAGAATTTCATCTGAGATTTTAGGTCAGTTAGAAAGGTTTAGATTAGTAGCGGTTTCAAGTTGTAAGTGGTTTTGGCATCATCAAAAAGGGGGAAATTGTTTAGAAATTTGTTAAGTAAAGTTTTGATGAATTCCAAAACCAGCTGACCCCAACCGAGTAGATGTTGCCAGATAAGAGGTAACAGATAAGACTGATAAGACTGGATCCCAAGAGACTTGGAGTTATGGGTATAGGCAAACAAGCTCAAGGAATACATGTGGAGGTAACAGATAAGACTGATGGTGTTATCTTTCAAATGGTAGGTATCTATGCATTCAACACAGGAGAGCAGACAAGAAGTCTATGGAGTTATGTACATGGCATCTGCCAGAACACTACAACTCCCTTTTTGCTTAGTGGTGACTTTAATGCTATCCTCTGTGCAGAAGATAGATTTTAAGGGAATGTGGTAACTGAGACTGATATCAGAGATTTTAAGAAGTTTGTGAATGACAATGAGTTGCATATAATAAGAAATGTGGGATGCAAGTACTCTTGGTGCAATCATCAACAAGGAGAGGATAGAATTCTATCTCTGATAGATAGGAGTATTGCAAACACCGCTTGGTGTAGTCAATATAGCTCGGCTATTGTTGAACTTAGAGAAAGAGGAGTTTCAGATCATTGCCCACAGGTGATTCAAATTGGTGAAGAGACAAGACCTTACAATACTCCCTTCAGAATTCTGAATGTGTTTACAGAGCATGCTGATTTTTCTAGCATTGTGGAAGGAGTATGGGATCAATCTCTGCACCATAACAATCTTCTAGATGTATGGTTCAAGCTAAAAAAACTCAAGCACCCGTTCAAACAATTGAATACCAGCAAATACAGGCATCTAGCAGCTCATATTGAGCAAACCAGAGAAGAGCTTCATCAAGTACAAACCAACTTGCCAGTGACCCGTTACAAAGCAATACGATACAAAAAGAAAAGGAGTTGCAAATTTGGAGAAATGGAGCAATGTAGAAGAGAATATATAGAAACAAAAATCCAGAGTCGATTGGATAAATTTGGGTGACTCAAATACTAGATTTTTTTCATGCTTATGCTAAAGCAAGGAGATTGGAAATGCCATCAAATATTATAGATGGCTATAATGTATTTTTCTTTAAGAAGCTTGGCACATAATAGGCAAGGAGGTGGTGCAAGCTGTTCAACAATTCCAGTCTTTAGGTTTTTTACCTAAAGCCATTAATATAGCTTTACTCACTCATTTGCCTAAAACTGAGAATGTTTATCATGCCAAAGACTTTAGACTTATTGCTTAATGCTCTGTATTGTATAAAATATTGTCTAAAGTCCTTGCAAATAGAATTTAAGTGGTGCTAAATGATATCATAGATACCAGCCAATCAACTTTTGTGAAGGGCAGGGTAATTTTTGATAATGTATTGTTAAGTTATGAGCTGATTAAAGGCTATGGGAAAAGAGGAATCTCACCTAGGTACATGGTAAAGATTGATTTGCAGAAGGCATACAATTCTGTAGAATGGCCCTTTGTGAAATATCTAATGCTGGAAATGGGCTTCCCTTATCAGTTTGTGCACCTAATAATGCAATGCTTGACTATTGTGAGGTACTCAATTTGTATAAATGGTGAAGTGACAAAACCTTTTGAAGCAAAGAAGGGACTAAGGCAAGGAGATCCTATCTCCCCGTACTTATTTGTTACATGTATGGAATATTTACATAAGTGCCTTCTTGAGCTTTATGGAGATAAGGAGTTTCATTTCCACCCCAGATGCAAGAGACATGGAATCATTCAAATGAGCTTTGCTGATGATCTGCTTTTGTTTTCTAGAGGAGATGTATCTTCTATTAGAAAGCTGATGAGATCATTTCACAAATTTACAGAGGCATCAGGGTTGAAGGCTAATGAGAATAAAAGTTGTGTTTACTTTGGTGTCATCTCCAGAGAGCAGCAAGAGAGCATACTTCAGGAGTTGAAAATGCAAAAAGGAGAGCTCCCTTTTAAGTACTTAGGTGTTCTCCTATCTACTAAGAAGTTGTCCATATTGCAATGCCAACCTTTAATATCTAAAATCCTTGCAAGAATAGATTGCTGGTCTTCCAAATTGCTCTCTTATGCTGGGAGAATTCAGTTGATAAAGACAACGCTCTTTAGTTTGCAAACCTATTGGTGTCAAATATTTCTAATCCCACAAAAGGTGGTTAAACTGAATACAGACTGTTTGTAGATCCTTCCTTTGGTCAGGCTCATCATTTGTGACAAAAGGGGCATTAGTTTCATGGAAACATCTGTGCTTACCAAACAAAGCTGGGGGCTGGAATCTAGTCAATGTTCATGATTGGAACAAGGATGCCTTATGCAAGACTATTAATCAAATGGGTGCACGACTATTACATTAAGAATAAGGATATTAAAACCATGAAGTTACCAGCTCAAGCCTCATGGTTTATAAGGAAAATTTTGAATGCCAAAGAATATGTGAGCAGCTCATCAAAAGATAGGACTCTCATGACCAAACCATACTTCTCAATCAGGAAAATGTACTGTGTTCTTAGAGGTGGGGTGACAAAGATGGCGTAGAGTTTTATATAAGGATGAAGCACCTCCCAAATGCATCTTCATTCTGTGGCTCAACATTCTGAATAGACTGGTGACAAGTGAGAATCTCAACAAGATTGGCATGCAAGTTGATCATGTCTGCAGTTTGTGTGGGAATGGAATAGATTGTGTGGAGCATATGTTCTTTGAATGTGAATATTCTGCAGAGATTTGGAATGCTATGAAGAGATGGTGTGGATTAGAAGAGGGAGCAGATGCATGGAGAGATGAACAAGTTAAGATGAATGCTAACTGTGGATCCAATACATGTAACCAGAGATTGTATCGTTTGGTGTTAGCTATTATGGTGTATGGTATATGGCAGGAGAGGAATGCAAGGAGATTTACTGCTACATCAACTTCGAGTGCTAATGTGCTACGGCAATGCCAACTAATGGCTGCAATGAGATGTCCAAAAGATCATAGACTAGCGAGGCATTTGAAATCTTGATAGAGGGTGTTTGATCAGTTTGTTTGTGCTTTCTGAGGTTGGAGATGGTGTAATTATTGACACTTTGGTATTTGAATAAAATTCTAATTACCAAAAAAAAAACATGGTTTATAATTTTTACAAGAGGATCTATTTTTATACTAACTCATCCATATATACATATATATGGGGTAGGGATCCGGTGAGAATAGATTGTATATGAGAATATGAGAATGATATATTTTAATGCATTTTTATCACATTGATAATGCATATATTGCAGAAATATAATGTATACACATTTTAATGCATAAACTACAATAACATAATGCATTAACATTGTAATGCATAAATTACAGCAAAATAATGCATGGTTAAATCTGGACAATTGATCAATAAAGATCAAAGGCCAAGATATATTCTCATTTCTCACATAATAAAGCATTCTCATCTAATCATCTTCCTATATATATATATATATATATATGAATGTGGATGTGGTAGGAACTCATCTTTAAATGAGTCCGTAGGAACCATGCATTAATATATATATATATATATATGGTGTGGATCTTGTAGAAACTAATTTTTATATGAGAACCGTAGGAACTAGCATAAATATCACTTACGTGATGCACAAAATAGAGTACGTTAATGCACAAATTACACTAAGTTAATGCACAAATTATTTAGCACGCTTTTAATGTACAAACCAGAGTAATCTAATGCATCAATTAATTTGAACCGTAGATTAAAAAAAATCAAGGGTCCAAATTAATTTATAGTTCCTATCTAAGGATGAGTTTTTATATGATCATATATATATATATATATAAAGTGGATCTGGTAAGAATACTCTTTTAGATGAGAAATAAGAACAATTCTAATCTCTACATCAAACATAAATAAACGATCAGATTTTATTGGAGAACAAGTGTACTGTTAAATGTATAATGCATATATTGCATATGCTTGTTTTTCAATTAAAAAGGACAAAAATGTAAAAATTGAAGTATCATACATATGGAAAGTTAACTGTACGCCAAACATTCTGGAATTGGTGAAATGCACAGAGTCAAAGACAAAACTCAATCTAATATATACTACCTTCGGTCTCCAAGTTTCTTCCTAGGAGGAAGTGGCACGGGTATTAAGAAAAATGTTGTTAAGTTAATTATGAGTAAAGAAAAAGTTATTAAATTTATTGTGAGTGGAGAAAGGATCTCATATTAAGGGTGGTGATATATTAATTAATTGAGATAGTGGTGGGCCATATATATGTAGTATTTTATGTAAATAAATTAATAAAGTAAGGATAAGAGATAATAATTTGTTGTGAAATAGTGTCCAAAAGTAGCTAGGAAGAAATTTGGGGATTATTCCAAAACGGAAAGATAGGAAAAGATTTGAAGACCGGAGGTAGTAGATGAAAACCAGGACAATAAAATTACGCCGTGCACTAAAAAATATGAAGCGGTGGAAGATGACAAATTATTAAAAAGGTTGGTGAATATATAGTTATTTATATTTTTGGAATTTTCAGTATGAGATTTTTATTTTGTGTTTCATACGAACAATGAAATTTTTGATGCAATAATTTATGAGACATATTTTGAAATAGCCATAATGATCATTAAAATATAAATTTTGGCCCACCTTCTTCAAAAATATAAATTTTGGCCAATTTTTTCAATTTGGGACGAAAATACCCTTAATGAAATACGGAGCGGGTCGGGTTTGAAGAGGGCGGGCGCGGGTCGGGTCGGGCGGGTATGAGGCATTTGGTACTTTTGGTACAAATTTAGTCATATTAGTATCAATTGTTCTAGTACATCTGGTACGAATTTAGCCTTATTAGTGCCAATTGTTCCAGATTTGGTACAACTGGGACGAATTGTCAAATTAGTTCCAGATGTTCCATGTTATGATATGGTACTCTTGGGACGAACATTTCAATTATTTCAAGTTATACTACTCCGATTATAAGGTTCCGCCTTCGCTCCGATTACTAATATAAGGATAATCGTCGCGCAACAATTTAGATTTTTTCGGCTCGCTCCGAGGCCTTCGGCTCCCCTCGCTCGAATCTTGACCAAAGAAGAAGCGGCAAACAAAAAAACGAAGAGGCAAACAAAAATTTGGAAATTGAAAAATAAAAAAAAATAGAAAAAAGAATAAAATCTGGAAAATAAAAAAAAAACAGAAAAAAAGAAAAAGAAATCTGGAAAATAAGAAAAAAAATCTGAAAAATAAAAAATAAACAGAAAAAAAGGAAAAAATTCTGGAAAATAAGAAAAAAAATAGAAAAAGAAAAGGAAAAAAAAAACTGGAAAATAAAAAAAAACAGTAAAAAAAGAAAAAAAAATTGAAAAGGAAATTAAGTGTAAATAAAATGGATCAAAGAGTGATGGATCACAAATAAAAGAGGGAAAGGGGTATTTAGGTCCTAAGTTCAAAAAAATGGCTATAATTTATATTTATAAAGAGGGTGGGCCATAATTTATATTTCAATACTCATATTGGCTATATCACATGATATTCTCTTAATTTATTGTATTTTAATCTTTTAGGTGTTGAACAATATGATTTTTATTTTTACAAATGTTGAATATCGTTTTTTCTCTCGTTATTGTAGTATATATGCATTTTATATCTATATTTATGCATTTAATTAATTAATATTGTTTATGCATTATGAGTTTGTGCCTTACTCTATGATTGTTTGTGCATGATATAAAGAACG
Source organism: Schizonepeta tenuifolia (assembly GCA_029490685.1). NCBI lineage: Eukaryota > Viridiplantae > Streptophyta > Magnoliopsida > Lamiales > Lamiaceae > Schizonepeta > Schizonepeta tenuifolia. Next base: position 65,842,432 of record CM055957.1, on the reverse strand, counting down.
ACACTTCAAAACTTAATTAAGCATATAAAGAAGAAAATGCATTATTGTTAATGATTTTTGCATGGTCCACGTAACGATAAATTAGATATGTGATGCATTTCGCCTTTATAGGTCGAGCCTGCCACACATGTACTTGGAAAGTGTGGTTTACCTATCCTGTGTAGTTTGCAGGTTACTGCGCAAGGGACGGGGGTTTACCCAGTACGTACCGAATGTAGTGGTTGCGGGTTCCCACGATATAAAAAAAAAAAAAAAAAGATATGTGATGCATTCAAGTAAAAAAAAAAAGATATGTGATGCATTAATTGACAATTAGATATGTTAGACATGTTGAAATGATTTCTTAAATCATCTTCGAATTAATTTGTCATATTTAATTTTTTACTAATATATTGTGCATCAACATTGCTAGATCATATAAAAAAAAATTAGATAAACGATAACCCAAATTTATCTTGAATCATGAATTCGGTATAAATCACATAAATTCATGTATGATAATTAATTAAGTTTGATGAATTACTGCATATTATCTTGAAAGTAAACACACAACAATTCTATTTTAAAAAACAAAACTTAAAATTTAATATAGTGTTTGATGAATTACTGCATATTATAGTTAAATGCATTGTATATTATATTATAACTTAAAAAATGTAATAAAATAAAATAACAATAATAGAAATAATATTTGCAGACATAAAATAAAATAATAGAAAAAATGTAATAAAATAAAATAACAATAATGGCTTGTAAATTTCCAAACTTTTTGAGTTGTCTCGTTTTGCACCTCAGAAAAAAAATCTGCCTCACAATTTCCAAACTTTTAATTTTGTCTGCTTTTGCTACTGGACTCATTTTCCGGTGATTCTAAGCTGACGTGACAGTCGGAAAAATGACGTGGATATCTTTAATTAAAAAAAAAGTTTATGGCCTGTAAATTTCCAAACTTTTTGAGTTGTCTCGTTTTGCACCCTAGAAAAAAAAATTGTTTTACAATTTCCAAACTTTTAGTGGCGTCTGATTTTGCTACTTGAATAGATTTAATTGAAACAACGTCATTTATTCAAGCTCGTAACTTGAATTAGAGAAATACACATTGCTTATTTCTTATAAATTTACCTTGATATTTAGATCGGTAAGAGTATTGTTCCGATAGATAACTCTTCCATAGAGTTCATTAATATCTAATCTCATTAATTTACCCCCATCTATCTTAATGATAGGTCTTAACTCGGGAGGAAGAATTGGTAATAGACATAAAATCATCCATTCTGGTTCTATATTTGTTCGAAGAAAATGCTTAGCAATTCCATGCATTTAGCTAAAAAATTCATTCTTCTTCCAACCTTTCGATCTTCCCATTCATTCCCCGTGGACCCTTCTTCCCCCAACTCTTTCCATTCTACCAACGAATTTTCTAGAATAATGTTTAAATCTAGACCGGCTAATTGTTCTCGAATAGCACCTGCACTGGTAGAGATTTCTCGATGGGAGCGGCCCAGACAAGCTTACTTCGATGGAGTTGCAGGCCCAAGGCCAATTCCTTCCTTGGGTCCTATATTTATTCGCTCTACACTACAGTCAAACGAAAGTAAACTAGTCAGGATCTACAACACCCGCTTACCCACCTTACTTTTGTCATAAACTTGATTTTGAGATTGCAAATATCAAGATAAATTTTATATAAGAAATAAGCAATGTGTGTTTCTCTAATTCAAGTTACGGGATTGATTAAATGACGTCGTTTCAATTAAATCGATTCAAGTAGCAAAATTAGACGAAACTAAAAGTTTGGAAATTGTGAGACAATTTTTTTTTTCTGGGGTGCAAAATGAGACAACTCAAAAAGTTTGAAAATTTACAGGCCATAAACCTTTTTTTATTAAATTAAAGATATCCACGTCATTTTTCCGACCGCCACGTCAGCTCAGAATCGCCGGAAAATGAGTCAGGTAGCAAAAACAGACAAAATAAAAAGTTTGGAAATTGTGAGGCAGATTTATTTTCTGAGGTGCAAAATGAGACAACTCAAAAAGTTTGGAAATTTACAGGCCATTAACCCAAAAATATATGCAATCGGCTAGCGCATAAAACAAGGAAAGTAGGGGGTTACAGAAATAATTGATTTGAAAATCCTCTTTAATTATGGTAAAGACGGTTACTTGAAAACAGTGAAGTACCAAAGTATCCTTAGCTATGTTTTAATCAAAGTTTTAAATATAAACCGAAAATTATTGCTAGCCATAGATTAAACCAAATAAAAGGTGTAGATATGTTATTATTTCTTATATAAGATAGTGTTCTCATATTATTCATCCTATATATATATATATAGAGGATGTAAATCTGGTAAAAACTACTCCTTATATGAGAAATAGGAACCAATCTAAGCCTTAAATTACCATCATCCAATGGCCACAATAACTTCCGCTCTAACTATTACTAATGTAGTTTTCTTCAAAGAATTAATTGCCAGGGTTATAACTGTAAAACAACTACATACAACATCACAAACAATACAAAATGCAAGTATCTCAAATTTTCTCCCCTTCTTTGGTTCAATCGATTTATCCATATATCTCCACCAATTATTTTCCTTAATTGACTGACAACCGTAAGAGACACTCTATAGAGTTAATGAGCTGACAACTTTAATTACTAGAGAAACTTGATTCAAAACCAACAAACTCTGACACATGAAAGCATATTTAGACTGTTTTTTTCTTGACTCTGAAGAATCATTTTACCACTAATCAAACCTAAACCACAATTACGGATGACTGATTTAATTGGCTTCTAATTAATTTCGAACTACTAAATATTTCAAACTACCTAGCAGAATCGAAACAATAAACGACACTAAGAATAGATAATCACATATGCATGCATAGAATTAAAATATAAGAACGTATTAGATCTCACAGAATAAATAGACTAGGGCTTAATTAATCTTCACCGAAATAAAAGAGTTTAGCTCAAATTCATACTTGAATTCAAGCTACAAAAAATAAATAAAGAAGAACTGAAAGAGTGTACCGTTGAATAAGAGAAGAAATATTCGAATGAAAAAACAAATCTCTGAAATGAATTGTACGTGTATGTGTCTGCTCTTTCAAAGAGTATGTATAACTAATAATAAGGAAATAAAATAAGTAACCCTAATCTAATAGGAAAGCAATAAAATAATCTAATAATAATAAATGTAATACTAAGTCCAAGTTCAAAAGGTGTAATATCGTGCAGTAGCCCAAACATCATGTGCATAATCAGCTTTTATTTCATTTCATATATTTTCGCAGAGCTTCAACTCCAGAATTCCATTGGCAGTATGTCCTTTAGGGACACAAAATCGTCTTCCAATAACTTGACCGCAAAGCCTTCAAAACAATGTCAATTCTTCCAAATTTTCCACCATCATCTATATTCAACCACAAAATGCAATTTTCTCCACAACACATGATCAAAAGACTATTAACACAGAAAATGCACCAAAAATATCCCAAAAATATAGCAAATATTAGTCCAATCACTTCTTTTTCAATCTTCACCACCACCGCCACCGCTGCCAGTGCTCTAGTTTCATTCTTCTCCTTCTTCTTCTTCTTCTTCTTTTTCTTCAGTTGCTTCCTTTTCTTCTCTCTCTGTGTTTTCTTACTATTTGCAACATATAATTTGTTGTCGTAGAAGAAACGCCACCACCATCTACCACCGTCGATGTTGTTGCCGCCACCGCCATGGTTGTTGTCTTCTTTCTTCTTCTTTTTCGTTTTTTTTTTTACTTTCTTTTTTTCTTCTATTTTTCTGTGCTCTCTCCCTCTCCCCCCTCCCCCCTTACATCTGCAACGCATTGATGTTGTAGACAATGATTATCTTGTTCAGATTATCATCAGTGTTGTCAATGTTGGATTCATCGAAGTGGTGATAGAATACTATTAGTCTTGTTTTTGTTGATTGTGAACAATATTGAACTGCATTAATTATTGTAATTTAATGCATTTATTAGTCGTCTTACATAAATCATGTTTTACAGTAGATAGTTAATATTCATGATAAGTTTCTATACTTTTAGTTATCGTTTTTATGTTTTTTTATAATGCAACAATGTTGGTGCATAATAGAAATTAATTCAACAACTAGATATGACAAACCAAATTGAACATACTTAAAATATTTTTCTCTTGTTAAAAATACCAATTGGCATGTGACATATAGTTGTGAATATAATGCATCGTTTTCTGCTTATTAATGTATCATTCCTATTAAATTCGTCATTTTTAAAATTATAAAAATATGCATCAATCAAAACTTGAAATTTATAAACAACATAATGCATGATTTTGGACAATGTAATGCACAAATACCATTTACATAAGATTCATAAATTGTGACAACAATATCAAGTAACAAGTACAATATACGTAATGGGTAATCAAATAAGATATCATATGCGAACACAAATACGATATACATAGTGCATTAATTGTATAAATACAAATTGTAAAAATTTTGTTTGTTCTGAAGGGTGTAAAAATGGTGTTTGAATTTTTCAAATTCTATTGGATATGATAAATTAAGTTGAACAAAATTAAAATGATTTTATTTATTAAAATATCAAGTTACATAAGACATATCTAGTTACAAAATGTAATGCATCATTTTTTGATTATTAATGTTGCACATAGAACTCATTATTTCAAAAATTACAAAAATATGCATCACAATTTATTTCCCAAACTTTCACATGCAAATATACAATAAAATGCATAAATGCATAAAATGATCACAAATATCATTTATATAATGCATTATTTATGACATTGAGTCTTTTGTGCCTTTGCAGCTTCATATTGATGCATCACGTAAATCTTGTTAATGCATCATAAAATTGTGCCGAGAACATCAAGTAACAAATACGCGTAATGTATAGTCAATTATGATATCATGTACGAATATATACAAATACGATATGTATAATGTATTAATTATATAAGTACATTTTTTTTATAAATCTTATTTTCGATCTCTTTATATTATAGATCATAAACGGAGTGTAAAAATGATATTTGGATGTTCTAAATATAATTAGGATTTATGTACGAAATTGATATCAAATTGTAAAATATCAAATGCATTCTCAATGAGTCATGAGTATGACTTTACATCCTCTTCAGATAGCACGAAGTCCCTCACATTTTTCATGATTATCTTTCCCCGTAAATGACACAAATATCACCAGTTACTTAATAAGTGAAGGGAAAAAAAGTATACTCCCTCCGTCCAGAAAATAGTTGCCACATTCTTGTGGACACGACTTTTAAGAAAATGGTAAGTAGTACTAAATTATAGGGAGTATTATTGTGAGTGGAGTAAGGATTCCACAATAAATGTGAATGGAGTAGCAAAAGTGGCTAGGGGTGGATCGGTACGGTATGCCGAAAATTTTCGGTCATACCGTATACCATACCGAAAGTTATGGTATGGGAAAAATCATACCATTATCATACCGTCCCTTTCGATATACCGCTTTTCAGTATACCGAAAATTTCGGTATGAAAAAAATCATACCGTTACCATGTTGTTTGTCGGTATACCGAAATTAAATAATATACCGAAAATTAAATAATTACCATAATATACCGAAAATTACCTATTACCGAAAATTAAATAATTAACATAAATAATTTACGGTATTTCAGTATTAATTTAGTAATTTTATTTATAAATTATACTCCCTCCCATTCATAATATAAGTCGTTTTGAGGGTTTGCACAATTATTAATGAAAAAAAAAATCTCCCTATATTATCCTTATTTAGTAATAATTTTCACAACAATTAATTCTTGGAAAAAGTAACATATAAAGTATGAAGAAGAAAAGAATGGTCCATCAATGAAGAGGAAGAAGATCGACAGATACATTAATGATAGATTTAAATAAATAAGGTTAATAGTGGTATTTATTCCTAAAACGACTTATAAAATAAAATTAAGACAAATCAGCAAAACGACTTATAAAAAAAATGGGAGGGAGTAATAATTTACGGTATTTCAGTATATACCGTTAATTTACAGTATGTACCGTTTCGATATATATCCGATTTTTCGGTATATACTGAATCTTTGGTATGGTTCGGTATACCGCCGGTATACAAAAAATTGTATTATTGTACCAAAAACATTCGGTACGATATCATACCATATTGAAACTTTCGGTATATTGAAATTTTTGGTATTTTCGGTATGGTACGGAACAATAACTTCGGTATGCGGTAGATTCGGTATTTCTGTCCACCCCTAAAAGTGGCAACTATTTCGTGGACAAACTTAAATGGCAAAAGTGACAACCATTTCATGGACGGATGGAGTATTATTTATGCATAAATTAAAAAAAAAAATGTAATGCACAAACACCACAAACGTAATGCATTAATTGTGATATCGTATTTGACGCATATTATTTAGTAATACAAAGCAATGCCATAATGAATAGTGTTGCATGACCAAAAAATACAGAAACGTGTAAATTACCACCAAATACTTGCGTGGTCAACAAATCAGTCAATAAATGTAGCATTATTCACATAAAATATTCTTCTAACTTAAATGAGGTTTCAATTTATTGTACACTCTATGATATAAAGAGAATATATTTCTTGTGAATGTCCAATAGTATGTTCACTTTTTCGACTAATAGCTAATCAAACAATGAAAAGACAATACATTTTAGACATAAATACATACAATTGATCTGATGCACAAAATGCTTTAGTAAAATGCACAAATACATGCAACGTAATGCATTTATACTTTGATCTTCATTAATTATCCAACACCTTTTTATTTCACAACATAGTAGAAACACAGAAAAAACAATAGAGTTAGAGGAAACTTCAAATGAGAAAAGAAATTATCAAATCTTTAGTAAATACAAATGAAAAGGATGCAATATAAATTATCGATAGAATTAAATATGATACATTCAATGAGTCAACAACCTTCTATTCGCAATGCAAATACCAAAAACGTATAAGAACTAATACAATCCGAAGTTACCCAGATAGATCGAGAAACTCAAGAAAATAAAAAATTAATGTCGCAAGCTAGCAGTGAAAATCGGGATAAGAGAAACTGCTATAGCTCTATCTTCATCTTACTCATACAATCTTCAAGCTTTTTGGCAGCGATTTTAGGATTTCGTCGTCCTTCTATGTGCGAAGCTCTAGCGATAAAATTCTTTTCGGAACTTTACGAATATAGAAATATATATATATATTGAAAAAGGGATTCAGTTTAGTGCAAGTACAAAAGCAGAAATTCCTTTTCTTTTTTCTTCTTTGAAATATTTTTAGCTTTAAACGGAAAATTCTTTTTTTCTTAAAAGCAAAAGGCTTTAAAACACACATCTACACACGGTGAAAGAGAGACAAGAAAAGCTACACGTTCAGATTGGTTATGAATTGCGGCCGCCCTACTTTTTGTACAAACTGAGGATTTTCCATTCACTCTTCTGCTGCCCTCTTCCTCGCCTGCCTTACTCTGCAATACATACATACATATACAATAAAACCTCTATAAATTAATATCCTTTGCACTATGAAAATTTATTAATTTAGAGGGGTATTAATATATCGATAAATTAATATTTTATTAATTAAAAGAGTAATTTCTTAAATTTAAAAAATTAATTATATTTAGTATTCACGTGCATTGAAATAAACGAATTCATATATGTTTCATTGAATATATTCATGTATCATCCAATTTGTTGTAACAAATACATATATTCATGTACAAATGAATCAATCTCAAGCGACTTAAGTGAGACAAACTTCGAAGAAGGCCTGCGAGCTTGAGAATATGATTAATTAAGGATTTTGGTTATCGCAATATCAAATGGACGTCAATAACTTGTTAGACTATTCGGGTGAAAACGATGACTATTCACAAGTTCAAAGTTTAGAGAAAATTGTGGTTGTCATTATTAATGATCCTATTAATGATGAAGTTGAAGATGATTCAACACTGTTGGAACCAGTCACGCGTAAGGAAGCTTTGAACGCGGCAACAACTCTTCACAATTTTTTATTGCAGCTAGAACTCGGCACCGAAATTTTTTTAGTGCAATTAGAAAAGTTAGAGATTAAATCCAATTAAATTTAATAACAATAGATTCATATTTTAGTAAATTACCATGATAATAATAATTGTAATATTTAAAAATTATTAATTTATAGTATTAATGGGACTTATACATTTACAAAGGACTTTTGAAAAATTATTAACTTATTATCTTATCGAATTTGATGATTTTTTACAAGGACCCAAGTCGGAACCGGAGAAATTTATTATATTAGAGAATTTATTAATTTATAGAGTATTAAATTATAGAGGTTTTACTGTATTTGTATCAGTTTAGTAGTATAATACTTTTCTATATACAGTATGCGAATAACGTTACGTAACTTACATGAATACTGCAGTCTTTTACAAGACATGAACATATATAGATAATTACTAACATTCACGCCCAGAACAAAAGCAATAGTTTTATAATGAGATGCAATTCCAAATATAATAAATTTATTCGGTCACACGGTGGTTAACCATATACGTAAAAAAAAGGAAAATTGACTGTAAATATGGAAATAATTACATTTCCCTCTAGAGTTTATGCATCTCAATCAATTAGGATATATTTTTATTTTTAAAATCTATATTACTATTTTTAACTTGTGTGATCGACTGATCGGTCACAGTGTGTCCAAATAACACTACACATTAATGGACATTTCAAGAATTTGTTTATTACTACAATATTATAAGAAAAAAAGATCATTGTTTTATTGTTAATTGCTTTTATATCGTACAATTTCTACCATGTGAATGCGCATAAAGTAGGATTCCACTTACAAATGATCGGTTATGACGTCATCATTCCATCAATTAAGTGCATAAGTTTAAAGAAACATTTAAATTCCCCTAAATAAGCCCTCAAAGTATCAAACAAGATCATATATTCTCTCTCCATATTGCATGATCTTTAACTATTTAATAAGACTATTCGCAGTGATAGTATCTCTATGAGGTGTTTCTATAAAGTGTGATGGAGATAGAGACAGTCAGCTGCAGTGGAACTATCTCTATAATGTGTCTTCATCTAATTAGTTTATTAATTTTGAATATTAATTTTGTCAATATATCACTGTCTCGAGACTGTCTCGTTAAAACAAGACAGTCTAGAGACATGGGATGCTGCACTGGATTGTCACCATGGATTGGGTGACTCGAGACACCCATAGAGACAGCCACTACAAACAGTCTAAGGAAGTAACATGTGACCTGATAAATGTTTCAAGATTTAAGGTATGAAAATTAAGAATAAGAGAATTAGGTATAATAAAATGCTAATAAAGTACATTTTTAATTAATAAAATATTTTTTAATCGATAAAGTGTATTTTTCTATTTGAATTGAGCCCTAATCTTTCCATAAAAAGAAAAATATTGTCATATTGAATGGGATGACTCAAAATGGAAAATAGAAACGGAACACATGAAGTATGTAGAGGTTGATTGGGAAAAAAAAAATTAAAAAAAAAAAAGTAGAGCGGTTTTAAGTACTACGTGAGTAAGATGTACATTAGAGGCATGCAACTTTGTTATGTAGAGAAACGGAGTCTCGGTCGTCGGCGGAGGTCTTAGTATACTCCTGACCGGAGACGATGTTTTCCGGACTCTGGAGAGATCAGCGACGTTGATGTGAACCCGGACCCACCCAGTTCTCTCTCCCAAGTATCGATCGACATGTCCCTCCCGCCGCATGTGGCGCTCTCCCTCACGCTCCCATTAGTCCGGCAGATGTTGATATCGGTCACGACGTGGTGGCTGACGCCGCCGTCCAAGGGGGCCGCAGCGCCGCTGCACGAGCCCACACACGTGGAGCAGGCGGTGGCCCTACTGACACCGACCGCGGGGACGGAGTCCTGCAGCACGTGCGCCGGCTGCTATTTAAATATTCTCATGCCGGGCGACACTAGCGGAACTACAACCAAGCAAGGGGCTGCTCCGGCACCTTTCAATTTAATTTTTTTATTAGTAATACGTGTGATTCCCTATAAATTTTATACTATCGGTCTCGTTGCATTTATAGTGTGGAGAAGTTTTTTAAAGGAAAACAATCCCATTTCTTAAGGAATATATACAAAAAAATCGAGTTCGAGCCAACATCAATATAAAAGAAATAAATTTCACGTTGCATACAATCGTAACCCACCCCCCCCAAGGAAAATTTATGGTTCTGCCCCTGTCGACCGACGTTGTTGCACGACAGGAGCGCGCCCATGGTGACGGTGGCCGCAGGGGCGGACACAGTAAGAGATCACAAGAGGCTTAAGCCCTGCCAATATTTTTTTTCCCTAATTTTTCTAATGATTGTTATGGTTGAAATCGTGTTAATAAGCTTCAGCCCCTACCTCTGTGACGCTGGAAAAGTTCAAACAGATGGATTTAGGAGAGAAAGAGAGGCTGAAATTTTTGGGAGTGAAGAGAAAGGCATAATGATGGTAGATAGGTTTGGGAAAGAAGAAGACAAAATGAAATAAGAAAGAGAAAAGAAAAAATACGGGCCGAGTGTAGAAGTAGTGATAGTCAGATTCTTTTCTCAAATAATACATTACCAAAAGTAAAGTGTCAAATAAACTAAAAGTTGTCAAAGCTTTGTGCTTAATTAAAATCTTTAAGTGGAATAAAAGAGAGGATAAAATTAAAGCTTTGAATTTAACACTTTCTTTTCTTTGTTACTTATATATGAATTCTCTCCGTATTTTTTTCTTAACGGTGAATTACTTTAGTAGTCGTAAAATCGAGTCATTCGTAGCTAAGAAAGGTGAAATAATGTATAACTATATAGTGTAGTTTCCTAATTTTTTGTATTAATTAACTTAATATAGAATATAATTCTACTAGTCTCATAGTTTAATATATATATATATATATATATATATATAGAAAATTAAAGTTTGTTATATTTATATGTATTAATTTTAATTTTAAATTTATAACTCACCAATATATACTTATTATTTCAAATTACTGTGTTTTAAAAAATTAATTTTGTGATGAAAAAAATGTGTTTAACTTTATTTATTTAATTTTCCACAAAAAAAAAACTTTTTTTTATTTAATTTAGTGATGAAACAAAATGAATGATTGTATGTCAAAATTATGTCGTTCAGTTAAAAGAAATGTGATAGACAATTATTTTCACTAGTATCATGAAGTATACTAGACGTATACGTAGCCCCGCCAACCAAAAGTTCTGCGTCTGCTCCTGGGTGGCAAAGGCGCCGCCACCGCGAAGGGGATCGAACCACAGTGCCAGATCGCCGGCGGCCGCGCAGCGGCAGGTGGTGGTACGTGGCTTGGTCGACGATCGACTCGAGGGTGCTGCCAGTGCTTGGCTTGTCCCACGTGGCGGGAGGGGATGACGCGGTTGGTTTGGTGACCACGTGCGGAACGCTTAGGCCATGCATGGCTAGTTGGCCATTTTCCCATGTTAGCTACGCCACTTCAGTACAATCTGCAATAATTAATTAAATAGTATATATATATACACTGCAACAAAAGTTTTCATTAGTGACATAAATGGGTGGTAGCTATTATGCACGTTACAAAAATTAGTATCAAATTTTTATGACATGCATACTAGCTACCACACATTTATGTCATAATTAGAAATTTTTATTGTAATGATATATATATATATATATATATATATATATATATGGAGTTGATCAAATAGGAATTTCTATTTATATGAAAAATAGGAATCAATTTAAGCCATCCACTTACTCTGATCTATAGATGATATCCAGTCTTGGCCTTTAACTCAAATCAGCAGATGTTTTATATCATTAAGGTTAACATTGTAATTTAACATAATTATTTGACCTCTGAGCTATTGATTTAACGGGATCTCATGAGATCTGTCTTTTTATTTTTCCATCTTCAAAATTCAATCGCTATTCATCTGCAAAATCACGAGCAAAAATATAAAGCTTGAAGATTGTGCAAGGAGGATGGAGATCCAGCAACTGACGACATGAGTAGATGAATGAGGCGCCAACAATGTCGATTAACAGCACGATTAAATATTTGAAAGAGTCAGTCGCCGGCGCAACAAAGGATGCAACAACGTGCTCCTCTGTAGATAGATGGGGAATATGTGTGTGTGTGTGTGAGAGAGAGAGAGAGAGAGAGAGAGATTATGATGAAGCTGGGTAGCTGATGCATTTTTAGAGAAAATTTATGATGTTTTCGTGATTTTTTTTTGTAATTACTTTATTGTAAACATATTGATTTTGAATGTAGAAGAAAGCTTTACATTCGTTTGTTGGATTAGTGGGGTATTTTAAATTTATGTATATTGATTAATGCATTACGTTTCATGCATTTATGCATTTAATATCACTAAATGCATTATGTTCAAATATTTTTATTGAGTTATAAATTAATATTATTTCATTACTTAGTTAGTTGTTGGTAAGACAATTATATAATGGATCAATATATGTTATTTATATTCCAGAATATACGAATGAAATGCATGCATCATACTAGCTTATGTATTTAGTAATTTTATGTTGTTCTCCTTCAATATTCTAAAGTTTGAATATAGTCATTTAGATATTCTAAATACTAATTTATATGTGTCATTTTAATTTAAGAATTCTTTTTATTCTTCTGATTTTATGCACTTTTTTGGGTTTCTGCAATCTTACAATGTTTGAATGTAGTAATTCACTTATTCGATACACATAGATTGAGTAGTTTTTGATAAATGGTAATTTATTAATGCATTAGGTTTTTTGTATTTGTGCATTTGTATAAACTATTAAATGCATTGTATAAAGAATTTATATCTTGTTTTTTATATGCATTTTTTCATTATTTCATTAGTTACATGAGTAAAGAGATTGAACATGGATTGGTCTTTCCCAAGTGAAATAATGAAATAATGAAAAAATGCATATAAAAAACAAGATATAAATTCTCTAATGAACAATAGCTACCACCCATTTATGTCACTAATGAAAACTTTGCCACTTGAACTCACACCTTTATTCCACTAACTACCACTTTATCACTACATTTTTCACTATGAGCCCACCACTAACAACCTTTATTCCATTAACTACTACTTTATCACTACCCCTCAAAAACAACTTTATCAGCTTTTCTTAAGCTTCGTGCCAGCACCAAATGGGTACAGAATTAATAGACGGAGGGAGTATAATATAGAGCATTATCCATTACCACAATTTATGTACATACATGGTATTTGTGCATTGTATTGTTTATATTTATGCATCGTATTGTCTGTTGTACAATGATTTCCATTGCTCATACAGAATTAATTTATCTTGCTTTTCCATTTCTCTATTCCACAACTCACCAATATTAAATTCAAGAATACACATATTTTTTTTGTTATCCGCAAGCTTCTGCTGTGCATTAGACTATATGCATCCCTTAGAGCACCTTAAGGGTGCTCTAAGGGGTGCTCTAGTACTAAATCACCCTTAGAGACCTCTACTCCTGCATCTCAAGGGTGCTCTAGCACAATATTAAATAATTCCTCATTTTCATTAAATTAATTCATAAAATTCCATTAATAAAAATAACATTAAACATTACATTAATTCATATAAAATAAAATATTACATTAATTAAAATAAAAAACTTACAATAATTAAAATAATTGAAAAAAATTACATTTTCCCCATTTTTGGTATATGATATAGTAGTATTTACAAATAAATAAATCACATCTTCCAAATATTTAATATTTAATATTATCAAATATATTAAACTTAAGAAAAAAATAAATAAATAAATCGAGCCAACTGCTCCGCCATCCCCCTTTCTTCTTCCTCCTTTCTTCTTCTTCTTCTTCCTCCTTTCCTCCCCCCACCTCTGGTCTTCTTCTTCTTCTTCCTCCTTTCCTCCGCCTCCGCCATTTCTCACCTCTCACCTCCGCCTCCGCTTCCCCCCCTCCGCCTCCGCTTCCCCCCCCCCCCCCCCCCCCACCTCCTCCGCTCGAGCCATGCTCGAAAGTTCGAGCCCTGCTCGAGCTCCTTCTCCCCGCCACGTAGGGTGCTCGAGCTACCCCGTGCTCGATCCGGGCTCGAGCACCCCCACTCGAGCCCGGTTGCAGATAGCCTTAGGCTAATTGGATTGAAAGTTTTAACACGCCAATATCATCCTCGGGTGTAAGTAGACAATCTTCATATTTCAATACATGGGCAAAGCCCAAGTTTTCAACCTCTTTCTCTTTGTTTCACATTCTCAATGCACAAACAAATACACAATTAAAACATTTATAATAGAAGTAATATTACTAAAATATTTTTTAACATGTTAGTGCATCAACTAGAAGAAACAAATGCACAAAATATTTTTTGCAGTAAAGTTACTATTCTGTCATCTGCATCGACCATTATTCTTTCTCCTTGACACCAACCACTACAACAAAAAAGGGTTTTCTGGACACTAAAAAGTGCCCCAATATGTACACTATTGTGGCACTTTTAATTTTCGTGACACTTACTATATGTACCTCTAAGTATCGTATCCCAATAGGGTTGGGGACATTTTTTAGTGCCTCTATACTTATAGTTGTCCAGACTTTTTAATGTCCCCCAAAATTGATTTCTGAGGCATATACTAATGCCCTTTAAAAAATTTGAGAATATATTAATCAATCCGTAGAGATATTTATTTATGCCTCCAAATAAAATATGGAAACATTTATTTGTGCCTTTTACAAAAATATCAAGACACAAAATTTTTAGCCTGAAAATTTACAATATGTCCCTGAATTAATCCACGAGCACTTATCTGTGCCCTACATTATACAAAAATACAATATTTTATTTGTATATCGATGAATAGACAACTCATGTAACAAAAATGCATTTATAATTTATTGAATGTCAATTTATTTATAATATAATGTCATCAACATTTCAATAACTAAACAATCCAAAATCTCACAAAAATTTCTTCTATCATTATGTCCAACAAAAAACTAAATAAAATCTACATCAAAAGAATAACAAAATAAAAAACAACACCATCTAAGAGTCCTTTGGAGTTGAGTGATCAATCTTGTTCCAACAAATTCTCGAATCAATTTTTATCTTCGTCCGAAAGACAATATGCATATTGGTAAAGAAGTTTTTACACTAATATAAAATAAACAAGTCAAAACGAATAATATTTCTAATGATTTTCATAATTTAGATAAAAGAATATATACCAATGACAAAAAGTGGTCGATGCTCCATTAGAATGTCCAATTATTTCATGAAATTATCTTGGATAAAGTCAATATTTCTTCATCCTTCAAAATAGATTGAACCAATAAAGTACTAGAAAGCATTGTTATAAACAAAATATAAGAATCCTGAGAGAATATAGACAACTCACAATGAAGTTAGGATTGAAGGGTGCTAAGTATATGATGATAATTTTTCAATCTGCAGGCTCAAAAGTGCATAAATAATAGTATGAGACAAAAATTCAAATGTGAAAATCAAATATATGCAGTGTTATTCAAATAACCGTGACAAGAACCTGGCATTGGGAAACAAGATAATTCCAAATTAAAGCAGAGATTTTAAGTCAAACTAAAAGCAAATGAACTCAATAGAGCAGTTCCTTATCAATAATGTACTTACTAGAAAGATATGCACACAAAAGGATTTTAATTTGCTCAATGTCACAACTAGCTTACTCTAATACACCTATGAATCATGACTATGAGAATACTTGAATAATTTTGTTGAAAACACCACATTTCCAGTTAACTAAAAAAGAAAAGTGGGAAAGTGCGGGAACATCCATATTATTTTCCATCAATACGGTCTTGATATTTATGATACATAATTGTTAATAGCTCCAACTTTACTAAGCCTAGTATTAGTGAATTGTTAATAAGAAAAACATTACATATGTAATTAAACACATAGAACCTCTGTTTCATGGCGGAGGGAGAGGGGGTCGGGGGGGCCATGGACCCCCCACAAATTTTAGAAAAAAGTTTATATATGTATATAAATATATTATTATTATTATTTTTAATCTTTCATAATTACAATAAGACATATCTTAAATAAAAATATGGTACTTTATTTTTCCTTCTACTTCTCAAATTAAAATTTAGCTCATGTAATTATTCTAATTTGAATTGATATATTATTAATGTTTATCCTATAGTTGAATTTAAATTTAGAGTTCAAAATAAATTTGTAGTGGAAACAATATTTGAGCTTTCTAAATTAATATTCTTGATTTTTTAACTCATAACTTACTTCTTATGTTAAGTATTATTTGATTTTCGTAGTTATTATGAATTGTTTCTTTAACTGATTATAAGTGAATATAATCAATATATATATATATATAATATAATATTATATATATATATATATATATATATAATTTACTGTAGTTAAAATTTGTTGATTTGACTATTTAATTCAATGGAATGATTTGCCTCTAAAAAAATTTCTTTATACCACATGATATTTTGATCTATTCAATTATTACGAATTGGACCCCCCCGCTAAAATTTTCTGGCTCCGCCGCTCGTTTCATCCACCAAAATAAATAACCCCTATTCATAAATGTATACACAATCTAAATCTATTGTATGAACACACATAATAATACTAATATAGGATGAAAAAATTGATTTTCGATTATTATTAAGTTCTTCGATTAATCCACTTTATTAATTGTATTAATTGGCTCAAACATTTGTGACATATATTTTTGTTCTTTTGTGTTTTTCAATCCGAATACGAAGACCTACAAATCTCAACACATTACACAATGTTCCAAGTTAACATAAGTATCCAAGAATTCCTCAAATAGGAACAATTTAAATTCTCCCCACCAACTATTCGTCCTAAATATATTAATATCTCCATACATGGTAATACTAAATAAGTTGTTAGGGCTCACTTCTCCATTATAATACTATTCAAATTCACAAAAGCTTGTATATGAGTCACGATTCATCTTCCGATACTCATTTAACTCATATACATTTAGGGCTCGTTCGGTAAACATGTTAGGATATGTCAAGATAGTTTAAGTTAAGATACATATCATGATTAAAGTCAAGATTGGTATTGTATATTTGTGTTTAGTAGACAAGATATAAAATGTAAGATTATAAGTGTTGTGTTTGGTACCCTATATTAAAGTCAAGATTAAATTTGGAATTTCCAATTCTAACCCTATCATAATTGAAAAATAATTAAAAATATATTATGTAAGCTAGTGATAATTAATAAATTAAATTTCTAACTTAGTGATAAGTATGTTCACACATTATTTTTTAGAAAGGTTTGTTGGGAAATTTATTAGTATAAGTTTTGATGAATTCCAAAACCGGCTGACCCCAACCGAGTAGATGTTGCCAATACCTAATGTTAGAATTTAGGCTCGCTGTTTGAGCAAAGTTAAGATTTTATCTTTACAGGTCTCCAGCTGAAGATGGCAACAAGGCGTCACTCAGACAGAACATCAGTTGTGAAGAAAGACAACTGAGAGTTCATTTGTTCAGATGCAAACAAGGGGAAGTCTTCAGAACATCTCATGAAGGAAACCAACTGAGCGTTCATCAGATAAGAAACAGTTGAGAGGAAGAGAACATCAGATGAAAAGGAAATCATCTGAGGGTTCAAACCCAACCGAGTAAAGAAGTGGAAGACAACTGAGGGTTCAGTTTCAGAACCTTAGTTATAGAATCTGAACAAGGAGTTCAACTGTTTTGAAGTTCAAAGTCAGCTGAGAACTCGACAGATCGGAACATCAGCTGAAGATCACTCAGATGAAGGTCAAGACTTTCAACCGACAAACCGAAGTTGACTGTCAAAGATTTGAGTTTCAAAAGGAAGTCACATGAGGGTTTGACCGTTCAGTCATTACCCCATCTGGCCCAACATAAGGCTGTCTCAGATGGAAAGCAGAAGAGCACAGATGCCATATCAGGAAAGTCTGCAGAGATGAGAGACAAGCCATCGCTATCAACCGATCAGAGATCAACTGCTCCTCCAACGGCTAGTTGATTCTCTCCACCTATAAATAGAGGCATTCTCTCATTCGAGAGATAGAGGACACACGAGACAGACTGAAGCAAGAGAGAAAAGTTCAATCACAAGCGAAAGAAAAATCTGCTAAACTCCTATTCTAAGAACATCAGCAGCTGAGAGTTCAAGAGTGATAGAACATTAGTAGCTGAGGGTTCATAGAGTGAAAATCTGTCTTAGATCTTAGTTTGAGTGTTTATTCGCTCAAGCCTTAGATCCAGCTCTCATTCGTGATCGAGCTGTAGTTGGAAATTCTACCCTTTCTCCCACCGTAAAAAGTGTGCTAGGACCTTACTCTTCCTGTAATTGAGTAGTCAGGTCGTCAAGTACCCGCAAACTTGACTTAGGCTGTTTAGTGCCCGGAAACTAAACTGTAACGGTTGCTCAACCCGCGTAAGCTGAGTGGTTCTGTCCAGAAGAACTTGGACTGAGGTGTGTGGACTCACATCTCCCCGTGGACGTAGGAGTTCTCTCCGAACCACGTAAATCTTGTGTGTAGTGTTTTCTTTTGTGTTTAGTCTTTATTATCATATCTTAACTGACAAACAAACCGCATACAATCTGCATACTTTCACAACAACAGTTTTGGTTTTGACCAACCGTGCATAAAAGCGTGAGTTTGATTTTACGAGTTTATTTTCCACCATATTCCGCACAGCACCAACCTTCCAGCTGAGGTTGCTTACTCAGCTGTGAGATCCCAACTGAGTCCTCTCACTCAGTTGAAGTTGATTTCAAGTGTTAAGTTTTTTTTAAAAGCTCAAAAAAAAAAAATCCTTACTGGTGTATTCCCCCCCCCATACACCAGTAACTCGTATCGGGACCATCAAGGTTCATCATTTATTTTAATGTATAATAAAAAAATGAGGATAGAGTTAAATTTCTACCTCTTGCTTATCAACTACTCGTCTCTCTCTTTTGCTCTCTTTCTCTCTCTCTCTCTCTCGCTCAAGACAGCAATC
The DNA here is from genome assembly GCA_029490685.1 of Schizonepeta tenuifolia. Taxonomy (NCBI): domain Eukaryota; kingdom Viridiplantae; phylum Streptophyta; class Magnoliopsida; order Lamiales; family Lamiaceae; genus Schizonepeta; species Schizonepeta tenuifolia. The sequence goes on along the minus strand of CM055957.1, from coordinate 65,823,308 downwards.
GGGAAACACCACCGCCACTAAGCAATCCTTTGTGCACATCTCTCTCATCTCATCTTTGAAATTGGTCAATAGACATCTCAATTCATGGATGGAAGCAAAAAGATCGAGATTAATTGAATTCCAACCCACAAAAATGTCTTGTCCAAAATATGAACTTGACCACGTTTTACTTAAAATGGTAGATTGAGGATGAAGTTGTTTGTGTGCAAGAAATTGCAGATAGACTGTTTGAGAATGCCCTTCCTCTTCACTCTCACTGTCGAATTGGACCCATAGATCTCATCTTGGTTTCCATCAACACCAAATCGTGTCGTCATGTATCTCGGTCTATTTTCATCAACTTAAAAGAAAAATGGAGAGAGAAGGAGAGGGAGGACGGAGAGAGATGATTTGCAGGGAGAGAGAGGGAGGGAGGACGGGGAGAAGAGTGAGGAGACAAGAATAAGGGTAAAACTATCTTTTTACTGCCTAATCACTGGTACTATTGAAATGAGAGCATCTTATCGGGGGTGAAGGTGAGTTACGTATTGTAAAGAGGAACAGTGTTTTAGAAAATTTTAAACAGGAGCTTTGTTTAATCATGGGCTTGAAAGATTATTTTTTTGGCCTACCAAATAAGTAGTATAACCTAGATAAGTAAACAATATGGGTCTTATATTGGCTATCAAACGTGTCCTCAATATCTTTTGATAGCAATTCGAACCACATCTTCATTTTCAAAAAAATATCCACAACATATTTTTCTATAATACAGGTGATCACTACCCATCCCTGTTAATTAATGCTCCGTGAGTTCATTGCTAAATAATTTACTTATAATTCATCTACTTTATACATAGCATAATTAACCTTCCACCCATAATCACTAACTGGAAAGTATAATGCTTTGGAGAGAAGCATTTTCAAAACAGAACTATGAAAATAATCTTAAGCCCCTCCCTATGCATAAACTGCAAAATATATATGATTTCATGCATATCAACATATAAACAACCTATTTTTACATTATCTCTGTTCATACAATAGATTTAGATTGTGTATACATTTATGAATAGGGGTTATTTATTTTGGTGGATGAAACGAGCGACGGAGCCAGAAAATTTTCATCCTATATTAATATTATTATCTCTAAACCCTATTTTCATCCTAATAAATGCAAAATTTAGGACAAGTTGTAACCTCTCTTGATAAAATTGATCGTTAATAGGAATCAAATTTATTAGTACGTGAATGAAATACCATATTTTAATAATCTCTAGTTTAGCTTGAGAATAACAAAATCCAACAAAATGTGTATCTGAAAACCAATAATTACATGATTAAAAAACTGAAAAATAAAATAAACAATTGGAGTCGAGTATTACCCATTACAATGGCGATTGTATCATGCGAGTAGGAGCTGCGGCGACCAATGAGCCCTCTCTTTCTTGTGCTTATCAAATATTACCGTGCGTGGCAGAGTGATTGGTGACGATTGCAGATAAGTGTTGTACTGTGGAAGGCGGCGTATAGGTTGGTGCCGATGTGCCATGGCAGAGGGCAGAGTTTGCCTTGAGGTTGAGGATGAAAAGGGATCGGCGGATTGCCAAGGGTTTTGTGATAGAGAGATAATGAATAACAAAAGTTATTACTACTACTTAACAAGAGGAGAAGTCACCATTTTCAAAAATAAAAGATAAATAATGTCATTTAAAAAAAAATTATCTAAATGGCTTTTTTTAGGACTTTTCTACTATTATAAGTATAAAAAAGGTTAACTTTATTTTAAATTATATACGAAAATTAAACTTTATGTATGAATTTCCGGCGAAAATTTCCGGCAAAAAAGTTCTAGCGAAAATTTCCGGCGAAAAATTTACGGCGAAAATTTCCGGCAAAAAATTTACGGCGAAAATTTCCGGCGGAAAATTTAATCATACATGAAGCCTAATTTCATGTATGCATCATACATGAAGACTAACATTCAGGTGTGCATTGTAGGAACCGAAAATTTAAGAAATATTTATTAATTATTTATATTTATTTGATGATGGAATCTTATAGATATCCATATTAAAATAAGATATTTAATTGATAAGTATGCCTTTATATGGTAATAAATATCTATTTCTTTGGCAACAAGTAAATGATATGCATCAATATTCAAGAGCCAATGAGATTGTGCCACCTCATCCCTCAAGCCCATGATGGAGTCCAAAGCTCACTCAACTTCTCTCTTCCTACAACTATAAATAGGGGTCTCTACACAACTTCAAATCACACCTAAAAATAATCTTCAAGAGCTCAAGAATTGAAGAGAGAAATTCTCCAAGATTTCTCTCTCAATTCTCAAGGTGCCACGGCGAGATTCAAGGCGTTCTTCGTAGGAATCAACGCGTTCTTCGGCGGAATCATATAAAGTGGTGTTTGATCCGGAAACAAGGCGGAAGTCCTCCACGTCAACGTTATAAAGCTCGACTCTCAACGTTTACTTCGGAAATAAGGCGAACGTCCTCTGCATCAACACCATCAACCCCAAAGCTCAAGTCAATGCCATCAACCTCAAAGCTCAAGTCAACATCATCAAAGCACAAAGATCAAAGCTCAACGTTTACTTCGGAAGTAAGGCGAAAGTCATCTGTATCAACGTTACAAAGCTTGAATATCAAGTCCAAGGAGATCTGGGAGGCATACTTCTACAAAAAATCTCAAAGGCTGCTTGAAGACCGTTCGAGGGTCAAACTTGAAGAGAAGAATCAGAGGATCAAATAGAGATTGAACCCGCATATATTCGAAATTCGTATATTTGTATTCATATTTGTGTTTATTGAATAAATACATATTTTGTGTTTACAGATTTTGGCACACCCAGTGGGACAATCTCTACCTCTCATCTCTTCTCTTCGCCAAATCCAAAGAAGATGTCTACAAGTCTTGAGGAGCAAATCGCGAAGTTGACAAAGCTTGCAGAAGGACTTGCCAAACGCTTAGAAGAACGAGATGTTCAACTCGCAAAGCTGAAAAATGCAAATACTTTGGATATGAGAAGCCAACAAGCAAAGGACGATCAAGAAGCCTAGCTTTTCATGGAGCCAAAAGATGGTGACAAATCTCCGACTAAGGAGCTTGAAGTCTTTTCCAATGGATCGATGCATGCCGATCAACTCAAAGTATTCATCAAGAAGACAATCAAGGATAAGTTTGAAGGGACCTCCAAATCCTCATGGACTTATTGCAAGCCATATACTTCAAGAATTGAAAGCTTGAAGATGCCGATTGGATATCAACCACCAAAGTTTCAAAAATTTGATGGCAAAGGAAATCCAAAGCAACATATAGCTCACTTCGTGGAGACATGCAACGATGCTGGAACTTATGGAGATCATATGGTGAAGCAGTTCGTGCGTTCTTTGAAGGACAATGCTTTTGATTGGTATGCTGACTTGCAGCCAAATTCAATTGATAGTTGGGGGCAATTGGAGCAAGAATTCTCCAACCGCTTCTATAGCACTCGAATGACGGTGAGCATAGTGGAGCTTACAAAATCAAGTCAATGGAAAGACGAGCCCATCATCGACTATGTTAATCGTTGGAGGGACTTAAGCTTAAATTGTAAAGATCGATTGTCTGAAGCTTCAGCAATTGAGATGTGCATCCAAGGCATGCATTGGAGTCTTCAATATATCTTAAAAGGAATTCAGCCAAAGACCTTTGAAGAATTGGCTACAAGAGCTCATGACATGGAGTTGAGCATAATCGCAAATGGAGTTGAAGATCTTTCGATTGAAGATGATCACAACTTTGAAGAAAATTAAGAAGAGACCCATGGGGGCAAATCTCCTAAAGAAAGTTCAAGTGATGAAGAAGCTATAAGTGAAGACGAAGAAGATGCTACAAATCAATCTTCTGATACTTGGTAGAATCCATGAAATCAATGCTCCTTGATAAGAGCTTAAACTGTCTAAAATGCTCCTAGATGCGAGCAAAAACTATCTAAACTTTTCAATCAAATAACTTCAAACGCTCCTTGATAAGAGTATAAACTGTCTACAACGCTCCATGACGCATAAGCCTAAACTGCATGTTACTCCTGGCCCGCATGAGTATAAACTGTGTACAACGCCTCTCCTTAAAACTATAATCAATTTTTTTTGAAGAATCGTCCAAGTCAAAGACTCCTTAATACGAGTATAAAATGTTTATAAATTCAAATCAAGTGAAGACTCATTGACACCAGTATAAAAGGTCTACAATTGAAATCAAATGGATGCTCCTTGATACGAGCATAAACTATCTAAAATCAAGTCCAAATTCAAGACTCCTTGAAAAGAGTATAAACTTTCTATCAAATTCAAGACTCCTTGAAACGACTATAAACTTTCTAACATATTCAAAACTCCTTGAAACGAGTTTAAACTTTCTATCAAATTGAAGAACTCCTTGAAACGAGTATAAACTTTTTAGCAAATTCAAATTTATCGAGACTCATTCATTTTCACGACAAGTCGTCCATAAACAAGTCTCGAGGGGGCATTTGTAGGAACCGAAAATTTAAGAAATATTTATTAATTATTTATATTTATTTGATGATGGAATCTTATAGATATCCATATTAAAATAAGTTATTTAATTGATAAGTATGCCTTTATATGGTGATAAATATCTATTTCTTTGGCAACAAGTAAAGGATATGCATCAATATTCAAGAGCAAATGAGATTGCGCCACCTCATCCCTCAAGCCCATGATGGAGTCCAAAGCCCACTCAAATTCTCTCTTCCTACAACTATAAATAGGGGTCTCTACACAACTTCAAATCACACCTAAAAATAATCTTTAAGAGCTCAAGAATTGAAGAGAGAAATTCTTCAAGATTTCTCTCTCAATTCTCAAGGTGCCACGGCGAGATTCAAGGCGTTCTTCGTAGGAATCAACGCGTTCTTCGGCGGAATCATATAAAGTGGTGTTTGATCCGGAAACAAGGTGGAAGTCCTCCACGTCAACGTTATAAAGCTCGACTCTCAACGTTTACTTCGGAAATAAGGCGAACGTCCTCTGCATCAACACCATCAACCCCAAAGCTCAAGTCAATGCCATCAACCTCAAAGCTCAAGTCAACATCATCAAAGCACAAAGATCAAAGCTCAACGTTTACTTCGGAAGTAAGGCGAAAGTCATCTGAATCAACGTTACAAAACTTGAATATCAAGTCCAAGGAGATCTAGGAGGCATACTTCTACAAAAAATCTCAAAGGCTGCTTGAAGACCATTCGAGGGACAAACTTAAAGAGAAGAATCAGAGGATCAAATAGAGATTGAACCCGCATATATTCGAAATTCGTATATTTGTATTGATATTTGTGTTTATTGAATAAATACATACTTTGTGTTTACATGCATCATACACGAAAATTTCCGACAAAAATTTGAATCATACACTAAGCCTGACTTTTATATATGCATCATATACGAAGACTTACATTTATATATGCATCATACACGAAAATTTTTGCCACCAAAAAATTCAAATTTGAATCATACACGAAGATTAGTTTTCATGTATGATGTTGGTAAGCGTCGTATACTCCCAAATAATTCCTACAAATCCTGCTCAGAATCAAAATGAGTATAGCAATAAATAGGATCGAACCACAGAGAACGGAATATAACTTATTTTTCCTATAAATTAACTATGGTGTAGCCACCACGTCTTAAATTTGGGTTTTATAATTATTAACTACGAAAATAAGGAATTAACTAAATAGCAAACTAAATATAAATCAAAAGAAAATAATTCGGCTTCGAATAAATCCACACTAGTCTAGGCTCTGATCATCGACACAAAGATTAATTAATTTTCTAGGACCAACCAGTTATAGGGTACCGTGAATGCAGCGGACATACCCCAATTCCTACGCACTTAATCGATAGTTAGCTGTAGACGCCAGACCTAACTATTTCTCTTATTAAAACATAACCTAGCTGGAAATGCCAGACATAGATTTAATGCTCTAATAGCTTTTAGATCTGAAGGAACCCAATTTAAACGAATTACCCAAGAACGCAAGCAATAATTCGTTTACTAATTTATTCCTACTACGAACATGGTAGCTTTATCACTAATTAGCCCTATTCCAATAATTACGGATTGGGGGAACTCATTGACTGTAATCCAATTTAAATCTAAGTTGATCAGGTTTAAATAAAATCAGAATTAACTCTAAACACAAGGAATAAATCAAAATCCTAGTAAATTAATTATACGAACAATTCGGTCTCATAGATTATTAGATTAGTGCTTCAATATTCTCGCTGAATCAAAAAATTAGCTACACATACTAATATCTAAATATATTCAAATAATAAAAATCAAACATAATATGAATTGATGAGTAAAAGAGAAAAGAACTTGTCACCAGAATTCTTTAAAGAAAACTCGAAACAATGACCCCAAGAGAGAAACAAATACGTGATCTCCAAACTAAAGAATAAAGCTAAAATAACTTTAAAGTAATCTGCTCCTCTCGTCCCTCTACTATTGCGGCTAGGAGAAATAAAATGATATGGAATATAAAAATAGTTTTTTCGTCTATTTCTATAACTAATATATAAGTAAATTAATAAAACTAATCCTAAACCTATTATAATTCCTATAGCGGCTGGAAAGTGAGTTTTTTTAAGCAAAGGAATCAAATCCCTTTTAAAGGTCAGCCGCCCAAAACCAAAACAAATATACATATGCCTTAATTAAGGCAATTTAAATTAGCTTAATACTAATAAAATATTAAATATAATTAATATCTACAAAGAAAATAAATCCAGCCCATCTTTTCCTTCCTTCAATTCCATAGCAATACTTTGTATAAAATCTCCTCTTTTTCTCGACTTCTCATTCCATATTTTTGCATCTCGGACTCTACAATTCCTGCACAAAATAACACCTAAACGTGCATTATATCCACATAAAACGATAGAAAATCTCATGTTCTGAACAACCAAATTCGCACACATCAAATCTCCTCACACTTGAATCATATTTGCCCTCAAGTATGAAGTGAAGATAAGACTAAAACAAAGAATATGGTTGTTCAGAACATCAACTACTACGACTCGAGACAACTGACTCAATAAATAGATTAAAAACAAAAAAGAAAGATGGAAAGTGAAAAGAAGAAACACGAACTGACTAGTCTCAAAATAGCCAAGTAATACTAAACTGATAATATCCACAAACTTTTCTCTGCCAAGTAAAAATCTAGCAATACACAAAGCAATTCTCAACCTTCAAATAACAAAATGAAACCTCAAGAATGCATTATTATCATCAACATAGTCAAAATCGGGCAACAATCGAGCATAGCTCACAGATATCACTCGTTCACTCATTATAGTATCAAGGACAACCACACAAAGACAAGGTTTACGCAGTCGCGATATATAGCAGTCAACTTGTAACTCAAAAAGGTCTTTGTTCGTTTGGCGTAATGGGGCTAAGGACCATTCGAAACGTTGGTAGGATCTAATAAGTTCCTAAGCTTCAAAATATAAGAACATTGTATCATGCATGTCCAAGCCGAATCATCATCCATAAATAATAGGCATCACTAGAAGAACAAACCAAGTGTCATCTATCAAACTATATGCTCTACTGAAATTAGGTGCAACCTTCTTTCTCTTTTTTTCCATTTTTTTTCTTCTTCACTTTTTTTCTTTTTTTTTTTCAGCACCTTTCTTTCACAATTATCGATCAAACATATAAATCACAAACATCATACACTTCACAAAACTGATGAGTTACCGCTGCCTGTTTGGCTAAACGAAACCAAACATTGAGAACAGAAAATGCAGCACACATCTGTTTGGGCAAACGGAACATGTAAGCAATGCCTTTTTTTCTCAAAAGAAATCACACACCCTAGATGAATTTCCAAACTTGAAACATGCACGATAGGGCCAACAGAAAGTCAAACAAGGCCTTGGCTAAATATTTAGTGACTTAAATGAAAGAACATGGTCAAGGCTTCAAAATGGCTCACTAGGGGTTAATGTACGGGTTAGGCAATGAAAAGTAGGTCAAAATTGGTTCATCCTAGTGCCTTATATCATTTATTATACATGACACACATGATATCGCAACCTTGTGAACAAAACTTCTCTCAGAAAGAAATAAAGTAGAGAGTCCTCTACTAATTAAAGGCTCAAATCTCATATATAAGTGTGGGTAAAGAAACTCAACTACTGCCCTCTTTCATCATCCCAAGTATCATTCAATAAATACTCAAACTTTAAATCGCATCTCACCATTTGAAAGCATATTGAACCACCAAGTTTATCACGAGACTCATACGGGCAGAGTATATTCACAAACATCAACAAATTCGATAGTACTTGACTTACTTAACACAAAAACTCGACTCAATAAAATAAACGAACTTAAGCACACATAGACAACCTCCTCACACTTAAGCTTTGCTTGCCCTCAAGCAAACAAAGAATAAGCATAAACAAGGAGAACAAACACACACTCAAACACAAAAAACAAAAGAAATAAAATTAAATAAATAAAGTAAAAGGAAAGCAATCACCAGAGCCTTTTTCTTTCGAGTTTAGGTGGCTTAAGCTCCAACTTGGGTAGCTTCTCATCCGAGGATATAGATCTGTCACAGCCGTCCTGTTTGGGCAAACGAGACATATTACCAGAACCTTGAGTATCAAAACCAGTCATCCCTCTCATTGAAATTAGACCTTGTTTTGCCTGCATAAATTCAGTCTCAAGATATTCTTGGACAGGAGAGTCAGTCACATTTATGGCACAAACATCTTCAACATCAAAAGGATTATTCAAGGCATCATCAATGCTGAAAGTGAATTTCTCTCTATGATATCCAAGCAAATAGTACCATTAAAGACATCAATGACTGACTTAGCAGTCCTTAAGAAAGGACGACCTAAAAGAACTCCAGAAAAACTCTTTGACTGCATATCGTTCATTTTAACCACATAAAAATCAGCAAGATAAACAAAATCATGTACTTTTACAAGAACATTCTCCAAAAGACCCTCAGGATAAATGCATGCTCCATTAGCCAATTGCATCTTAACATTAGTATCTACCAACTCCACACCATATAAGCTATTATAAATAGATAATGGCATGACGTTAACAGATGCTCCTAAGTCACACATAGCATACTTAAGCTTTGTACCTCCAATGGAACAAGGTAAAGAGAACATACCTGGATCTTTGCATTTGGGTGGCAATTTCCTTTGCATGACGGTTGATACACTCCCACTCTTCAAAATATTGCCAACATCCTTCTTCTTTCCAGCAATGAAATCCTTCATGAATTTGCTCAACGGAGGAAGCTTGATCGCTTGAAGAAATGGAAGATTAATCTCCAATTTTCCAAATATCGACATGAAGTCCATGGGATCTTCCTCCTGCTTCTTCTTTTCTAATCTGTGAGGAAAAGGTGCAGGAATCTTAAGGTTAGGATCATATAAACTCAAAGGTTTATGCACCTTAGTCGGATCCTCCGATACAATTTCCTTTTCGATCTCATTTTCCTTCAGCACAACTAGTGAATCACTGTCCTGTTTAGCCAAGCAGAACATATTTTCAGCTTCATCATCTGCTACTGCTTTAACGTCAGAATCGTCCCGTTTGGACATACGAGCACCTTCTTCAGATTCGTTTCTCAAGCTCTTTTCCAACTTCTTTATTGGTGGCTCTTCCAACTGCTTGTCACTACTCAAGGTGATTAAGTTCACTTGTTCTATGGGATTCACTTGAACTTGTGACCACAAACAGCCTTGATTCCCCTTGAGCTCAGTTATAGAAGTCGAAAGTTGAGAGATTTGACGAGCTAAACCATCCATACATACCTTTTGCTCAGCTTGAGACTGATGAAGTTGCTGCACATTATTCTACAAAAATTATTGTGAGCCAATCAAATCAGCCATCATCTTTTCAAGTGACTTGCCTTGCTTTTCTTGTGGTGGTAGAGGTGGTGGTGTTTGCTGAAAACCTCTTTGATGAGGTGATTGATAAACCTGTTGCTGTTGATCTTGCTCGCTTTGATCGCTCCAACCTGGATTGTAAGTGTTTGGTGGTGGATGACCATACCAATTTCCAAATGAATTAGTATGAGCAACGAGATTCTCTTCATTCAATTTGCATTGCACGTTGAATGGCCCAAATTACCACACATACCACATGGTCTCTCCATCCGCCCAACACTTGCAACCTTCTCAACAACAGTACTCAACATTCGCTCCATCCTTCTTATTCTTTCTTCAAAGTTCTCTTTAAAATCAAAGGAACTCGACTGTGACGCTCTTTTAAGCAAACTAATTCTAGGTTCCTCGTACTCCCTTGTTGTTGCTTCCACCAAATGTTGGATTAACTTCTTTGCTTCGCCAACTCGACAATATGAAAACCCTCCTTTGCTTGATGAGTTGACAAAATCCTTCGTGTCAACAGTCATGCCTTGGTAGAAATATTGCAACAAGTCCCCATCAGAAAACTTATGATTCGGGCACCTATCCACCAATTTCCTGAATCTTGTCCAGTAAGTACTCAATGATTCATTATATTCTTGCTTCACTCCACTAATCTCCTTCTTCAATGCACGAGTCTTGGTAGGAGAAAAGAAGTGTTCCAAAAAATACTTCTTCATTTCAGGCCATGTGGATATGGAGTTTGGAGGAAGACTGGTGAACCAAACATTCGCTTCTGCCGTTTGAGTGAAAGAAAATGCGGCTAGCTTGAAGTGTTCCCCAGAAACTCCACTTGGTCTCTTCTGCACCTTGCATATCTTGATAAACTCGCTCAAAAAATTATATGGATCCTCTCCCTTTTTGCCATAGAACTTGGGAAGAACATTAAGCAATCCAAGCTTTATTTCAATGGATATAGCAGCCTCCGGCAACCGGATCGGCGTAGAAGGATCATCAGCCTCGTGACTGGAAAGGTCACACAATCTGGGATCGTTAGCAGCCATGTCGCTTTCAATACTCGCGGCGGAAATAGACTCAACTTCCTCTTCGGTGTCTATTTTTGCCACTGAATTAGGGTCCGTTTGGGCAAACAAATCACTTTCAGTTTGTGGAACTCTGCTGTCAGGCTCGTGCTCAGTCTGGCCAAACGGAGCTATTTCCGATTCTAACAGATCATATTCGGCTTCCTGTTCTACTTGGCCTCTTTTCTCAACCGTTTCACTGTTCATAAAAAAACAAAAAAGTAACAAAAGATCAATAGGAAAGATAAATAAAACACCGTTCCCCGGCAACGGCGCCAATCTGGTGAGCGTCGTATACTCTCAAATAATTCCTGCAAATCCTGCTCAGAATCAAAATGAGTATAACAATAAGCAGGGTCGAACTACAGAGAACGGGATATAACTTATTTTTCCTATAAATCAACTTTGATGTAGCCACCAGTTTAGGCTCTGATCATCAATGCAAAGATTAATTAATTCTCGGCAAATTTTGTATGCAACCCGTCTCACATTGTGAGACCGGGTTGACCCGGTCCGGATCCGGGTTGACCTGGTCAACGCGTTGACTTTTAAATTTTTTATTTTTTTTTCGATTTTTTTTTTCTGCCAATAAGTCCATATGCACATCACCATATATTCATATGCACTACACTTTATGTTCATATGCACAATGTTGTATTTTCATATGCACAACCAATATTCGATTTTTGTTTTTTCAAAATTTCAAATTTATTTTGCACTCCTTTTTTTTGTTTGCCTCTTCGTTGTTGTGTTTGCCGCTTCTTTTTTAGTCAAGATTCGAGCGAGGGGAGCCGAAGGCCGCGGTGCGAGCCGTAAAACTCCAAATTGTTGTCCGACGATTATCCTTATATTTGTAATCGGAACGAAGGCGGAGCCGTAAAATCAGAGTCGAAGGCTCCATCGGAATAAAAAAACTGTAAATAAAAAAAAACTAGAAAAAGTTGGTGCATATGGATACTCTTCGGTGTGCATATGAACATTAAGTGGTGTGCATATGAATATATGGTGGTGTGCATATGGATATATTGCAAAAAAAACAACTAGAAAAAGTTGGTGCATATGGATACTCTTTGGTGTGCATATGAACATTAAGTGGTGTGCATATGAATATATGGTGGTGTGCATATGGACATATTGCAAAAAAAAAAAAAATCGAAAAAAAGGCGCGTGCAGTGCACGCGCCATGCATCGGACTCACAATGTGAGACTGGTTGCACCAGAGACTTACTCTTAATTCTCTATGACCAACCAGTTATAGGGTACCGTGAATGCAGCGGACATACCCCAATTCCTATGTACTTAATCAATAGTTAGTTGTAGACGCCGAACCTAACTATTTCTCTTATTAAAACATAACCTAGCTGGAAATGTCAGACCTGGATTTAATGCTCTAATAGTTTTTAGATTTGAAGGAACCCAATTTAAACGAATTACCCAATAACGCAAGTAATAATTCGTTTACCAATTTATTCCTACTACGAACATGGTAGCTTTATCACTAATTAGCCATATTCCAACAATTTCAGATTGGGGGAACTAATTGACTGTAATCCAATTTAAATCTAAGTTGATCAGATTTAAACAAAATCAGAATTAACTCTAAACACAAGGAATAAATCAAAATCCTAGCAAATTAATTATACGAACAATTCAGTCTCATAAATTATTAGACTAGTGCTTCAATATTCTCGCTTAATCGAAAAATTAGCTACACATACTAATATCTAAATATAATCAAATAATGAAAATCAAACATAATATGAATCGATGAGTAAAAGAGAAAAGAACTTGTCACCAGAATTCTTTAAAAAAAAACTCGAAACAATGATCCCAAGAGAGAAATAAATATGTAATCTCCAAACTAAAGAATAAAGCTAAAATAACTCTAAAGTAACTCCTCTCGTTCCTCTACTGTTGCGGCTAGGAGAAATAAAAAGATATGAAATGTAAAAGTAGTTTTTTCAGCTATTCTATAACTAATATATAAGTAAATTAATAAAACTAATCCTAAACTTATTATAATTCCTATAGGCGGCTGGAAAGTAAGTTTTTTAAGCAAAGGAATCAAATCCCTTTTAAGGGTCAGCCGCCCAAAACCAAAACAAATATACATATGGCCTTAATTAAGGCAATTTAAATTAGCTTAATACTAATAAAATACTAAGTATAATTAATATCCACAGAGAAAATAAATTCAGCCCATCTTTTCCTTCCTTCAATTTCATAGCAATACTTTGTATAAAATTTCCTCTTTTTCTCGACTTTCCATTCCACATTTTTGCATCTCGGACTCTACAATTTTTGCACAAAATAACACTTAAACGTGCATTATATCCACATAAAACGATAGAAAATCTCAAATTCTGAACAACCAAATTCACACACATCAGATGCATACACGAAATTTTTCGCCACCAAAAATTTCAAATTTGAATCATACACGAAGATTGCTTTTCATGTATGATGCATACACGAAAATTTTCGCCGCCAAAAATTTCAAATTTGAATCATACACGAAGATTAGTTTTCATGTATGATGCATACACGAAAATTTTCGCTGCTAAAAAATTCAAATTTGAATCATACATGAAGATTAGTTTTCATGTATGATGCATATACAAAGATTAGTTTTCATGTATGATTCATACATGAAGTTAGACTTCGTGTATGATTTAAATTTTTGCCGGAATTTTTTGCCGGAAAACTTTCACCGGAATTTTTTAGCCTGAAATTCATACATGAAATTAGCGTTCGTGTATGATTTCAATTAAAGTTAGCCTTATTGTATACTCATTAAGGATATTTATGTCAATTCATAAACTAAAAATCTATTCTACAACTTTTAAAATGTGAGTGACATTTTAACACTTTTTTTTAGAAAAAAAATTATTTTACAACATTACCTCAATTAACAATGTGAGCGTGTTTTTTTTTAAGTGCCCCATTAATTTTATAAAATTAACATATTTGACTAAATGCCCCAATAACAAGTTTTGGAGGCACATATTCAAAAGTATTTCTAAACAAGTGTCGCAATATATGATTTTTATTGTAGTGAACAGAAAATTGATGCAACAAATCATCAACAAATCGAATATCCAAATGCAAAATCTAACAAAAACTTATAAATATATGAAAAAAAAAAGCTATAAACCCACACACATTCAATGTACAAATCCTTACAAATTAGAATTGATTAAGAACATAAAAAAAAAAAAAAGAATCAATCAAAACAAAATAGAACACGGCTGCATTTTTTTTATGGATATAGTTTCGTTCAACCAAGCGTTGAGGAAGAGAAATAGTGCACTAGGTTATCGGCGAACTGGAGCATGCACTGGTCACCGGCGAGTTGCGGAAGAAAAGAGTGACAAATGGGTGTATCCGTGTATGAAAATTGAAAACTGCTGCACTAATTGATTTTTTTTTGTTTCTGACGCTTTTACCCTTTGGATGAGTAAATGTATATGCGTTGATGAATTAGTGAATCCGCGTGAAAAAAAAGAAGGGGATAATCTAGACCACAGATGTAAGACTATCCACATTGCGGCTCGAGCAAGGGTGCTCGAGCCAAGATCGAGCAAGGGGGTGCTCGAGACAGGTGCGTGGCGGAGGAGACGAGCTCGAGCACAGCTCGAGCGCTCAAGCAGGGCTCGAGCACGCACGTGCATTACACGCGCCATCCGATTTAAAAAATAAATAAATAAAAAACGTCAGACGCGTGCATTGCACGCGCCAACGTTAAAAAAATTTTAAATCCAACGACTATTTTCCGGCAACGGCTGGATTTTGTCTTTTTTTTTTTTTTTCATTTTACCACATATAAATACTCTCTTCACCTCTCTCATTTTCACACCTCTCATTTTATTTTCATCTCTCAAATTCTTTTCTCTTCCACAATTCTTCAAGCATTTCTTCTCAAAAAATAATTATGGATCCCAACAACCCATATTCGTCGGCGTGGTATCCCGACATGTCCGACGACGCGAATTTCTACACGGGAGCGGGGCTTGATTCAATCAACCTCAACACCGCCGCCTCCGCCGAATCCTACCCGCGTTCTCCCCGGACTCCGACAGTCCGACGACAAACACCGAGGATCGCATCATTTTGGCCCCGCCGCTGTCCCAGCCCGCTGCCAGAGGAAGGAAGAAGAAGGGGAAGGGCAAAGCCGTTGCCACCTCTGCCGCCGCTGCCGCCGAAGATGACGAGGAACCCATCCGGTCCAAGCGACACAACTACACGGACGAACAAGCCACCTACATTGCACAGATTTGGGTGGAGGAGACCAACAACTCCATCGTCGGATGAGATCAGTCCGGCGAGAGATATTGGGGCGCTGTCCAAGAGCGCTTCAACCGGAGGTTCAACTTGGCTCTCAACAAGAAAGCCGTGAGGAGCTTCTTCGGCCGCATCCAGACCACCGTGAAACACTGGATCTCGGCTTGGCAGCAGGCAAATGCTCGCCGGCCAAGCGGCGTCGATGACCAGTTTGTAAAAAATCAGGCCCAACAGATCTACCAGGCAAATGCTCAGGCGCCTGCCTTCCGCTATTTCACGGCTTGGGAGATCCTCAAGGAAAACCCCAAGTTCCACCAAGCCAATTTCCCCGACGTACCATCCATGAAGAGGACGAAGACTACGGCGGAGGGCAACTACACATCCTCTCAATCCCAGCCGTCGGCAGAGGAGGCCCAGTCCACCGAAGGAGAAAGCGCGCCTTTCCGACCGGAGGGTCGAGATGCGGTAAGGGCCAGGGCAAAGGGCAAAGGAAAGAAGCCGATCGAAGAGTCGTCCCAGTACGATTCCGTCATGGATCGAGTTAGCTCCCGACATAGCCAGTTCGCCGAGGCCAAGCATGAGATCGCGGTGGCGATGCGGGAATCAGCTCAGGCGAAGATGGAAAATGCACGCCTCAAGTCCGAGTATCTTCAGCAGCGACGTGATCAGATGGACCTGGATATTGTCTCCAGGGACACGAGATTTATGACGCCGGAGCAGCAAGAAGTTCACCGGAAGATGGTGGAGGAGGTGAAGGCACGTCAGGGGTGGGCGTAGTTTTTTTAAGTAATTTTTAGTTTTATGTATTTTTTTTTTAATTATGCAGTGTTTTTTTTTATTGTCAACGGCATGTCATTTCCCGATTTTCAAATATTAATAGAAAATTCGTATTATTTATTAATTAGTGTATTTTAATTTATTTACAAATAGATGAATTAATTTAATAAATGAAAATGAGGAATTTTTTAATATTAAAGATAGAGCACCCTTAGAGCACCCTTGCGTTGCAGGGGTAGAGTGCTCTAGTGCTAGAGCACCCCTTAGAGCACCCTAAGGGTGCTCTAAGGGTTGTTGATAGCCTAACTCTAATTAATGGACAAAAAAAGTTGTTATTTCTCATATAAGGAGGGGTTTTCACCGGATCCACACCCTTAGAACTCGCAGCCGTAGTGCATGCGTTAAAGATTTGGAGACACCATCTTTATGGTGTAAGGGTTGAGATATTCACCGATCACAAAAGCCTGAAGTACTTTTTCGAGCAAAAAGAACTGAATATGAGACAAAGAAGATGGCTCGAATTAGTCAAGGATTACGACTGCGAAATCAATTATCATCCAGGAAAGGCTAATGTGGTAGCAGACGCATTGAGTCGCAAGGCTCCAACGAAGTTAGGATGCCTTTATGTAGAGGAAGAAACTTTAGTACGAGAATTCGAGAAGATGGATATCAGAATGCTTGACACGCCGGCTACGATAACAAGTCAAATAGCAGCATTAGAAGCTACACCAGATTTGAGAGAAAGAATCATCAGCGCTCAGAGAAAAGATGAGTCAATGGAAAAGTTACGAGTGAGGATAAGAACAGAGAAACCAGATGGATATTCCGAAGCACCAGACAATGCGATACTTTTTGAAGGCAGAATTTGTATTCCTGATGATGACAGCGAACTGAAGAGTGAGATCTTGAGTGAGGCTCACGACACACCTTATACAGCACATCCACGAAGTACGAAAATGTACCAAGATTTGAGAAGAAACTTTTGGTGGAATGGAATGAAACGAGACGTTGCCTCGTTTGTAGAAAGATGCCTAGCATGTCAGCAAGTTAAGGCTTTACACCGATGACCATATGGATTGCTACAACCATTAGATGTCCCAGAATGGAAATGGGAAGGCATAGCTATGGATTTTGTCACAGGCTTGCCTAAGTCAAGAAGAGGAAACACAGCAATTTGGGTGATAATAGATAGGCTTACCAAGTCAGCACACTTCTTACTGATTAAGATAATGTATGGATTAGAGAAACTAGCTCAGTTATATGTCAGAGAGATTGTACGTCTGCATGGAGTACCGAGGGTCATAATATCAGATAGAGACGCCAAATTTACTTCGAGATTTTGGATTACGATGCAGAAAGAATTGGGGACAGAGCTTAATTTCAGTACAGCGTTTCACCCACAGACAGATGGGCAATCAGAGAGAACGATTCAGATTTTAGTCGACATGTTAAGAACAGTGGTTTTGGACCGAGGCGCGAATTGGGAAGAAATTCTACACTTAGTCGAATTCGCTTACAACAACAACTATCAGGCCACGACAGGAATGACGCCGTTTGAGGCTTTGTATGGAAGAAAATGTAGATCACCGCTTTATTGGGACGAAGTAGGTGAGAGAAAGAACCTAGGCCCAGATGCGATTAATGAGATGATTGAGATAGTTCGGCAGATTCGCGATAGAATGAAAGAAGCCCAGAGCCGACAGAAGTCTTATGCCGATGATCGTCGAATCAATCTTGAGTTTGAAATAGGAGATAAGGTTTTCCTTAAGATATCACCAACCAGAGGAATCCTTAGGTTCGGAGTTAAGGGTAAGCTAAGACCCAGGTTTATAGGACCTTATGAAATCCTCGAGAGAATAGGACCCGTCGCTTATAGATTGGCCTTACCGCCAAGTCTAGGAAGCGTTCACAACGTTTTTCACGTTTCTCAATTGAAAAAATATGTTTACGATCCTAAGCACGTCATTAGTCAGCAAGACGTAGTTCTTGAATCTGACCTAAGCTATGAAGAGAAGCCGATATCGATTTTGGATAGAAAAGTCCAAGAATTAAGAACCAAATCGATACCAATCGTTAAAGTGCTGTGGAACCACCACGGGCAAGAAGAAGTCACGTGGGAACTCGAGGAGAAGATGAAGGAGAGATATCCTCATCTGTTTGCAGAAGGTATGCAAATTTCGGGACGAAATTTTTCGTAAGGGGGGTAGGATGTAATGCCCCGAAAATTCCTTACGATCTCAAAATTTTAAAGTTAATAATAAAAATGGCTTTGCACGCCTAAGTTTACGATTTTGAATTCTAAGACTAACGGTCGAATCCGTTTCTGAAAATAAATTACGGAAGTCAGCTAGACGACTACTGTATTTAGGTTTAGCGCGTACGAAAAATTTTTAGTTCGTGAACTCAGAACGGAAAACCGTCTGATTTTTACATTCACGAAATCGCGATACGAACTCGTCCGAGAAAGTTCATTTTTATGATTTTCCGGACGAAACTCGGACTGTGTCGTCCCGAGTTTTTGTCGGAATTAATTTTATAAATATTATTTTCCGATTAAGTTTAATACGTTAGAATTTTTGGTCGAATCGGATCGTGACGATTTTGTGCCGAGCTACGTTTTTCGTCGTTCGATTTCCGTAACGTCGTATCGCGTCGGAAAAGCGCGTATTTCTTTTTTCCCTCCCCCTCTAGCCGACATCATCACACACACATTAGTTTGGTATTTCATTTTTATATAGTTTCTAACCTAATGACTCACCATATAGATATTTTGTTTTCACTTTACACCTATTAGATTAAATTACCTTATAACATATCAACTAAGTCATGTCTCCTCCCTCCCTCATAATTTCGGCAGCCCTCTCCCTCTCTCCCATCTTCATTTCTTTTTCTCCATTGTTGGATCTTCAAGTTCTTGAGCAAGAAATCACACAAGTCTTCATCCATCCATCGAACTTCATTTCTGCCTTCTTTAAACTTCAAGGTAATCCTCTCCTCTATGTTTCTATCCATACCAAATCCATTTCTTTTTATTTTCTTCTTGGATCGAATTGAGGATTGATGAACTAGATGTTTTGATCTTGGATTAGTGAAATTAGAAGTGTTTGGATATGAATTCTAGGATTAAAATTGAAGGAAAATCATGAACCCTAACTTCTATGTATTACCGAAAATTTAGGGCATTTGTGTAGGATTTTTGAATCCTTAAATTGATGTTATAATCATGCTTAGGAAGTGTTTAATTAGTGATTAGAACCAAGAGAAATCGAAAGCCCTTTGTTATGTTAAAACCGATTTAGGGTTTGAGGTATGGAATTGGGAATTTTGCATTTTAATGTGTAATTGGACTTCAATTGATTGATTGATGATATAATAGTGTGATTAAGAGATAAATGATGTTGATTAATGAAGAAAATCACTCTCTTAATTATAGGGTTAATACCGAAATTAAGTAGAAAATTAGGGGTTTCTTTGTAGATGATTTAGATGTTGATTTGTTGATGAAATAATGTTGTAATTGATGTTAGTTGATAATAGGATTTATTTGAGAATTTTCTAAAAATATTTTGTGGAATGTAAGAGACGAAAAACTCGTCGTAAGTTGAGATATAGTGTTGACATGAAGTGATTATATGCATGAAAATGAATCTCGTTAGATGATGTTTGATGACGTAAAATTTGAATGAAATCCGACAACTTTTAAAATTATGTAAGAGACGAACAATTAGTTGTAATTAATAACCAAGAAGTCGAACGAGAATTCTAACTTGATAATATCGTTTATGATGGACTTGAGAACGACTTTGTAGTTGATGTCATGAGGTTTCGAGCTATTTTAATATGAGTTGTAGTTATAGTCGAGAATTAGAACGAGGGATTGATAACTTGATTTTTGGTTTAGTACATGTTAGTTGAAAGCCGACGTTTACAACGTCGTGCTATTGGAAGAGTTTTGAGAAGGAGTTCATCACGTACGGGAGTACGTGATGACTGCCTTAAGGGTCAAGTTTCATGAGAAATCGAATACGAGAACTTAGAACGAACTTAGGAAGTTATACGTCGATTCTATCGAGCATCTAGGGTTAGCGCGGCAGTTTTGCGACCCTTGCCGGAAACTGTAATAACTTTTAGCTCGTTTATCGGATTTGCGATCCGTAAATTAGAGCATAAACTAGACATCCCAAGATTTCAAACGGTACAGGGCTCATCCCCTGTTTCCAGTTCCTTTGTTCTGGGCAGCCCCCAGAGTTACTGCCTTGCGCAGTGAATTTTCAGATTTCATTCTTCTAAGTTGTTTCGTTCGCAACTTAGTTTCTTTCGATCGTTTAAGCCGTAATAACTTGCCGACTATCTTCCTACTGACCCCAGTGTCAAGAAATGAGCTTTGAGTGCTAAACAAGTAGAGATCTCATCCCGTATCCGTTAAAGTAAAGAAAATAGTTAAGCGTGAAGATGCATAAATCGTATAATGAACTAAAACTTATTTTCATAAGTTGATTTCTTTTCCAACTTAGTTCCTTTTGATCTTTTAAGTCGTAATGAGCTATCGACTACCCTCTCTACTGACCTAAGAGTCGAGTATGAGACCTTTCGAGTTTTAAACGAGATTTGTTCGAGTCTCGTTCCCGTTTAATTAAAATGAAACTAGTAAGCGTGCAATTGCCTAAAGAAATGAAACGACTAAAACCTTTTTCGTTTTTCCAATGATCGATTATCTTTTACGATCCGAATTTAAGTGTTATTATTTTACGATGAAGGAGGAAGCCAGCAGTAAAGAAAGGACGGAAGATCAGAAGATCGGAAGCTAGTGCTTATTAGTTCTGTATTACAAGGTGGACTTTTATATATAAAATAAAACGAGCAATGCTCGGAAAATCTTTCTTTATCGCTTTGATATCTGTGTTTTCAAAGTGATAGTTATGGCATGAACTGTTTTATGTTTTATGTGAGTTCTCTTGTACCTATCTGAGTTAACATTCGTGTTTTCCAGATTTAGAGTTAATCTAACTAGGTTAACTAACGATCGGCTCTGAGTTAGCTGCTAAGTGCTTTCCAGAGTTAGTGCACTTTGTAACCTGTGGTGTATGTGATATCCTGTTGAGGGGTACCAGCCACGGTGAATGAGAATTGGTCAAAATTGAACGTAACATATCAGAAAAATGCTTGCAAGCTAAATTGAGAAAAACGAGTCAGAAAATGTTTAGTAGACACGGGCCCCTTTTTAATAAAACCCCCGATGTGCTACAAATTATGAAATGCCATATTTATCTATACCTATGATTATGTTTTCGGCATCGTGCCCACTAAGTACTCTTATACTTAGCCCTGCATTGTTTTCTAATGTGCAGGTTGAAGCGACGGTAGCGGCGGTGGTTGAAGTTGGGTTGAGAAGTTAGGAAGCTTTACTTATGACTCTTCCGCTGCAAAACTCTAGAATCTTTTGAGAATATGTATATTGAACAAAACACTGTAGTATAAGTCTGTAATCGGGAACTTAGATACCTTTGTGTACTTTTGTCGAGTAATCACTCGTGATTAACTCTTACTGTATAATATTCCAGTCTTGTTCATTGAATGCTTGATGCCGTTTATGTATGTTTAGTCAGTTAGTCCCCTTCTTCCCCGCTTCTTTAATCCAACCCCAGTCGCACCCCGGCTTCTACCGTCCCTCGGGATTTGGAGCTGTGACATATATTGTAAAATATTAAATATTATAACTATGCATAAAATGATACGAAGAGTATAGAGGAAGAAGAATTACGTGGGGACATCTTGAGGCGAATTGGAATGATATTTGATCTTCGAGGGGGTGGTGAATTATCGTCTACATCCCAACTTGGTACGCATTGATGGTACGCATTGATTCAATTCTATACTCCCTCCTATCATTTTTCTTTTACGTTTTAGACTTTTAACTTTTTCACTTAATCATTATCGTTTTACAAAATTTTCTCCATCTTACCCTTCTTTAATTCATCTCTCATTAATTACTTTAAAATAACTTTCTATTTCTTCTGCCTTTCCAGATCTATTTATATTTTATTTATTTTCTCCATCCTACTATATACTTTGTGATTTCAATTTAGATTTTTTTTTTTTTAATTTAGTGGCTTCGTGATTTTTTTTAAATTTTGGTTCCACAAAGAAACTCACAAGTCAAAAGATACTCTTGTTAATTATTATTTTTTTTGCAGTGATCCGTAGAGTGGAAGATGAAGAGTGCATCTTGTTATCTACCGAATAAAATTTGTATCATTAATAATAGATTATCATTAAATAAGGTTATATTGGGTAGAATTTTTTTTTTTAATAAGTGTGCTGGAGCTTAGGATGACAAATAAAATGAATAGGAGAGAGTATAAAGTTTTTCTTGAAAATTGAAAACAATAAATTAATAGAGTTAGGCTATTTATTGAAATAAGTTGAGGAAAAATATAAGGGATGTTTGGAATTGGGGGGGGGGGGGGAAGCAAGTGATACTATAGAGAAAAAGGAAACACTTTTCTTTTTGGGGATCAATATATGTGGGTGCGGGCTCTTGGAGAAGGGATCCAGTTACTATTCATGAAGATAAGAACAAAGCATAATTTGAGAGAGAGAGAGAGAGAGTGAATGGTCCATGATTATGAAAGATAATTAATTGGGCATTGAGAGATACAAAGCCGATAGCTATGGTTGAATTGTGAACGAGATCTTTTTTGTGAGGAGAGTACTTTAACTGCCGCTGGACTTTGGTGAGGAGAGAAAAAAACAATGGTAAGTTGAATAAATATGCAATCATATATTAGCAACGTGCATGCACAAAAAGAAAGAGATATCTACGATTTAACTAGCTTACACATGCACCTAATGATTTTTTACTTATCGAGTAAATAATCAGAATACATCTGTATTCTCAATACCATTATTTGGTGAGTAAGAAATGCTATATTTGAGTTACGTGTTGAAGATGTAATTGTTGAAGGCAAATTCATTATAGTGGTTATTCCATGTTGAAAGAACGAGCTCGGTTTTTAATCCATTAGCTTTGTTTGAGTTGGGCTTTTCATGTGCTAATTAACTATTCATTTTCAATGCTTAATTTAATTAGATATTATTGACCCAAATTGATTAATTAGAATCTGCCCAATTAAACCAATACACAATATTTTGAATTCAAACATCAAATTTGTTATTTGATGGAATATTAGCTGCCTGCTAATTTTTGTTACCATTTGAAAAGCCGCTTTGGTTTTTCAATGGAGTGAAACCGTCTTCAATTGAATTATCACCACTAGTGAATTAATGTTGGGATTTGAAGTGAATTTCCCATGACGTTTTTTCATTTGATGAAACTGACGTTAATTTATAATTTGTTGTGATGATTCATTATGATGTATTAAATCTCCCGAGTGTGAGTTGTTTATATAAAGAGCATTTCACTTGCATAGTTGCTCATCGATTCAAGCAAATTGCATCCTCCTCATACTAGCATAGCATTCATCTCATTTCAAGTTCAGTCTTCGTTCTTGTCTAGTTCACCAGTGCTATCAAGTTCAGTCTTCGTTCTTGTCCTGTCCGTTTCAAACAAATTGCATCATCCTCATACTATGATTTATCGAATTATCGAATTTAATATTTTTTTTAATATGTGGTCTCTAGATTTAATTTCCAAATCAAACACGGATCATAACAATTAGATCAATTTTTCATAAATTAATGACTTTGAAGTGTTAAATTAATGATTTTGAGAAAGAACCGCCAACATAAAATATGTAAAGAGTTAATTATATTATATGGCTCGACCTTTTACTCTTTAGTTATTTTATGGTCCCATCTTATAAAAATATAAATAATAATTGACTTTCGTCCTTGTTGTCCTCTCCTCTCTCTCTCTCTCTCTCCCAAATCTCCTGCACTACGTACTACTTCCACCACCCATCGCTGAATCCAATTACCCGCCGCCATCTTGAGCCTCATCGATGAAGAAATCTTCGCCGTTGTTGTGATCTTGTTCGATTAGCTATCCTTCTTGGTTGACCTTGAGCAACAAGATCAAACCTTTTCTTTCATCTTCACCCTTGTTGATGGCTTCGAGGCTTCTCTTTTCTTCCGCCGTCGAATATTAGAGCCAGTGGACGAAGAAATGGTGCAGGAGATTGGGAAAAAATAAAGAGATATTTTATTATTTTTATTTCTTTTCTTATCCAACTAGACATATAAGATCCACACACAAAAACGCACTATGATAACCACGTCATGAATTTAATCATCTTTCCATCGTCGGATTTCTGCTCCCGTGCTAGAAGTGTCATACAAGGGCTAACGTCAGGCCATATTTGTATTTTTGAAAGATCGGACCATAAAATAACTAAGAAGTGAAAGATTGGAACACAAAGTATCATTAACCCTACGTAAATATAACCCAAGAAAAAAGAAAGAAAAAAAAATCTGAAAAGTCTTCCACTCCAAAAAAAACAAAGTAGGCCTCACTATTTTAATCTTATCATTACACCCCTCAACTTGGATAAATAGCATATATGGTTGTCGATTGATTAGCTTTTCTAGTGATACAATAATATATCATCATAGAGCGTCATTCACTGATACAATAATGAACTGAGATAACATAAATACAACTTACCAACTGTCTTGAAACTTTTTCAAGGTTTAAAAATCACATCATCGGACAACCTCTTTTCATATTTTATTTTTCTTTTTTTCTCGGAAAAGAAACCACTTTCGAGTTTTTGTATTTTAGTTGTGAATGATTTGTAATACTATTAGTGACCGGCCTAAGTAGTCGCTCATTAATGCTGGTTTTTTGAACAAAACTTCCCACATTACCAATTACAATCCGCCACGTCATCCGAACCATGCTTCACGCTGCATGGCAATATATTGGTACGTACCCGAGAATCGAGATCAAATTGTTTAGTACAATCACTTTGAAAAGTGAAAACTATGAACTCTATAGGAGTATTTTTTTTATTTATTTTTGGTTATGAAAGAATAAGCAAGCTCTAGTGACGATTAAGTAACAATTGAAAAAGAAAACGAAAAAACCTACAAAGCTAGCCATCCACTCGAATGCATGTATTAAAAATAAAAAAGAGAAGATATTGTACTACTAGTAACATTGATAGATAGGATCTGCAATAACGGAAAACAGCTTGCGCTTAATTAACTCTCGTTCTCGTAATTATAATAACTGTAAAAAACTTTGGGCACCCCAACATATATAGTCCCCTCCATTATTCTTCGCAAAACTCTCTCTCTCTCTCTCTCTCTCTCTCTCTCTCTCTCTCTCTAACACTCACACACGAAACATTCAGCGTGCGTGGACGCGTGTCGTGGAGTATGTTTGAAGGCGGATACAGTCGGAAAATGTCGTCCCACCCGACAGAAACGCAATCCGGGTATGTATTGAAGCATATATGTCATCCTTAAAGTCTATTTCCCACTATGGTTCCTCAATCGCTTAACTCTAGCTAGCCCGCTATCCGCGATTACTCGAGAGAATTGTCCGATGAGTTGTTGGTCAATATTTTTACTAGGATTTAATTCGGGAATTCTCGAATTCGCTAGTACTGTGCAGGAGCTAGGTGGTGCGTGGCCGGGAGTTTTTGGAGTTACTTGCTGGAGGTTGAGTTGAATACAGATGCGCGCACGTGTTGGGAAATGATGATGATGATGGTGTTTTTGTTACGAATTAATTAAGATTTTGGATTGCCATCGGTCATCGGATGTGTGAAAATGTTAGCTGAGGGCTTTACAAGAAGAATATGTTAGTGAGCTGAGGATCACGCTGCTTGGGAAATATATTTACATTAACTGTTGTGCTCACTTATCTCTTAACCACATGACAATTATTGACAATAGGACGTTGAAAAATCGATCACAATGTATACAACCAAAAAATTCAAGCTATAAACTATTAACTCCATCATCATATATATAGTTAATGCATACATAAATATATAACTATGTAATGCCGCATGAGCACAAGACTTCAAAAACCCTCAACTAAAATCACCTAAAACAAAAAAAAAAAAAAAAAAAAAAAAAAAGTAACAAATTACACTAAATAATTCACAACATCGATACATCACAACACATAATATGCGTTTTTAAATCAATTCCACACAATGCAAAAATAAACTTACAAAATTGAAAACCGTACTTATATATATATTCTTGCGACCCTAGAGTACGTACGTAATAAGTGGCATCGAATCCCTCGTCCAATACAACTCTACATAGCATTTGCCACGTGCTTTTTTTTTTTTTTGTTATTTTTCGTAATTAATTAAGCAAATTCTCGGACACAGTTATTTGAGATTATAACATACTTCTTGATCCCCTTGAGTTGCTGCATGGCTCATATCTTAGCTTGGTTTGTTGAGTCCGAAATGAATATTAGGAAGATGTGCCCACTGTAAGGCAAACAAGAATAATTAATTAATTCCTAATTACATAAAATATTTATTTATTTATTTATTGCAGAAGTTAAAAAATACACGTTTTGGCGACGGGCATATATAACGGTAAATAAACTCAATTTCGATCAGAAATTGAACGACTTACATTTTTTGCAGCTGCGCTAAAAGCTTCACGGTGAGTAACTTTAGGATTGCAAGCCTTTATCCTCTGTATCTCCTCTCTGTAAAGGATTTAATTATTACCCCACATTTTACACAAATTGAATGCTTTTCTGGTTACTTTTTAATTTTACATCAATTATAAATTAAGAAGCGTACTCTTATCTTGAAGAAAATAAATAGGACGAAAAAAAATATTGGATGATTTGATTTTCGGTTGTGGAACTTACTTTATGAAACGATTGTATGCTGATGGAACACGTTGTCTTTTCTCCGGGGCTGTGTCATTAAATATTTCAAAGTTCTTCAACAAGTATATATATATATATATATATATATATATATATATATATATATATATAAATTAGAACAGGCAAATTCAATAGAAGTTGTGGTAAATGTTGTACAATATCCATGCAATAATTAGAATTTGTTTCTATCGAGTGAAAGGATGCATGCAAATATCCATGATATTTATATTGTTTGCTTCAAATTGATTTCAAGCATGCATTCCATAGAGTAGGGGGTTGGTATATATTATTCAAAATGTGTGATTACGTACGTATTCCACCTTCTAAGTAAGACAAATAATACAGAGGATAGTATATATATATGTTAATTTATTTATTAACTAAATTACCATAATTAAGTATGTTTCAGTTTGTTAATTAAATATCTAAATAAATATAATATTGATATCGTATATATGGTAGTTAAACATGTCAAATATTAGCTAGCATCGAACAATCGAGCCCTTAATATATAATTAGTATCCTTATGCAATTCAATGGAGGAATCTATCTTAATGAAATAGAAAAAAAAGAAAGAAAAGAAATAAGTCATCAATGTCGAAGAAGAGAGTGTAACTAAATAAATAATATTTTCACTTTCAAGCGAGAATATCTTTAATTTTATACTTATAAGAAATATACTATATAAAAATGAGATTGACATTGAAGAGATCATCTCATTGGCCTAAAATATTTAACATAATCTCCTTTTCATGATAGGATATATCGATGTATTGTACTATCAAACAATCTTCTAAGTTAGTGATATATAGAAAAAGCTGCAGGTATATATTGCATGTATTGAAATGTAACGTCGCAATCGTATTATATAGAAGTCAGTGCTCTTTTCTATCACTTTTTTCAAGGAAAAATCGTGAACAAAATTCTGTACTTGATTAGTGGTGGAGGATTTTAAAGATTGTAGTAGCAGGGAATCTATATTTTATGATCTTGATTAGGGGGGAAATGATAAGATATAGTATTACTCTTATTTCTTTTGAAATTGTTCCCATTTTGTTATTAGTAAACTTGAGATTTTCAAGGCATATATATGACTGGCACAAAGGATTAAAATAATTTTGTGAGAACTAATTATTCCTTGATCCCATGATATATAACATATGAACCTATTTTTTTTCTTTAATATATATACGCCGCCATATCTTTTTAGGATCTAATGGTTAAAAAAAATGACCACAATTTTGAATGTTTTCAGAAAGAGAAAAATGATTATAACTTCTATTTTTGGCATTTGCACTCTTATTTCGGGCTCAAAACTAATTATTTAGGCTTTTTTGTGACATTTAGAGTCCGTTGCAGACATGAAAAATTTTGTTCTCCTCTTATTTGTTATTATAGGTTTTTTTAGCATATTTATTATTATTGAAAGAAAGAAAAAAAATCAATAATTTGCCACCTTTGCAGTCTAAAATAAAATAAGGACTTAAATTTGAAAGAAACTCATCATTTCCTTATTTTTATTTCACACTGCAAATGTGACAAATATTTGGGTTCTTTCTTTCTTTATATAATAATAAATATGCTCAAAAAATCGATAATAACAAAAAAAGGATTTTTTTTTTGGCCAAAAAGATGACATGACCCGCTCACATCAGCAACGGACTCTAGATGTCACTAAATAGTCCAAATAATTAATTTGGGGTCCAAAATAGGAGTGTAAATGCAAAAAATGGAATTGTTATAATCTTTATTTTCAAATTTCGTAACATAAGGTCCTCATTTTCAAATTTCATAACATGTAGTCTTCTTTCTGAAAATACTGAAAGTTACAATCCGGTTTTAACTATTAACTCTCTTTTTAAACCATGCATGCATTTTCACAATGATGTTTTCTTTACTATCATGCTTTTTATGTATAATTTTGATGACAATTATAAATCACACGATGGTTTCATATGAGTTTCTAATTATTACACTAAAATTGATTATCATATGATGAACGATCCATTAATTCATATATATATATATATATATATATATATATATATACATGCGTTAAAAAGAAAATAGAGCACGTTACCTCGAATTGGAGGCGTCTTAGGTTGTTCATCATGTTGAGCAAATGTAGTGCACGTTGACGATGAGGCACTCTGTTCAAGAGCAGCCTCCACCATTGATTGTTGTTTCTGGAGCTTCAATTCGTTCACACAATTAATATATATCATCGAGATAATAATTAAAATGTATATACTGTAGCGTAATTAATAATGACATAAAATATTATGTTTAATTATATATAAACATATACTAGTTAAAATGGAAATCACCGAAAAGTGAAATTAATTGAATTTTAATTACCTGGAAATGTTGAAGATAAACGGACTGTAGTAATCCTCCTCCCGTATTGACAGACAGTAAATTAGCACAGTTCCCACATCGAACTGTCACCATGTTCAACATAATACTAGTATTGCTGCAGCTAATTGGGACATTAACCTACATTTCATTTCCCAATTAATTAATTTAGGCAGCATTTATTTATTAGATTAATTTTAATTACACATTGACACGTGTGATAGATTTATTAATGTTGTTGGGTTCGATTAGCACAACTTTACATAGCTAGCTAGAACTAGAAGAGAAAGACTAAATAAATTGAGGTTTCAGTTCTGCTCCAAAAAAAAAAAAATTGAGGTTTCAGTTTGAGTCGAACCCGGCCTAAACAGTAAAACCGGACCTTCTTCAGTACTGCAGTCTAATTCGGAAGAAAGAAGAAACTCGATCTTGTTAATTAAGAAGAAATTATATATTAGTATATGTAATGTCACATTAATTCTTAGTTTCTAATAATTAGATGTGAGTCAACCAATTATGAGAAGCTAGCAGCAAATTAAAAGAATGTAACCAAATAGTACTACTAATTAATTGAGTTATATGCAATAGCCATTAATGGCTAGCTTGTGCTGAAAAAGAAGTCCTCGTATCGGGTTTTCCTTTCAGTGCTCCCTCACTTTTTCTGGTGGTCAGTCGCCCTCACCCAGAGAGAGAGAGAGAGAGAGAGAGAGAGAGAGAGAGAGAGAGAGAGAGAGAGAGAGAGAGAGAGAGAGAGAGAGAGGAAAACGACTGGACTGGAACGGAAATCATCAAAGACCGTATAATGAAGACAGAATCATTATTATCTCTAAATTAGTGTACTGTCTTTGCTAGCTGCAAATTTCTTCAGAAATACTATGATTATAATTTAGTATCAGAGTTACTTTCCGAATGAAAAAAACTTAAATAAAAATAAAATTTACTTACTGCGATCGCAAGTAAATCAACCTTCATATTATATGACAAAACCGAAGAACCCTAATAAAATTACAGATCCGCTGCCCGACAACAATTAGGTTAAAAACAAACCAACTTAGAGTCATGCTATTTTTAGTAGATCACTATAAATATAAATGTTTGTTCTTTCAAATTGATTCTCAGGCGAAACTATATTTCTTCAAAATTCCAAGGTGGATTATATATATAGTAATTTCTTTTTTCCCTTAAATAAGAGACCATAAAATATCAAATATCATAAAATATACTATTATCATTGAGTATATATATCTAGCTAGTACATCTGCAAACATCAATAAAAAAAATTTAACATTGAAACTTCGATTACTTTTCTTTCATAATCATCTAAATTCATCGATCTGGCAGCTTTATGATTTATCAGGAAACCAAAAAAACACTGATAATTGTATATAAATATATATAGCTTAAAAAGAATAATGAAGAAACTATCCACTGCGTTTCCTCTCTAGCATTTCAGGCCCAAAAACAAATCTTGAATTCAGAAGCAACCTCAATTTTCTTTCAAATTTTATTGTTACCATTTGGGGGCCAACTGCGTACAAAATTAGCTAGGTACGGAATTGACCCTTATAATATACTATATATATACGTTTTGACAAAATTTAATCGTTATAATTAAGATCTAAAGCCAATTAAGTTAACAAGAAATAAATTGAAAAAGTATATAGAAATATAATTATACCGCTAAAATGGTGTTGCAGAAGTTGCACTGAACGTAGCAAACTCGTTCCAAACTCATATGCGCTGACATTTTCTTTAGCAGGATCGGTCGCTGCAGATCTGCCTTTAGATTCTTATTATGTATTTCTTTTTCTTCTTTTCCTAGGAAAACAAAAGCTATGAATCTCAACAAACAAGAAGAACTAAAAATTAGAATACGATAATAATTAAGCTCAGCAGATCAAGCTATGAACAAGAGAAGTAGCTAGACAAATCTGTCTCAGCTTTACCACAATTAATTAAGCAAGAGAGAGAGAGAGAGAGAGAGAGAGAGAGAGAGAGTCTTTAGTTTGATAATTCTATATGAGGTATATAGGTGTAGATAGAAAGATATGTTGATAATGGCAATGATAGAAGTTTGGCTTTGTGGGCAAGTAGTGGTTTCCGGGTGGGGTTTGTGAAAGGAAATCTAAAGGAGGTTTTTGTTTATGGAGATATGGATTCTTCAGAGAGAGAGAGAGAGAGAGAGAGAGATGGCATAATTCGGTGGGAGCCATCCATTAATGGCTAGCGGGAAAGAGGGGTGGAATGTAATGTATATGCCACATTATATATATATTAAATGCTGAAGAATGTTTAGGGATTAGTGTACCACATCATAAGCCCTAATTTTCAATTGTCAAATTCATGAAGCACCATCTAATTAACTCAAGGCTTAGTTATAGTTTCGATTTTTAAAATGTTATAGATCTTGCATAATTATCAGAGGGTCGTCTTTGAGCTTGATTCCAAATCAATAGTAATTGATAGAAGTTTGTGCAAGAAGCCCTAGCTACAATTCTAGAGCTAATTGTTAAAACAGGACCGTAATTTTCAGTGTTTTTAGAAAGAGGATTATATGTTATGAAATTTGAAAATGAGGACTATATGTTACCAAATTTGAAAATGAGGACTATAACTTCCATTTTTTGCATTTGCACTCCTATTTCGCGCCCAAATTAACCCAATTATTTGGGCTTTTTGGTGACACCTACAGCTCGTTGTTGACGTGGCAGTATCATGTCACCTTTTTGACAAATTTAGTTTTTCCCTTTATTTGTTATTATAAAAAAAATTAAAATATTTGTTATTATTGAAAGAAAGAAAGAAACCATTTATTGAAACAATTATTTGCCACATTAGAAGTCTAAAATAAAAATAAGGATTTGAAATAAAAGAAACTCGTCATTTCCGCCCATCGGAATGAAACTCGTCATTTCTTTATTTTTATTTTAGGCTGCATATGTGGCAAATAATTGATTTCTTTTTCTTTCTTTTGATAATAACAAATATGCTCAAAAAAATCGATAATAACAAGAAAGGGATTTTTTTTGGCTAAAAAGGTGACATGGCACGACCATGTCAACAACGAGCTCTACGTGTCACTAAAAAACCCAAATAATTAGTTTTGAGCTCGAAATAGGAGTGTAAATACAAAAAATGAAAATTATAGTCCTCATTTTCAAATTTCATAATATATAGTCCCCTCTCTAAAAACACTGAAAGTCACGGTCTTGTTTTAACAATTAGCTCACAATTCTGAGAATATTAGTATTCTAAAAATAATTAAAATATAATATATATGCATATTCGTTATATATAGCTTAATAATATACTATAGTCCATTGTTATGAATATTTATCATACTTTCTTCTCAACACACTACAGTTTATATTCAATATATATAAAAAGAAAGCCAACACAAGATGCATATATATGAGACAAATCAATAAAAAAATAAATAAATGTCTTGATATATGATATGATAAGATATGAAATGAAATAATAAGGGGAATTCGTATTGTTAAAAATGATACAAAAGCCACACTCGATATCTTTAATTCGTAGATGAGTTCAATCTTAATAATTATTATCCCATAATATGTCAAATACGAAGATATATATTAGTTTGACGATGTGACAGATGAGACGCAACTTTAAACAACGCTAGAGATTTTATTTGACAGTATCCACGTGACATGCTGCTCACTTTATTTATTTCACTACTAATTCATTATTATAATATAACAAAATTTATAAAATGTCATATAGTCTCTCCTTAAAGCATGCACAACGGTGCATAAATAAACCTCGGATCTATTGTCGGGAAGTGTGATTTCGATGGGGTTCCAATAATTGGATGGACCCAAGTAGAAAATTCGATAATGGAGTTGATATATAGACCCCTGGTTTATAATCATTGGCGATGATTGAATAGTTTTATTTTGTTATTTTTTTGTATTTAAAATAAATAATAATAAAAATAATTAATTATATAGAAAATTTTAAAAATGATAATTTTATTGAATTAAAATAAAAAATACAATAATCAAGATAAAAACATACAATATTAAAGGGAAAAAAATTACAAGATCTACGCCCAACCATATTTTTTTGCGTGCCCTACGGCGACTTTTTTTTGTGCGCCTCCAATTGCGCCGGATTCATGTCGGACGTGTCTCGCGTAATTATCTCGTACGCGAACCTCATTGCACTAACTTCGTTCGCCTTGGACATTTCTTCGGCGACAGTGCTCAATTCGGCCTTAGCGACCCGCCTTCCCCTTCCCCTTCCTTCCCTTCTTGAGTTGTTTCACTCTGATGGGACGAGTTTGGTGGGAGTTTGCATCACTCACGGATGTGGTGGATGTGTTGGCGCTAGCAGACGAAGTGTAGTCGCCGTCTTCATTGATCCTCGTCCGCTTCGGAGCTGTTTCTGTCTTCGGATCGCAAAAACTCGAGATATTCTTCAAGAGCTCCCACGCCTTCCTATATTTGAATTCTGCATCGTGCAAGGCAAAGTAATTATCCGTGGCCATCGTGTACAGATTGATGTTGTTCCGCCCGCTTGCGTTTTCTCTCTCCAGCTGGGGGTAGCAAGCATTGAATCGCATAATGGATTTCTTGGTGCAGCCCACGCCGACTTCATCGGACCCTTCTGGCACGGCGGGGCGGGAGTTATGTGCTCGTTGAAGCGGGCAATAATTTTCATCCAGAATTTATTCTGGATTTGGTAGTTGGCGGTCACCCTATCCATCCCAATATCAATGTAGCGCGAGCTAAAAAATCTCGTTGGGTGTATAGTTGGCGCCTCGAACGTAGCCGGATCCACTGCTTGATGTCGGAGCTTTGCCTTTCCCCTTCGCCTTCACCTTCCCCTTCCTCTTAGCCGGAGAAGTGGTCGTGCTTGATGTGGCAGCTTTGCCCTTGCGGCGAGGCGGTGATGGCTCAGATTCCTCCAATTCCTCCCCCTTAGTTTCCTCATCCGTCTCGGCCTCCACCTCAACATCATCGTCGTCGTCGTTGAGGTTGATGCGTCTGATACGGTTGATTTCTGTGGGCGGCGTGTCAAAGGAACGATATCCACCAGGTGGAGTGGAGAATTGGGAGAATCCCGGAGACTGCGAGTAGCCGGAAGACGAGGGGAATTGGGAACCCGGAGACTGCAAGAATCCGAAAGACAGAGGGAATTGGGAGAACCCCGGCGACTGCGAGAACTGCGCAAATCGGTAGACGGAGAGAATTGGGTGAAACCGGGAGAAGGGAAGAATTGAGGGTTTGGATTGGGACTTTGGTTCGGTGGATTTGAACCGAATTGGGCTTGGTACCACGCATTGAACTGATTCTCGTTGTCACTCATTTTTTTTTTTTGCATAAAAAAATCAAGAATTGAAGATTGAAAATGAAGAAGAAAGAAATTAGGATGAAGAGTGGATTTTAGTGTGAAGAATGAATGTATTGAAGGGGTATTTATAGGGGGTTTGGGAGTTTAGGCGTTGGAAATTAAAATAAATAATTATAATTTTTTCTATCAAAAAAAGTAAAAATAAAAATAAAATTAAGTGGGACGAATGGGAACACGCCACGTGTCCCCAAGGTGCAGCCAAATGAGGTCGAGAGGGGTGCCAATTTATCGACACCACCTACGACACCCCTCATTAACCCTGCAGTATCGAAGACACCACAGCGGAGATCGACTCACTGGGGTCGAACAACTAAGTCAAGCGGAGGGATCGATCCCGGCGATCAACTCCCTGTTGTGCATGCTCATAGTATGACTTGTACAAATATATACAATATCTAGCCAGCACTTGTTTTGATTATACTAAGGTGTCCACTATCCTAGATCTTTAATATTTTGCTATCAAAGACTGATATCTGGGATCAGTGGTATGTGTGCATTCGATAGGCTTAATTCAATTTTCAACAAAATAAAAATTTGTATATAAATCCTCGGGCAAGTCAAAACACACAAAAAAACAAAAACAAAAAAAAAAAAACAAAAACAAAAAGACAGACGGTAGAGAGGTGGCTTAAGCAAGTGGCGTCTTCCACCATAATTATCCTTCCAACCGCAGCTGCGCGAGGCTCGTCAAGAATGAAAGTGATGTTATAATTGCAAATGGAATCAAAGATATTGAATTAATATGCAATTACTACCAAATTGGAAACAAATAAACTTAAATCATTATTTACCACAAATTTTAATTTTATGAACACATTTTCAAACGTAAAAAAACACACCTACTACTCTTGAACATCTTTGGAGACAATTCGAACAGATTCCAAACCAATTATTAAATGTAGACCAAAAGTTAGGATTAGATTAGAGCTCAAATATTTTTAGAACAGGCGAGATGAAATGAACAAATTTACCCTTACCTAACAATCAAGATAACACATAATTAACTCAACCAATTTCCAATGGATGATAATTCAACAAAACATACATATACTTTAGGCCAAAATTTACAGCTCTATATTGTTTATCGATTTCAAGATCCATCCAAGGACTACCTTTCAATTATTGCAAATTAAAAGTGATCTGTCTATGAATGATGGATTTAACGACATTGCCATTAGCCCCATCACATACGCGCTCTGAGGTAGAATTAGCCAGACGAAAGTCAGCATCATCGTAGCTCCATCTTCTTAGAGACAAAGTGATAGGCATACCTGATTAAAAAATAAGATTACACAAGATCAGCAACACTACGGACAAAAATAACTGAGAAAATCATTAAAAACGACTGGTGGTTCTAATCCTTGACATGTGGATCTGAAACGGCGTCCATGGTTGGTCTTTTGGATACAAAATTGTATTTATGGATTAGAAATGCATGTATACTTTCAAATCCCAGAAGTTGATCATTCAACAATGTCGTTGCAGACAACTTTATGATGACAATAATGGCAGTCTATATATTCAAAAAATCAGTAAAAATGTAAGACCTAAAGAGGGGTAGATCTTATGACATGTTTGAATTTATGCTACAATAAGAGTATTAAAGGCCTAAGCCTTCAACAACCATTTACAAATTTTATGCGACTAATTCTCTTTAATTCAGTTTATGCAGCACCGACTTTGTATTTCTAGAGGCATCATGTGAAGCAAACCAAAAAATTCCAATAATTCTCATGAAAATAGAACAGCAATAAAAAATTAGTAGAAGATAATGATCAACCTTTAAAACCAACCCTGCGGTTGATTAAATCATTGAAGGCATACTACTAAGCATACGTAACCAAGCTGAACAAAAACTCACTGAGAAAAAGAAGCGCTTGATGAGATTGTAGAACCATAACTTAGGTTGATGCAGAACTAGCAGCAGCCGGAGGCTGTGGCTCATCTACATGCAAAGAAAGGTTGCTCCCCATCACAAAGGCCTGCTGTTCACTAGGATCTGGTGACCTGGTATCTTCTACAGTTCGAGATGCAGTAGATGTGTTGGTTCTATCATGTTCTGCTACTTGAAGATGATCCATCATTCGCGATACAGTAGCAATTCCAGGACCACTAGCAACCCTTCGGTCAACTTCACGAACTTCACTGCTGGGTTCAGGTGTAGAACTGTTGCGAGCAAAGAGTCTCTCCTTCCAACCTCTTGTGCTCTTTGTTATTGACTCTTTGTATCTTAAAAAAAAAAAAGTTCCAAATTCAGTAATATATCCATCAAACCAAAAATTTACTTCCCTAGCCCAAGTAAAGGTCCCCACTCGAAGTCCAAATATTCTTTAATATACAGACTACAATCTCCTGAAACTTGCATATATTTCTTTTTTTGTTCTTTCTGATTTC
This sequence comes from Schizonepeta tenuifolia, assembly GCA_029490685.1. Lineage (NCBI taxonomy): Eukaryota > Viridiplantae > Streptophyta > Magnoliopsida > Lamiales > Lamiaceae > Schizonepeta > Schizonepeta tenuifolia. The sequence goes on along the minus strand of CM055957.1, from coordinate 65,786,292 downwards.
CGCCAATTTGGTAGAAGGAAGATGATATGCTTTCCTTATTATGATGTGGAAAGCAAAATATATAGACAACAAATTTCCTTGTACTGTACCTTGTTGACAAAGCACCAAGTCGGGATTTCAAAGAATCTGAAAATGTCTGGAAATCTGAAGCTCCAACTCTATCTTGACTATTAGGAGAAGTGTGGGCAGGAGACCTAGCACAGAGAATAAGAGTGTTAATTACGACCCAATGAACTTTAAAAAGTAAATTGATAGAAATTGCTACAAATATTTATGTATACCTATTCACTGAAGATGTTCCATGTTGATATGCCCCAGGGCTTGATCCTGAGGCTGTAGTGACAAGCTGATCAGCTTGAGCAGAAGAGTGTCGTGCACCAAGAAGTTCAGAATCTCCTCCAACCGTCATAAACGGAGAATTAGAGCCAGCTGTAGTAACTTCAGGAGGGGGGCTACTGCCATCTCGCTGAGAAAGGGAAGAAGCGGCTGAAGCCTCATTAGGATGAGTTGAGAATACCAAAAAACGAGGACGGCCTTGAGATGACCTACTCCTCTGACCCTCTCTCCTAGAGAGCTGACGAGCCCTCCCCATTGCAGCAGCAGCAGCTAAGTGCTGAATAATGCGCTCTTCAAGTTCAGACTCACTTGCATTAACTGGCAACTGCATCAAAGTTTCAGATAAACCCCAAGTAACTATAATAATAGTTATTTTATTCTATTTTATTTTCTGAATTAGTTATAGTCATTTTATTTTATTTTTAAATTAATTATAGTCATTTTATAGAAGATCAAAGATGAGTACAATGTAGAAAGTTATGAGAGAAACTAACATGCTGCAACTCAAAGTCCCCTAAGGTTGGATGATGAAATATAGTTGAATTTCTAGGTGGATTCATTCGAACATTCCTCTCATGCTCCACACCATCCAGCAGTTCCTGGCTGCCAATGAAAAACAATAAGAAACCCCACAGAGTCACAAAGTTAAAAGCACATCAAATAGAGGGCAAATATACCTGCTGGGGTCCTTCAAGCTGATAGACTGCCAACACATCGGGCACTGGGAACTTCTCTGGCACCTGAGGATGTATTCTTATGTTATGGCTACCTTATCCACCAGTAGGCACAATTAAATATAAAAATAACAGAAGTTTAATGAACTATGAGTAACTCAGAAGAACACAAATTTAGAAGCACTATGGCCGCGCTCTCAATTTTGTGTTAAACCCACTTCAGTTTAGACTCCCTTTGAAATGCAAGCACGTCATGTGAAGTAAAAACAGCAAAAGTAAATGTCACAAGAAATAAAACTTTGATTCTTTCGGTAGGTGAGTGTCAAGTTGCCATCAATATAGCAGTTCATCAAGTATCAAATCTATCTACTCTTTTGATTTTAATAATATTCTTCAACCAAAAGAATTCAAAATCAAGAGATCATATATGAATGGTGTACATAGGAACAATGAAAAAATTAACAAAACTTCATATACAAGTTCAACAGGTCAAAGTTCATAGACTGTGCATGCATATAGCAGTTGGTAGGAAAAACAAATCAATGTCTTATGACTCTTATCCCCGACATGGAAAAACACCACATCAGATGCAAACTAATTTTTTTGTAGGAACTTTATTCATGGTGAAGGAAGAAAAGTTCTGTACCACTCAAGAATGCACTGGAGATGAAACTCGTGCTTGCAAGTAGTCAGCTGCAACAAAGAAACATTGATCAGTAAAGCATAGGTGAATTACAATCCTTGACAGTTAATGTAATAGACCTGTACATACTGTAGATGGGTCGCTATCACAAAAGGCTTCAAGACATATACTGCAAGCATCATCACATGCATCCTGAACTCCCCCTTCCACAAAAGCTGCTGCGGAGATCAAATTGTTCGATACGTTTCCCTCTTCCATCTGTCATAAAATTGGAATCTTTAACTAAGCGGATTGCACAAAAATTCGCTAGGATTAACCTTCACTCAAATCAACAGTCCGAAAATAAGGGACAGTGGTGCTCAATTAAGGTCTAGAGAACACAGCCTCATCACGTACCATACAGAGTAAGTGGAAACTAGAAAACAGAAATACAGGATGCAAACAAAAGCAACAACAGTAGACTTATGAGGAGATCAAATCACAAAGATTAGAAAGCGAAGACAGCAAGAGGAGCATAAAATCAAAATTCAAAAATATAATCATCAATTTGGTCTAGCAATTAATTAATTGTCTATTAGAGCTGGTTAACAGCAAAATCTGTTATAATGGGGATCACCAGCATTTTGAAAGATAAGTCTTATATCTATCCAATGTTGTCTGCCATATAGTTAATCCATTACTGTTTTTTATACTTCACTAGCCAACGAGAAACGGTTTCACTAATGAACTGTATCTAAGCTCTATTAAATCATACTTAACTAATTATCTAAACCAAAACATACGGCACAGCACCATTGTCACCAAACAACTTTAACACCAGCAACATACCAAAGGATAATCAAACAAAAGTTATCAACGATTTTTCAGGCCATATTCAGAGAGGTACTAGGAAGATACACTTGAAACCTGCATCGGTTTTTGAAACCCCCAATCGCCAATGACTACAATAAAAATGCTAGTAATGTTACGCCTGTCTTAAGCCCTTAAATAAGCACGGAAGATAAAATCCCCACACATTCATCCACCTCAATCTTCAACTCTAGTATTGTAGAGACACCCAAAAACATCAATATTCTGAACATCTCGCAAAAGCAACAATAAATTCATTTACATTCAACAAAGATATCAAGAACCCCAATTCCACAACATCAACAATATAAATGAAAAGCTACAAAAAGAAAAGGACTTGTCCTGCAATAATCTGAACATCCCAAATTAGGTAGATAAAAGATAATTCTCAAACAATCAACAAAGATTTCAAAATCCAACTCAAGGTCTTGCAACATCAGCAAAAAAAACAGAAACCCACCAAAAGTGACGTCCTTTAATAATTTAAACCTGAATTGAAAACTGAATACAGCGAAAAGCAGTCAAGAAAGGACGAGAAGACTCTAATACTCATAGCCGAAAAGATAAAACAAAAATTACCTCAAAAACTCTTCTCTTTCAGAGGGGAAATAAATTGGGGCAATCTAACTGCAGATCAAAGCAGAGCAGCAGAAAAAAGGAAACGATGCGGATATGAATTGAGAGTGAGAAAAAAGAAAGGAACGAATATTAGATTATAGAGATGAAGGAATTTGGAATTAGGGGTAAGAAAAGTAAGAATGGGAAGAAAGTGGTGTGGACTTTTCTTTTGTTGGTTTTGGGGAAATTATTACAATCTTCCCACTTTTCCCCTTTTTTTTCTTTCTTCACATTACTCTTTTGGCGGTGATCATGGACTTCGGTCCCCGCAACTGATTTTTCTTATTTTTACTACTATTATTTCTAATTTTTTAAAATTGTACTTTTTATTTCGGAATTTACTATATCTAACTAAGATATATGATTTAATTTTTAGTAATTACTTATTGATTAATAAAATCTATGATTTAATTTTTTAAACTTCAGTTTTTAGTAATAAAATAAAAGCTATTAATTTTTATAGTCTAATAAATTTTATTTTACAGTAAATACTAGTATACAAATAATGGGATTCGATACGAGTTAAATACGAAAAATATTGTGACACATAATCTCAACCTTGATAAATCACACATTTATCTTTTTCAAATCTACAAATATATTCATTTTTTTATATTCACAAAACTCTTCTAAACTATGCATATAAAAAGAAGCAATATTGATCATATTTGAAGTATTTTTCTTTATGATGTTGTGGAAATTCATAAGGGATACTTTTAGTCATACAGTGTATATTTTCGTCATACAAAAAAGTAAATTACATTTAAATATAACACGCTTATCTATATATAGTTGTATTGATAGGATTCAAATATGAGATTTTGACATCAAGATGCCCACGTAAAACTATAGTGGAGATTGCATATAACAAATTGGAATTATTACTTTTAATTCGATTCATTGGGTGTTCCATATGAGATCATCTATTATCTATTGTATTTTATTTTCTATTGTATAAGTTGGATTTACTACATGTGACAATTTTATAATTTACAGTAGAGTTTATTCCATTTAATTAAAGTATATACATTATTATGAAATTTTCACATGTCATAAATTTTATGGATATAACAGAATATGAAACATAAAAATACAATAGACGATTTGAAGTAGATAATGAGTGACATGTGATATGAATGAGACACATGCTTTCTTTAGAATGTTATTTTCTATTGAATAAATCTTAAATATTGTGCATAGCTACGATAAGTATTAGTACTAGAGATTCAATGACTGCAACTCATCGCGTTGTCAAATGTCAAATTATTTGTCCACGACGATTCTACGACTTGACTAATATAAATGAGTTACTAATGTTTAGAGATATTAAAAAATTCAAAGCGTATATTAATTTGTAGAAGTTAATAAATTTGTGTAGTTTGAATTGAATTGGTTGTGAATCACCATTCACCATATTGTAGTTCGCTCAACCATCCATGATCCATATGTAAGGTAACAAAATGACAGTTGTGTTTGACTAAATTATCTTAATTCATAAAATATAGAGTTAGAGGCTTTTTAAGGACTGTAACTTTGGGGTATTCGATGATTAAGGATACTTTTTTGCGGGCCTACTGTTTGAGGACATATGTTAAGCAAATTAAGCATCCGTAGGACAATTTCTGGCCCGATCGGGCTCAATCGCACGTGATCGAATTTTTGAGCCCGAACGCCTAGGTGGCATGCCAAATCATTTCTGTTTAGTCGTATTTTGTTATTATTTTTCATTATATTTTAGTTCGTTTTTTCGTTGATTTGGTGAATATTTCTTGTCTTTTGGTTTATATTGTTTATGTTCGTGGCAAGTTGGTTGGTTGGTGTGTGTGCAGATTTCATAGTCAGAAAGGGCATATTTTGATGGTTGAAGATTAGTCGGGACGATGAGTTTAAAGAGAAGTGTTAGCTAGCCAAGGCTGGGAGCTAGTCGGGGCTGCATTTTCAAGCAGTAGGTGGAGCTAGCCAAGGATGGGAGCTAGCCTCGGCTGCATTTTCGAGCAGTAGGTGGAGCTAGCCGTGGCTGGTCGGAGCGAAAACTGCTACTTTGTTGAGTTTTTAAATTAGAATATGGCGGTTTTTAAATTACTCTCATTCTATAGAAACTCTAGAACGAAATTTTACTGCTTTTCTCTCATACTTTCCATTGGAGAATCACTCGGAAACGTGGATTTGTACTTTGGATTTGTAAGAATTACTCGTTTCTTTTACTTAGTTGAATTTACATTGTCTATGTTTTCCATATTTCGTCGTGTGATTTGTCTTTACATTATGAACTAAATACTTATTCTAGGATTAAGGGGATTTGAATCGGAATTGTTTGAATACTTGTGATTTGCTATAGCACGTTTTCTAATTCAATTGGTTTGTTAATTCTATCGAACAATTGATCAATGTTTGATTGTGTTGGTGACAAATGAGATCGAGAGATGAATTTGTCACGTGTTTGTGGTTGAATTAGAGTTAAACTTGACCGGAAACGCATGGTTTAATTATCGAGTTGATCCTAGTATTTAATTTGCATAGGTCCATTTTATGAATACGAAAGTTAGTGAATGGATTTCTTTGTGAAATTGATTAATAGAACTAATCGATAGTGTGCTGCATATCACTTGTTTGTTAATATTTCGAGGAGAAGAACCAAGATCCTAGACCGTTCAATAATTGATTTCTCGTGTTTTTGTTTATGCATTTATCTTATTATTAGTTCTAAATTTGATTCAAGTTTGTTAGGTAAAAAAATCATTCTCAAAACTTGGTTAGAATGTTTAGGATTTTATTTTCATTTCTCGTTTAGCATGAATTTGATTGCCCTATTAAATCTTCCTTGAGATTACGACTTGGGACAACTTACTGCACTACAATCGACCTCGTTCTCTTGCGAGCCACTATTAGGTGCACTTTTAGTTGGAACGAAATTTTGGCGCCGTTGCCGGGGAAGGCTTTAGGCATTTGTTTTCGTGCTCATGTTTGTGTGATTTAATGTTGTAAATATTTTGTTGTTTGTGCGCTTATTGTTTTTGTTTTTGTTTATTTCTCTCTCAGGTGCGTTTGATCGTTTTCTTGTCTGTGTGTTTGTGCTTTTGTTTGTTTTTGTGCTTTTGGATTTTTTTTGTGTTTCTTTTGTAATTTTTGTTCATATTGTTTGTAGTTTCTTTTTCTCCCCCAGGTGCGCTTGATCGGTTTTTGTGTTTCTGTTTGCGCAGCGATTAGTACATTAGGAGGAGAAAGTTTTGAATGATACGTGCCAAGCAGCTTTAGCTCTGGAGCACAACATATACAAATGGCATTGTATCAAGGCAACGTGTGGGATTACGCTTATCCTACCATTGAGGAGACTCCTGATTTTGATCTAATGAAGCAGATAGCAGCATTGACTCACGAAGTTCGCGTGTTGGAAAGAGTTAAAGAGCAGCAACAATTTATAGCTGCAACTTGTGCGATCTGTGGCGAATATGGGCATTATGCTTTAATTTGTCAAAGAATGGAAAAAGAGGCAGAATGCCAACAGAAAGTTGAGGCTGCTGATCGCCTCGATGCTCAAATTGCACAGTTGGCTGACGATGTTAAAAAAATAGTTCAACAGGAAGAGGAGAATGAGCTTATGGAGCCGATAATCGAGGATGCAACCGATTTCTATTTGGGTAGCCATGATCAATTGCATGCTTCACCTCTTATGCAATAACATTGTTCGTACATTGAAATAATTGATCTATTGGACGAGAATGAAATTGTGAATGAATTTTTGGCGAACTTGGAAGAAGAGCCTATAGAGTTGTTGAAAGAGCCTCTCATGGTCACAACCAATGTATCAACTCTATAGGCTTTCTCTTCTCCGCTACAACCCCTCCCTCTCCCTCTCCCCCAACCCCTCCTTCCTTCTCTTCTCCATTCCCATGGTCGGATTTTACCCGCGGCGGTGGCGATGGAGTTCGATAGGAGGTTGCCGGATTTATCCCTCGCTTCCTACTCGGCGGCGTGGCCGCGCGCTTTGCTTGTGCACCGCCATATGTGAGCGGCGACGCCCTCGAACATGTTGTAGCCGCGGCAGCCGCTGTCGAGGTTGGATTTGCTACGGAACCTCTCGATTTGGTTCTTGCTGAGGTTGAGGAACGCGACGGCGATCGGATTCTCCCGCTTCTCATAAAGGTAATTGTCTTCTCCGATAAACCTCGGCGGGGGGCGGAGCGTCGACGCGTCGAAGGCGGCGCTCGGCGGCTTCAATGCTTGAAGTTGGGTAGCAGATTCAGGAATCCTCAATTTCTCAAACTCCTTCAATCTCTCCTCCACTGTCTCCCCCAAATCCTCCAATGCGGTGGAGAATTTCTCCAGTTCGTGCAATTCCAAACCCTCGTAGGGTTTCCTCCCACCAGAATCCGCCCGACTATCTCATCCTCTCCATCTCCAGCATCTTCGCCGCCTCCGCGTAATTGTGCCGCTCGTCGTCGCAGCGGCGGAGCAACGAACTCGCCTCTGCCGGCGATAGAGGTAGGCAGTTGATGGGAGCTTCGACGGAGGGGTGGGAGAAATAAACAATCTAATAATTAACAAAAAGAAAAAAAAATGAAACAAATGGAAAACCTGAATATGAAATAACAAAAGGAAAATAAAATAAAATAAAGGAAGGTATAGGTGGAGGTGACGTGGAACTGATTTGGCATGCCATCTAGGTGTTCGGGCTCAGAAAACCGATCACGTGCGATTGAGCCCGATCGGGCTAGAAATTGTCCTACGGAGTGTTAATTTCCTTAATATATGTCCTCAAACAGTAGGCCCACAAAAAAGTGTCCTTAATCGTCGAATACCCCAAAGTTGTAGTTCTTAAAAAGTCTCTAGCTCTAAAATGATACAAGTGATTTTTCCATAATTGATCTTAATGTAGATATAGATTTTTCCCAATTATTAGGTAAAACTTATTGAGTGTCTAAGTTTATTTTATTTGTCATGAAACGGGAAATCAAGGGAGCAAGGAAGAATATATAATGTCTTCATCACAGTCGAAAATTTAGTCAGACGCTGTCAACAAATTAACAAGTTATGCTGAAAAATTGTGCAATAGTATGGTCCTAAACTAATGCATGCTAACTGTTAGAAAATAGTGCAATTTATTAAATGTAATTGATTAAAAAATGTATTGATAAAGGTCAAAGTAGAGTTTGGTTGAGTTAGGTTGCTGTTTGTTAGTTTAATCTGTTGGTTTTTATTATTTTTAATTTTTGCGTATTAGAGATCAATCATTTAAAATGCAAATGTAAATAATACTTTGAACTTGGAAATAACTTCTATAAAAGCATTAATATGACATTTGAATCATTTAGATATGTTTGCCCTATTTTTTAACTAATGGGTTAAATAATAATTTATACTCCTTCCGTCCTGTTCAACTTGGCTCGTTTTTTTTTTTTTTTTTGTTCGGAGATTAAAAATAATGGATTAGATGCAAAGGGAGTGTTTAGTGTACTTTGTATAAGGTATTTAATTGTCGATGATAAAGTGATTGTAAGTGCATTTTCACTGTTCATAAAAATACACTGCTGTACACATAGTATTTAAACACTAAAATAATATCTAATTTTTGCCGAAAAGAAAGTGAGCCAAGTTGAGTGGGACCCCAAAAACAAAAGTGAGTTAAGTTGAATGTGACGGAGGGAATATATCATATTCTTTTGTTTGTCTCAAAACTATTGTCATGAACATTTTATAATAGTTAAATAAAAATTTAAAATGCAACGATTTGGAGGTATTTATTGCATTGTGAGGTTAATGGTAATCGTGCACCTCCATTAAAGACCAGTAACTTAATTTTAAAAAATATATACAATAGTCGAGATTAAAATACATAGTATGTGATGGAGATTCAGCCTCCAGGCTAGAAAAATAATTGTTGTTTCAAAAAATTGTTAAGATTATATACATCAAAACTATTTTTCAAGAAACTGTTATTTACCTCTATAAGTAGCACTCATTTAATTCACTTTAGCATGCCTAACAATCTGAAATGCCTCTCATTTCTTCCAATCTCAACTCAATGTTTCATTATTTGTAATTTGTTTCTCCTTTTCTAATTCTTTTGTTTATTCAGTCTCATTCATCAACCCATATTCCATTAAAAAAAAAGTATTGAATTTGCAACTGACTGTAACTATACTCCCTATTCCATTAAAAAAAGTACTAATGAATTTGCAACTGACTGTAACTATACTATACTTTCATAGTTACATGAGAGTATTCTATATTTCATTAACAAATGTCATAATTCACCAAACTAGTTTGAAGTCAATGGTTAAGGGTTCCAACTTCATCTAACAAAACGGATCAACCAACACCAATTCAACCATTGTTTGGATTGAGACATCAAAACTTTAGTAAGTAGTATTAAATTCGGAGCCATCAAAATCTCATTGTTCTATTCATATCCACACTAAAAATAAAACTAAGAGAAGTAAGTTTATGTACATCAATAAAATAAAATATATATACAAAAATAAAAGGAAAAGTAAACTAGTCTCTCACTCATCATCATCATCATCATCAATCCCCCTTGAATCGCTCCGCCAGAAGCCACCACCCCCATAAAACTGGCGCCACATCTCATTATCCCATCCAACGGCGTCGTTTTCTCTATGATCGCCGCCGCCTGATCCCTCCTCGTCCGCCGCCTGTCTCGTCGGCGAACTTTCGTTCTTCCTCTTGGAGATGAGCCTTTTTCTCCTCTTCTTCTTCCTCCAGATGCCGGCGGGGAGGCGGTAGACAGCGAGGATCAGGAGGTGCACCACCGCGCAAGGGCAGCAGCAGCACACCGCCGCGCATTCTCCCGTCGTTTCACCCATGCGGCTCTTTTTGCCGCTCGTACTCCTTGGCGCCGCTGCCGCTGTCGCTTCATGTGCCGACATTTATGAAAATCTCAAACTCCAAAATGCTGATATTTTCGGATTTAGAATCGCAACTGCAGTTATAAAGAGGAAAAAACTGGTGAAATTCCAACCCCGGATTTTGAGGGAAATAAGAAACTGAAAATCCGCAACAAAAATATTAAATTTCAACTACTTTATTTTATTTTATTTACTACGAAGCTGATATGGATAAATACTAAATTTCAAATATTTTGGGGGTAAAAATTTTCGTTTATTCTTTCTCTAATAATGAAAAGTAATTTACCCTCTTTTTTTTTGATGAAGTAATTTACCCTTTAACTCAACAAATTTTATTTTTCTTTTTGCAGGCGTGTTTTTTTGTTGAGGACAGACTTGGTCGAGAAAACGGCAACCACTAGACGACAAATTTCCGTACGACCATATATTTATGACTTCAACTACATTTCTATTTGAAATATAAAGATTTGTTTACATTTGGAAAATATTCTAAAATGTCTATAAATATAAAAAAGAATGTGCCACTTCATCTTTGATCGTAAGGAATGGGACAAGGTTGTCCTACCAAGAAAATCTTTATCTCCAATTTCCCACTTCATCTTTGCGGAAGAAGTTGATAGCACATAATTGCAAATTAGAATTCATCGATACAGATCCGAGATTGAGAGAGAAAATTTGAGAGAGTTAATAGATCTAGACTTCAATTTTCATAATTAGTTACTGAATAAGAAAAAAGCTTTCTCGACTACTTCTTGTTAGTCAAGTGTGTTTGAATGAAGAAGTGTGCAAGGTTTTAGTAAAGTATGCTAGAGATGTTCATTTCATTTTTTCATTCACTCATTTGACGTAGTGAAGATTTTAGCCCTCAGGCATCTACCATATAATTTGTAGAACATTTTAGATTTCATGTTCATAAGTATTTTATTTCTGTTGCCACTAGTATAGAAAATTATTATAACTCTATAATACTATAATTGTTCCTTGTTGTAATATAACAAGTTCATCAAAAATGTCTTTTAGTAACTCATAATTTTATATATACAGTTGTAAACATTAGTATTTTTTACTTCTTGATTGGCTAAAATGCTTGTGGTAATATAAACTTACCTTTCTCAGATATCACAAAATATTCAATATTGCATCGTTAAATTAGCTTTTTACCATGAATTCCAGTAGAGTACGATTACAATAATACATCATACTCATTATTTTAGATGATGTAATGTAGACAAAATGTTATGGGATCCTTCTTCCTCCTTATAAATGAAAAAATTAAACTGAAACCTTACACTTCAACAAACCAAAACGAACAAAAAAGCATCTCACCGACCTATATACATCACTGCATAAGTCGATTTGGACTAATGTTTTTGTCAAGATGAGTCGAGAGTCGTAACATATCCGATCTATCTACTTGCCAACAAACCCAAACCAGTGAAGAACTACTGCTAAAAGTAGCATGAATATGGCCAATATCATTCCAGATCTTCCTAAAAGCAACTTCTTCGTCTTCTTTGCACCTTCTACACCACGTTGAATCCTATCTGCCCATTTCATCTACAATGATATTTATTCAGAATCAGCAACAAAAGAAGTCATTACCCAAGAAAACCCCATTTTAGCTAATAAAATTTTCTTCATTGTATCAGGATGCATTCGAGAAACGACAAATCAATGGCACACACATTAACAGAAAACTGTGTGAAAGAAACATATAAACGTGTGTTACGTACCATGGTGTCCAAAGTATCAGGTGACAAAGATGACATGGCCTGCTGAGCTTTCTCTGCATCTTCCCGTGAAAGCTTCATGCCAAATTGCTCGCTCATGTTAGCCATCATGTCCGGGCTCATATTTTTCATCATTGACGTAAACATCTGCGCATTGCAATCAGACATGGAATTGCGAACATATTTTCCACAACGAAGAAAAGCAATGAAACAGATATAAACAATCTCAGACTTAATTCCATTAACAGTCTACTTACAACTACATAAATCACTGACGATTGGTGGCTACTAACAATCTATAATACTCAAATACATGTTCCACATGTAAAATCAATCACACTATCCAATAGCAATGACATTAGTCATACTAAAATGTTATAGTAATAAACAGTCAGTAAGTTTTGAACAAGAACAAGAAAAAAATTGAAGGATAATCTAATTGCATCATAAATTTCATACATTTTTATAATAATATAAAGCAATAGGAACTATCACATGCATACTTCTCTCCTGTGCGTCACCAGAAGCCTTAAGAAAAATGGCAAACATGAAACCACAAAAATGCAAAAAGATGAGGCGGCAAACCTGTCGCATAGCTGGATCTTTCAATTGGTTTCTCATTTGCTCTTGTAGATCAGCACCAGAATTTAGGAAGCTTGATTGCAGATTACTTGAATTGATATGCTGGGAGGAACTACTTTCACCAGCTTCACTGCCATTTACTTTCACATTTGCTTGAGTTTTAAATTCATCTGATCTCAATCCATTGTTTGCAGTTGATGATGCTCGCTCTTGTCCTCTCAAGGAAGAAGCCATCTCAAACATCTTTTGGCGCTCTTCAGGAGGCATCTTATTCATCATCTCAGTTGCCATTTTGAGCATGTCCGGTGTCACGTTTGGCGGAACTGACCCAGGAGTTGTATGAAAACCAGCTGACGAAGCCTCATTTCCCTTCAAAGATGAAGCCATCTCAAACATCTTTTGAAGGTCTTCGGGGGACGTTTTTGCCATCATGTCAGTTGCAGTCTTGAGCATGTCAGGTGATAGATCTGATGGAGATGGCCCAGGTGTAAAACTGGCACCAGTTTTCTGTCCTTGGAAGGATGAAGCTAATTGGAACATTCTATTAAGTTCTTCAGGAGACATCTTGCCAATGACATTTGAGGCCGTCTTTATCATATCAGGAGAAATACCTTCTACTTTTCCGCCACTTATAGCAGACAATGTTTCAGGATCAGTTCGAGAAATGAAGTCCTGGAAGGATCTACAGTACAATAGCAAGAACAAAAACTTTTAGCTTATTGCACTTGTCAATTTCCAATAGTTCATACAAGGTCCGTCAATCACTTCAGCACATAAGCAATAGGAAAAGCATATGACAAACCAGAAAAATGTTATGTAATCAAATGACAATTACGCTGTTAAGTCACAAAATAAATACAAGAAAAGATTTATATCTATAAGAAGACAATCATTTAGCATTATTACCCTAGGGATTGGGGGATGGGAGGAGGTATTTTTTTCCATGAAACAGCATTACACATGAATCCAATAAGAAGTTTTAGCTTCACATTGCGGAAATTCAATCTCTACAACTTGCACAAGAAAAAGGCAAAAACAAAAGAGCGACAGCAATGAACCTGATGGATTCCGGATCATCTTTTAGAGCCTTGAAATGGTCATTGTTAGTAGACTGAGGCTCTGCACGGCTAGCAGATCGACTAGAATTAGACTGACTGGTTTCTTGCGGTGATAAGATGGAAGATTTTGATGTCAAATTCTCACAGTTATCAGATGATACTGTGGCTTCTTCAGTTATTTCTTCAATAACAACCCCTAAAAACAAATGAAGAATGCATAAAGATGACATTCCCAGGAACATTAATAAAAACATATAAGCAAATCAAAAGCAATCAGCATACCTCTTGAACGAGGTCCACCCCCTTCTCTGTTCAATCTTTCCTCAGCATCCCTACATATAAGTAAATAATCAACAAACATCAGTAGTTGAAATAAAAAACGATAAATAAAGGTCCAGAACACGATCAAGGCGCTGGATGGGGCAAAACCCAGCCTCGACGCAAACTGGATAATAGTTTAAAAAAGGGAACAGCTAGATACATAATTTTAATACCTTAAGCTTTCTGCAATAGTTTCATCCCCAAGAGAAACTTCATGTGCTTTACTCAAGTCAGATACTGCTTCCTGGAAATATTCAATGTGAATAAAGGTAAGAGCGAAAACATCAACAGTGGATAAAACATCAAGCTTACAAACAACATAATACAAATATATTCAAAACAGTTGCTCACTCCTAGTTCTCCTAATTCCTTGTATGCTTGACCCCTTCGGTAGAGAGCTTTAACATTCATTGCATCATAAGCCAGAACCTGCAGTAGAGGAAAGTTATTGCAGAAGCCACTCTTCATTTATTACCCTAAGATGTCAACGCAGATCACAATAAAGTAATAGTTTCTCAAAAAGAAAATATAGAAATATGTACAAATTAACAAGACTTTACCAGCAAAGTAATTCTATACATAACAAACATACAGTATATGTTTAGCACTGCAGTCTCTAGCACTAGAAATACTTCGACCCAATCTTTGGAACATACCCCAAGGTAAAATAAATAGGAAGAATAAATGGATGAACAAGATAATGAAAAACATTGGTAGATCTTCTATTATTGAATTGAAGAACAATGGTTGAACTCTTCTTTAGTAAAAAGAAACGGAAGTATCTATGCTTACCTCTGTACCTTCTCCAATACACTCTTCATACTGCTTGGTTTTCAGGTAGCATGACATCATATTGAGAGAGCACGCCAAAACGATATTCCTGCCCTTTGATGTAGGAATATCTTTAAGATTGTTCTTTGCCTAATTTCACCACAAGAAATAAAAATAGACAAATCAAAATTTCAAGCGCCAAAAAGAATCCTCGTGCAACACAGATAACAGCCACAAAAATTTAAACTTACGCGCATATATTTCTCCAGTGCCAGTTTGTACTTTCCCTGACTGTGAAGTTCATTTCCCTGACAAAAGATAAAAAAAAGAAGTGCAATTGGGTTTCTTTTTCAAGTGATTTTTCACATTCAAAGCTCGACATGCAATATATTCCAAGTTACTGGCATTTTCCTGTGCTTTTATTTTGGTTAAGTATAGGTGCATGCAACATTCTGAGAGGCATTCAGACAACAAGGAGGTTCGCACATCTCAACTCGAGCAAGAAGAGCAAGATTGTTCTTTTGTTTTTTTCCATCCACATATGATGCTTAAAAGACAATTATTTGAAATAGATAATATATGGTTGATCCCACCGAGGACGTGTTTCAAAGAGAAAATAATTAAACAAAACATTTCTCAACACCAGAAAAGGTTCAGCCAAGAAAAGCTTAAAACTTGACAGCACTCCTTATATTTATTGAAAGATATATACCATTATACCAGTGAGCATTTCGCCTAAAAAAATTGGCAAACTTAAATATTTGTCATTTGATCCTGAAGGTTGTTGTCCTATATTTTCGTCGACAATCATGATAAATATTTTGT
The DNA here is from genome assembly GCA_029490685.1 of Schizonepeta tenuifolia. NCBI lineage: Eukaryota > Viridiplantae > Streptophyta > Magnoliopsida > Lamiales > Lamiaceae > Schizonepeta > Schizonepeta tenuifolia. The sequence goes on along the minus strand of CM055957.1, from coordinate 65,771,019 downwards.
GATTTCTTGGCAAGCTCTACTTATGCTAACAAATTTATCAAAAAAAGATGAGCGACCTAGTCAGTTCACTGAAAACATTGACAAATTTAATAACAAGCCTTCCATCATCACAGTTATCATCCTTTAAGTTCATCTTGAATCAAGATCGATATTTCAAGGTTGGTGACTTGACATTTTACCAGTAACTTCTTAAATTTGGATATCTCATTCTTGATTTAAAATGATCTATATTTTCCAGTATATTTGAGAACTAAGCCAAGGGACTTAAGTAGGACGACCCACAAGCTCTGATAGAGTTATAGCTTCCTCTGAAAATACCATTCAAACAATCACTCAGCAGTAGATAACTTCCCAAAGTTGGTCAATTTGTACTCACACAAATGCACATAGTAAAATTGGAAAAAGGTGTGAAAGATAAGCTTTGGTACAATAACAACTCAAGACATCTTCCGGACTGATAAAATTACCTGTTTTTTTAGCATCTCGGCAGCATTAATCTGATAAGACACCTGTGCATCCATGCGAGCCCGCATTGCAGCTAACTCATCAGGTGAAGCATTTGCCATCTTCTCACCAATCTCAGCCATTTCCTCCGGACGAGTATGTTTCAACTGCTCAGCAGCATGCTTGAAATCTTCAGTGTTTAAGTTTTGCATGCCTTCAGTTGCCATCCTCATTAAATCTGGATTCGACATCATCTGCAGTAGAATTAAGTTGGCAACCACCATAAGTCATTGGGATGAATTTAGCCAGAAATAAGAGTACACAAAATCCAGTCAACTCGACTAATTAATTAAAAGCACTAGATTTAAATAGTCGCATGCGCCAAATGCAAATGCCCCTAAGAATTTTATCGTTTATAAAATTTATAAAATTTGAAAATTGAATTCGTAAACATCTACACATTTAAAAAAAAAAAAAAAAAGCAGCACACAACCAAAGAACTAGAATTACCTATAAATAATCAAAAGAAATCCAAAACAAAAAACATTTCAACCACTAAGTCCTTCCCTCTCTCATAACACACTTATGAGCGTGCGTGTTAGGCAGACTTACGAGCAATTCCTAAAATCTCATATATATCTAAGGATCAGATATTCACACACACAACACACACACACACAATCGAATAATTGGCAGAAGTACCTGCTGTTGAATCCTAGCCAACTCAGCAGGCGACATCCGACTCATCTGCTCCTGAGCCATCCGTATCAATTCAGGATCCATCATTCCATTAAACATTCTTCCAAAACTCCTTCAATCAAAATCAAATACCGAAATCTCAAAGGCAAAAATTGAAGAATCCGACCTAAATCGAACAAAAACAAGTCGTCGAATTTCGGGGAGGTTTTATTCGGATCTTTGGTTAGGGCTATTAAATTGGGGTGTGGACTGTGGAATCAGAACGATCTAGTAGGAGTAGAATTTGCAATGTTGATCGGTTTGGGAAATTTATTCTATTGAATTTGAATGGGATGTAAAAAGTGTATAGATATATGAAACGCGAATTAATTTATTAAAAAGTTGATTGATGAGAAATATAAGAAAAAAATAAAATAGAAGTCTTAATTGGTTGGACGCCTACCAGACCGAAAAGGAGACCGAAATTCGGATATTTGCTTACCGATGATGCTTCTTTCCTTCTTCCAAAATCCGAATCCTTGCTTTGCAATTTTGGCACGTGCTACCTTTTTTACACGTGCTACTTGTCCTGTCCTGTCACACTTCCAAATTTTAATTTCGTTTTTTATTGAAATTAAATAGGGAATCTCATTATATTTTGTTTTTACTCTTTTGAGTTCAAATTTCCACTATGCAAGTACTTTGTAAAATTAGGCCACCAAAAAACGGGCCTACAAAATTAGGCGACTAAGATTTAAAAATTAGCGTCCGTGTGCCACTTTTGGGTCCAAGCTGGTTGAGTGGCACGCGAGGCATGCGTGCGCAGCCACGAGTAACCCAATTTCTCATTGGTACTTTTTTTTTTTCCTTTTCTTTCTAATTACTCCACTTATGCTCATTCATCCTCTTTTGATTTGCCGAAAAACCTTCCCACAAGGATATTGAATCTACAAAAAAAAAAAAAAAATCGAGGAGGACACAAAATATATAGAAAAATGAAATTAGCAGAGATTAATCAAAAAATATATGTGGCTCTATTAAACTTCCATAAAAACATGTTTTGTTTCATTCATTTACACCATAAAACATCCATGTACCAATTACATCATTAGAAATCTATAGAGATTAGTCAAAAACGATATGTGTTGCTCGATTAATTACACCAACAGAGAAGATGCAGCTACACATACTAGGATTAGGAAAAAAAAACAACCAAATGCAGTCAACATTGTGAATATCATAAACTTTCAAACTACAAAAAACATAGGTTGCATATCACTACATAAGTCTTCCAAAAACATGTCCCAAAACTAGCAGTCTTCATTCATCATTCACTTGTTTATTCTTTGCAATTCAGCTAAACTGACAAACTTCTTTGGGTTTTCCACGATCAATTTGTCTTGCCTTAGTTGATTAAGCATTGAATGGCCAGGCACTTGAGATCCATGAGTTGAAACTTGTGTCAAGACTGGATCAAATATCTCACTTATTTCTGGAATTTGAGATTGTTGAGGATGTACTTCACTTCCACTTAGATTAAACACTTATCATTAAAATAAAAGAATGATACATATTCAATAACAACAGAACAACTTAAGGCTTATAAAAATATCTTATGCCTTTCACATGTAATGGAGTTGTGCTCTTCACCATCACACTCTTTGCATTTTATCGTTTTTTGCCTTCTCCTCAGTCTTGTGTTCTTTTTCAATTTCACTTCATCTACTTTCTTTCTCCTAGCCATACTTTCCTTTCCTCTTCGCATTAGTAGAGGTGATGGTGGAATAAATAGGCTATCACCCCACAGTTGTTGCCCATTGATTCTAAAGATTGTGGCATAGTAGATTTTCTTGAATGTGGTACCTGTGTAGCATGAATGAACAAAGTCTTCTCTGTGTTTCTTCTAGTGGTTAATAGCACTTATAACGTGCTAACAAGGAATACCACTCAAGGCCCACATCCTGCAATTGCATGTCCACAATGAATTAATATAAAAGAAAGAAGGTAGTTAGTATCATGGAATAAAAATGAAAATAGAATGAAGACTATCAAGAAGTACTTGCAACTCCACATTTCCAAATCCACCAGAAACTGACCATCGGGGCATTGGATCTGATAGTTGTTGTTATTTCCCTTGATAGGGATACAATCACCCACCTTTGCAGCATTTTTCTCTAGAATCCTTTTGATTCTAAGGCAAAGTTTTTCCTTCCACTTCTACTAAACCAAATTTATATTCCTTTGAAACCTAATCATAAGTCACTCCCTCATCCATTCTAGCATTGTTATTATAGGCATCTCCCTAGCATCTAAGATGGTAGAATTAAACACCTCACAAACATTATTAAGAAGCATGTCACACTTGGATTCGGATTTGAAACAAACCTCCCACTATGATGAAATATAACAGTCAAATACCTACCAGAAGGTTCTGTGCAAAAAAAAAAAAAAAGAAGAAGAAGAAAAAGAATCACATTATCAGTTCCAACAATACTTTTGCCTCTGCCTTAGTAATGAAACTCAAATAACATGCTAAACACATACACATTTCGTTACCAATAACATTAACTTGAGAAAGCATTCAAAGAGAAATGAGAAAAAAAAAACATAAACTCGGTAGCAAACAAAGTTTGTGATATATAGAATTTTTCCAACAACACAGAGTGGTTATTTACCACCAAGAGATTTGAATTTCTGCAAACATGTGGTGGGTGTGACGTGTTAAGATTGGCATAAATAATGTTAAAAAAAGAAAAAGATTGTGAGAAACAAGGCTAAATATACATGCTGCTCGGACCACTTAATCCTCACAAAAATATGCTTTAGCTAACAATAATTTTTTTTTACTTCATAAAATCCACAAGAACTCAAAAATTTAACATCGCAATACTTACTGTAAATAGGGAGGCAACCATTTCGCAGTCTCCTCTTTCAGCACAACGACTTGAACGTGATTTCACCACCGATTCCTAAGATTTCTCACACTTTTTTGAAGATTTAGTTGGATAATTTGGGGAAAGGTTTTTCGCAGTCAGTGATCTAGGGAAAAATGAAAAGCAGGGGAATAGTCTTATTCATTCCCGCTTCTGCATAACACATTAGAAATCGGCTACACCTGACAGCACACGCACGCCACACTCAGCTCGCTTGGGCCCAAAAATGGTACAAGGATGCTAGTTTTAAAATCTTAGTGGCCTAATTCTGTAAGCCCAAAAAAAATTGAACTCTACTCCAAGTTTGAAATTTAAGAACTCTGGTGATTCTTATTATTGTCATATTTGGTCATACAGAATTAATAACGTCGTACAACATAGTCAGGACTGTCAATGTATAGTTCGTATATTGTAATTTTATTTCTTACTGGATTTCCCCATGCACGTTTCGTTGCATAATATCATAGTTAATTTTTCGATTTGCAGTTATTAATATTATTATTGATATTATAATTATAATAAATATTACTATTAATTACATTAGATAAACATAAAATTTTAAACTAACTAAAATTATTATTTGCTTTCATGTGATTAATACATACTCGGCAAATGGTCCTTCAAATTATTCTTGTAAAAATAATATTTTACTTAATTAATTTATTGACTATAATTAGCAGGTTATATAAGATTAGTAGTGAGTAAATTGCATAAAATTAGTTCAGCCTCATTCAACTCATTATTCTAATAAAATATTATAAATTTAAAGGCCAAAAGATAAAAAATTAGCAGCTCGAAAATAAAAGTAATCCAAAAGAAAGGCAATTACTCATATGCGACCCGTCGCATGCTATGCGGCGGGCGCGTGTAATACACGCGCTACGCGTATATTACACGCGCCTAGTTTTATTTTTTCTGTTTTCTGCCTTTACCCTTTTTCTTTTTTTTTTTCAGTTTTTATTTAATTTTTTTTTTTAAATCTATTTTTTTCCACCTTTTTTTTTGTTTACCGCTTTGTTTTTTTGTTTGCCGCTTCTTCTTTGGTCAGATTCAAGCGAGGGGAGCCGAAGGCCTCGGAGTGAGCCGAAAAAGTCCAAAATGTTGCCCGCCGATTATCCTTATATTTGTAATCAGAGCGAAGGCGGAGCCGTAAAATCGGAGCCGAAGGCGGAACCGTAAAATCAAAGCCGAAGACGGAGACGAAAAAAAAAATTCGAAAAGAAAATGACCGGGTCAACGGGTCAAACCTGGGTGGATCAGGTCGACCCAGCCCGGACCCGATCGCATGCACAGCAGCCGGTTGCATGGGAGACATGCTCCAAAAGAAAATAGATGTTGCTCCCCACCACACATCAATGCGTAATTGCCTTTCTAGTTTTGCTTTATGTTTACTTTCAAATTTTTGTATCATTTAAACTTCAACTAGATTTACCCGCGCGTGTTGCGCTGCACATTACTTTTGCATATATTGTATATAATTGAATATTACAGTATATATAATCCAAATATGCAAATAGTGCTTCAAATTATTCATGTCATATAGAATGATACATATTTAAAGATCAAATTAATCAACAAATTGTAAAACCTAAATTTAAACCATTTGTAATTCATCTCCAACCCAAGAGCTCAAACTTACCTTCAAAGGAAACTTCTCTATATATAGATATTTTTTAATACCATTATTTATATTTTTTTTAATAATACCCATATGCTACTTTTCGACATTACCAATTAAACCTTTAAAATTTTATAATCAATAATTTTATAAAAAATAAATTATATTAAATAATTTAGTATTTGATAAATTAAATATGTTAAAATTACATAGTCATTTCGAAATTAATGCTAGGAACTTTTATTAGTGGACCGTGGCATATTAATCTACAGATTTATAATGAGAATAATTTAATAATAAATGATTAAGAATAAATAACTTATTCATTAAATAAATAAAATATTGATAATCTTCTGAATTTAATTCCATCTCCAATGCTCAATAATATATACTCCGTATATCCTTTCTTCATTAAAAATGATCAGTCCTTTTTTTGTGCACATGTAATTTTAATTACTCTATTATTACTCATAAAAAAATTAGTCTATAAAAAAATTAGTCTAAAGCACTAACATATTAAAGCTCGCAATAAAAGAAATACTAATATTAGCAGCCCACTTAAGCCCACAAAGCAAATATAAATATATTAACCCTATTTCTTCACATAAGGCTGGTGCAAGAGGGGGACAGGGAAGGGTAAAATATATTGTAGATACAAATGGAGTATTTGTATGTAAATTATTAAGATTTTAAATTTTAAAATTCAAATGTAAATTAAAGTAGCTTTTACTGCATAGAAATGTGAAAAGTCAGAACTCATTATGACTGCATAGAGGTTTGCATGTCATTTGAGCGGGAAAATGAAAAGCAGATTATATATAAATTCATAATACTAAATAATTATATATTGTATTGTTATTTTTTTATTTAAAAAAAGTAAAGGAAAGCAGCAGCCCAACAGTCAGGCATTGTATTAAAAAGAATTTGGGAAAAGTATATGAGCTGAGCATACATGTAATGGGAAACAGAACCAATAGTTTTCGATGGTGCAGCACTTTTAATCAACAAAATTTTTGCCCAAAAAGTAAAGAATATAAAATATTGCAAGACAGAGGACATTTAGGCGGGAAAAAGAGGTAGGATTATTTTGCTTATATATACAGAGATAGATTACGATAGACTGAAAATTCTCAAATCCTAAATCCTCATCAACTCGCTCCCCTCTCTCTTTTTCACCCTTCAGCCGCCAGCAAACAGCACAAAATATTGTTCGCAAATCAAACTTACCATCTATATCATATCATCTCTTCCCTATCTCATTTAGAAACTGCAAAATAAAATCTCAAATTCTTCAACCCCTAAATCTAATCTCGTCTTCCTCGCAAATCCGACAAACGTTCATCGGCCAACCTCTGTTACCCAATATCTATCTTCTATGATGGAAAAAAATTACTTATACGCGCAATGGAAGAAAATAAAGAATGTGAAGAGCAGTGCCCCAAAGGCCAAAGCAAATATTGTTTTCATTCAATTTGTTGACTGTCATGTGCATCGGAACTCATGTTCTCTTTCTAATTGGGTGAACAAACTACATTTTCATTTTCTTTTTAAATCAAATGGTTGAAAATTTAGGTTGGATAAAGAAAGGAATGAAGGAGGAGGAGAGAAGCCACTGTGGCGCCGACACCGATGATGGTAAGTAACGCCAGGAGGAAGAAAATACGATGATACTTTTTCCTGGAGAGAGATAGAGAGAGAGATAAATGTGTGGGAAGAGGAATCGTCGGATGTGTGTAGAAGCAGCTTTCACATTTCCAAAATAATAATAATAAATTAGTTTCGCATGGTAAATGAGTTTTAGGCGGGAATTACATGACATTTCAGCGGACAATTGTAAAGCAAATTATTTTGATACATATTTGATTTTATATTTCTATTTTATTAAATGTGATTGTGATTATTAAATTTATTTATTTATTTGAAAATTAAAGTTCATACCTTAAAAAAAGGGGATATAAAGAATAGTTGAATTTAGATTTTATGTAATTTGTAAATCTGATGATCTTTATCATAATTTATAAAACACAAGAGAAAAATACAAAAGATAGTCTACATATCAAGCTCAAGAATGATGTGTAGCATATATCAATTCTGCCTAGTAATAGCACTAAATGAACATTTTAGATGATGTTATAAGGAAATTATGGAAGACTTAAATCGATGTTAATTTGTGCTAATGTAAAATAGGGGTCAACTTCTCAAATATCTCAGTTGTATATTATTTGACGTTAGCATTTTTCATACTTTATAATATGCTTTTGGATAATGTTTGAGATACCGATTTAGTTTGATTTGAAGGAGTTTTTTTTTTTTTTTTTTTTTTTTGAATTATTTGATTTGAAGGAGTTAATCATATTTGATTTCATGCTAACAACTACTAGATCACAACCAATGTTGATTTGTTCAAAAAAAAAAGTTGATTGAACAATTAACTAAGTGGTGAAAAGTTTGCCGTGAACTTTTAAATATTCTAGCACCTGCAATTCTCAAACTTAATTTGTATACATGGAAAGTATTTACAATAAATGATTAAAGGAAATTAACAAGTTAATTAATCGTCAAGTTCCAAAAGCTGAAAATATTTGCCATCTATGAGATAAGTACCAATACTAAGCCGTACTGCCCAAACATCCATAGGCTTCCTCGACACAATCCTGCAAAAATCAATTTCATCAATCTTTAAATAATCAATAATATAAGAAACAAAATTAAATACATAAAATTGATGCGAACATTTTGCTACTTCCCTAAACTAGTAGATTGAAAGTTGAGACACACATAATTCAATTTCATTGGATCATAACCAGCAGTCGTTACACCATTTGGACAAGAAAATTGGCTACTTTAAACCATCATCAAACAGGGGAATTTCCATTTAAAATTCTCTTTCATATAAATTCCCTAACAAGCAATTTAAAACTCTGGGGTGTATTTTATTATTCAATCTTTCAAGCCCTACCACTAACTACTAATACCTTAACGAAAACTGTAGCTCAATGTAATAGAATGTCTCGTAGTATTGTAGAGTTGTAAGCGAACTGAGCTACTCGTGAACTAATCAGATTTCGACCCTATAAAAGTTCATTCCAGCTCGTTTAGTGAAGTTTGTAAGCTAAACAAAGCCTATTCGGAGCTCGTCACGCGATTTAATTTAAAAATATAAAATTAAAAAAGTGTATTTATATTTGTAATTAGTTGTATTACGTGTCTAAGTTAAGTAATTATTGGTAATTGCATTAAGTGCTTCTAAAAGAGAAATTGTATTAAGGGTCCAATTTTATTTTATAAGAAAAGAATTTAAAAAAGCAGTAAATATATTTAGTTATTGTAAACGAAATACTGTAATTCGTAAGTAAGAAAAAGTAGTAGAAAATGAGAAAGGGTGGGAAAGTGTGAAATGGAAGATGAGGCCGTACGTACCTTCCGACGTCGCCGGGCTTGACTAAACCGGCATTGACGCGCAAGCAAGGGACAGAAGCAGCAGTTTTAAGCAGCTTGGGAGCCTCAGTCACGATTACGGGAGACCCTATCTCAAATTTCGACACCTTTTTGTTTGTTTCATTCAACTCACAATGAATATGGCTTCTTTTGTTGGAGGATTGAAGCACTGAAGTTGCCCTTGTCCTTGCGCCTGCAAATGTTGAGAAGAAAGAGGACAGATTCAATGCCATGACCATGTGTGATGGATGATGGATTTGATGGGAAATAATAATCAAAATAATAAGATTATGTGTTTGTGGTTCTCACTTTGTTCTTTTCTTTTTTTCCTTGGACAAATTATTATGCTTTTTTTTTTTAAATTGCTTGGATAAGATAAATAGATTTAGGCAACTGGATACTTTATGTCCCCGGCTGTTTATTACTGTACATCTTCTAGTTCTATCTATTGCATCTTTTTTATTACATAATAATAAGTACTCCCTCCGTCCTGTTATTCTTAATTTGTTAATCAATCCACTTTACACTTCTCATTATACTTTTCCATCTCATTTTCTGTATCATTCACTATTCTCCTTCTCTCTCTACTCACTTTATTTCACTATTCACTCTCTTTCCACTTTATTTTACTTTAAAAATTCTACTAAACATACTTTCTATTCTTAATTATTTTCTCCTTAAATCTCGTGCCCAAAAGAAACAAGACAAACCTGATAGGATGGAGGGAGTAGCTTTTAAGGGTTATTTTATAGTTCATTTGCATAAATTTTCTTCTTCGTAATTACATTAATATAGGTTGATTAATATAAAAAAATATTAAAAGAATTATAAATAAATAAAATCAAAACCGGAGGGCCGAAACCGTGAACCGGTCGAAATCGAAACCGGTGGTTTTTGGCCCAGCCCAGAACTTGAAATAGTGTAGGCAGGCAGGTCCCGGTGACAGTTCGAGGCCTTGAACCATGGGCAAGACTATCTAGTAGGAGTAGAATTCCTAATTTTGATGGGTTAGAGATTTTTAATTATTATGAAATGAATATAGACTTCTAGACCAATCACTAAACATTCTGGATGCTAATATTAGCTACATTGGACATGGATTAAACATCTTCTGTCCTGCTCAAGTACATTGCGACCAATAAGGATTTATTTTATCGCCAATAAACATACCCATAAATTTTTACACAACAAAGTTGATAGATTTTAAGAATTTGATCATACAGATTAGAGCTGGATCTCATTTGAACCAAAATTCTGAAGCAAAGAGTTAAAGTCGACGATTGATGTTCGTAAACCATCAAGAGCTGCCTCCACCTTATCCGACACAAAGCATGTGTCGCATGAAAGAGCTTCAACCAACTCTGTCTTTCTCTCTCTAACTTTATCCTTCGCTATCTGCAAATCTTCTACTTGTGTAGATTCCCTTACCAGCTCCTCTTGCACTATTTTGATCTCTTCTTCTTTCAAGTCTGCTTCAAACAGGCTCTGTTGGTACTCAAGAAGCATGCTTTCGAAATCGTGTCTTCCATTTTCTTGAGCTTCAACAATCGTTTCTTTATCCTGTAATGAACATTGAGCTTTGAGGTTCATTTCATCCACACCGCGGGTCTCTTTCTCTACTTCTGCTTCGAGCATCTGTATTTCGCTCTCCATCTTGGCCAACTTCCTATTCATAGCTTCACCTTCCTTCCTCACATCACTGAGTTTTTCTCTGTTCAATTTTATCTGAGTTTGAAGCTTCGTCTTCTCTTCCTCGGATTTGAGCAGAGCAGTGGCTTTTCCTGTCGCTTGCCATTTCCTATTAGCGAGGTCAATGGCTGGTTTCTCAACGTTATCTATTGCAAAGAGAACTCTCTCAGTTTCGAGATTCTGATTTTCCTCATCCATTTTCAGTCTCAAGTTTTCTATGATGCTTCTCAATTCGTTCTCAGCTTGCTTTGTCTTCGAAAGAGCATTCACTAGTTCCTGCCTGGACGACTGAAGGCTCGTCAGCTTCTCTTTCCTTCGATTTAGATGTTGGGAGGAAGCATCCAATCTTGATCGCGCTGCAGCCTCTCGCTGCTCAAAGTAATTCAGTGAACAAGAAAACTTCATCAAAGTGTGCTTCGAGGCCAACAATTTATTATTAGCCACTTCTTTTCTATCATGCAGCTCCGAAGAGAGTACTCGTAGGTGTTGACACTCCTGTTCTTTTGCCTCTTTACTGCATTCAAGTTTGCCAATTCTTTCTGACAGAGTGTCAACTTCGATCACTGCTCTCTCAAATGAGCCAAAAATGCTTACTGTTTCAGCAGAATACGAAAGCTTTTCTTGTGCTTCAGCAAGTTTGATTCTTATCGACTTCAGATCTTCACACAGATGCATAGGGATTGTATTAGGCAAGTATTCCTGCATTTCCAAATCTGTTCCTGGAGCCAGATTCCCAGTGCTCGCAGAATTATTATCTAGGTCCAACTTGCTGGACTCATTTGATTCTTCAAATCTCAGCATACCAGTATTCCCTAGCAACACAAAACTTTCTTCTTGTTCTTCAGGTTTCTTTGGCCTGTCTATTTTCATGGTGTTCTGCTCAATCGGTTCTACCACATAATTCTTTCCAGCTTCTGCAAATGACTCCTCCCTATTCGCTTCATTTGAGCTACTATAATTGTGCATTGGTGAATCTATTGAACATAGGTCACAATCATCCAAAACATGCACTTCATGCAAGCATGATTCCACATCAAGTTCTGTAATGCCATCATCTATATTTAGCCCATTGGAATCCATTTCCTCTTGCTCGTGTTCATTCTCAAAGCAAACAGAAGCTTCTTCAAAATTAAGACATTGGCCTTCATCGATTTCAACAAGCTTTTCAGGACAGCTATCATTTCGTTTATCATCTGCATTCTTGTTCTGAACAGAAGCAATTACTTTTTTCAGCTCATCCCTCTCTAGCATTGCCTTCTCATATAGACTCAAAAGCCTATCATTTTCTTCATGCATCTCTAGAAGTTGACAGTTTAGCTTTTCAACTTCCTTTTCTATCTCCACTCCCTTGGTCTCGTCTACCTCAGCAACGTTCTCACTGTGATCTTCTGTGGAATCTTGCCAAGGGATATCAGAACTACCAGAGCTCTTTGTACGGTTTTCTGCAACTACCCTTTCATACAGATCAATCAGTTTATTGTTATCCTCAATTAAGACCTTGAGCTTCATCTTTAATTCATCATTTTCTTTGGCCAAGAAAATTGCCATTTCATGTGCTTCCGCCTCTCTTTCACTGGCTGCTGCAATAGCATCGACCATAAATTTTAGTTCTGCCTGATCACTTACACCGATATTCATAAGAGAAGCTAATTTAGCTTCTTGCTTCTGTGCCTCATTGGCAATGGCTTCTTTCGACAATCGCTCAGCCTCGAGCTCTTTTACCAAGTCATTGACATGCCTGCAAATTTTGTATATAAGTTAAAAGTAAAAACTATTCAAGAGATTAAATTAAATCCAGTATACAGCATGCCTATTTTTGACCTTAAGGAATTTTAAGTTGCCAAGTATTTGAATCCGCAGAAGGCAATACACCATACCTTTCTAACTTTTCTTTCTCATCAACGACGAAGTCTATTTTTCTGTGAAGTCCGTCAATCTCTGATTGGTTTTGAATGGCCTGAGAGAATATAAAAATGAGTTCACATGTTTTAGGAAATTAATCATAAACAGAAAAGGGGGCAAAAACTCGTATCATAATCGTTCTATACCTGCATGCGCAAAAACTCATTCTCTTCACTCATAGATGTGCGCCAAGGTGATGCAGCTTCCTGAAACGGAAAGAGTAACATATGTAACCAAATATAGCTACTCAGACTTAATCAAATCTGTGCAGGGATAAAGTTGAAAATAAGAATATGACATGTAGATAAAATGTTTCATATTATAAAGATCAATTGACCAAGTTCTGCAATTTAGACCCAAAACAATGCCTTCTGCTAAAGCAAAAAATCAACTCAGAACTGATCCCTATAGCCAAGCAACAGTCTGCAGACAGAGAAAAGTTACATGAAAGAGAAACCTTCTTGCATTACCTGATTAGAAGTCAGAAAGTTACTATCAATGGGCGTGCCAAATACCGAATCACTGCTTTCTTTCTGTACCAATAAGAGCCATGTTTAGCTTCAAAAGTTGCGTCTTTAGAAAATTGTACTTACTAACTCATGGAAAACAAGATAAGCAGAAGATAGGCACCTGAGTGACACTGCAATCTGACTCATGCATGAGTTTCCAATCAAGAGCCTCTCGCAGCTGCAGAACACACAGAATTGTTCATACTTTAAAGTTATGATGTGAATTGATAACAAGATGATACGTGTTCACTTCAGATCCTAGACCACGGTTAGTTTTATAAAGGAGTAAATGCAGCTGCAAAGTTACCTCCTTCTCTAGTACTGTTATCTGTTCACTAAGTCTTTCCCGTTCACCTTCCTCACAAAATGACTTTAGTCTGAATATACAATGCAGAATACCAGATTTGATTAGGTAATAATTTATAAATTTAGTAACAAAGGAATGGTATAACTAAAAATCGAAAAATACAAAGTGATGCAGCTTGAAGTTATGAAAATGTCGACGATATCACAGTCAAAGCAAAAAAAAGAAAATAGTAAAGAATAGCTAGAACTATGCATGTACTGCAACTGATAGCACAAAATATTAAGATACATTATATGCATCGTCACTGTCAAACATGGGAGACTTTTCTAAAACGAAAATCAACTCTTTTAAAACAATGAATGGTGCATATTAGAGTTAAATGAGGACCTAAGTAAGAAAAACACTAAAAGCTTGCCTTCTGAGTTCTTCCTTAAGTCGCAAATTCTCCATAGCGAATCTTGTTACCTCCTGGTTACGGTCTACCTGAGCACGAAATACCTCTATTTCCTTTAAGAGCTCTTCTCTTTCTTTGAGCAAGTGAGTCTCAGCAGATATCTTTCCAGAGGCAACAGATTCTAATCTCTTTACTCCCGCTTCTCGAAATCTCAATCGCATCTTTAGACCTTGAATTTCATCTTCTCTTTGTTTGGCCTGATGATGCAGAAATGAATTATAAACTCAATTCACCTATTGTAATCTGAGCCGCCACCCAGATAAATCACCTAGCAGTTTCCTCAAACTGATATCAGAGATTCAGCTAATTTTATATATATTCTCATAATGTGCAGAAGAAGTGAAAATGGACGTGGCAAAAAATTTCCCCATAAAACAATTAAAAAAGATATTTTTTAAGTGAAGTTAGTTAACAACTTGTGCCCGTAAGGACTCCCAATCAAGAAACTTATGCAATACTTCCTATCACATCCCATCTTTCTAATCTCTGCTGTTCCTCCAACTATACTATTGATGCCAATGAAAATTGGTCTACTTTTCGATATATGAAAGCAATGCAAGCAATTGTTCCAACTCATGCTCCTTCATTCTATTCTATAAAATAATTAATAATGTCATTTCTCATGCTGATTCAATCAGCACATGAGATTTCACTCACAGGAAATGTGTTTCAGGAAAATTACAGACACATTCACTAGTTAGGGAACAATAACACCAATGAGATTGGCAAAGAATTATGGCATTGAGTTTGTCATTTGGAACAGAATTTGCATCGGCAAGTGGAAGAATCTTCTTCAAAAGTACCAAATAATAAATTTGATAACAATCCATACTTTTTCATACATTTGGTCAAATCAACCTCGTGGAAGAATTCAGTTTACTAATTCATGTCAAAAAAATTGTATAAATATGAAACTTGCAAGTGTTGGATGGCAATTACCAGCCGCATGACTGCTTGATTTTCTGCTGCCAATGCCTGCAGTGCAGTGTCTTTATCCTTTTCCCTCTGAAGAGCTCCGACAAGGGCAACTTCGTACTCCTTTTTCTGAAACAAAATAGAGAAAATTAAGCTAGGACCAGCAATCATGCAAAATACTCATTCTCATAGTGGAAATATTTGAACGTACATGTGACATCTTTTTATGTGATACAATTGGACTGGAAAACCCTTGATGTCCATCCCATTTAAAGCTTCCTGGAGATCCTGGAAATGTTATTGATTGAAAGTCTCCGTCATTGCTTTCAGCTCCTCCGTTCACGAGGCTCCTCAAACGAGATACTTCTTTCTAGAAATGGCATATATCGAAATTACTAATAACAAAATAGCAAACTGATTGGGCAAGTAAGAAGAAACATTAAGTAAATCCTGCCATAATATGGATTCAGTCATTAGGTCATTCAAAAGGCATGTGTACAATGAAAAGGTACAAAAGAAAATGGTATTAGGCATTTCATAAAATGCTTGTTGTATTAGTTCAATAACCAGAACTCTTTACAGCACTCTTTATAGATGTGTCACCTCTTGACATGAAGGAGAAACCCTAAAGAATCGCACAACTCCTTGCAAAAAATTTTGCACACTGACAAAAATTGTATGTTTATCTTTTTAAAGGTTCTCATTGACATGCTTCATTTCGGTTTTGAACAAGACATATTCTCAACTTTATGGAATTTCAGATGTTACCTTAAGGTTTTGGTTTTCAAGCCTCAATGCCAGCACATCTCCAGAAGCATCTTCATTAACAATAGCCTAGTGGAGTAAAAAACAAAGAATGAGCAAAGAACAGGATAAAACTTATGCACTATTAACCTGATATCAGCATAATAAAAGTTCAAAGGTATATAGCAAACACAAGCAAAAGTCCAAAGACTGCAAGCTCAAGGCCCAGAAAAATTCTCCATCAGTATAAAATTAGGTGATAACTAATACAGAAGCTACTTACATGATTCTTTATAAATTTGGCGCGTTGGGCAAACTTCAGTGTACTCAAAGTCTCTAGTGAGCAGCTGCAAGGAACAGTTTAATGTGAATTAATAACTTAATGATAATAGGAATCATAACTTGAATAAGAAACATGCGTGTTACACTTAGTAATTCACATCAAGAAGCATTTACCTACTAGAGGGACTAATGTTTGCAATGATAATTGTTTTTGCATTTCCCCCCAATGAGTCCTGCATAACATTTGTCAGAAATTCAGATAAGTCTCACAATTAAAATCCTTAAAACCGAAAACTTATTCACGATTTTGAAACATAATCATCAACCTGAAGCAAAAATGTGAGCTTGGAATCCCTGTAAGGAACATGAGGTGACCTCCCATTGGATATGCTCACGAGATTCATTATTACAAGTCTGCATATCAGAAACATCCATTGTCAGTTTGCCCACAGGCAAATCATAAAACTAAGATAGTTCAAGACAGCCAAGTTAAGGACCAAAATCAAACATACCCCAAAGTAGAAAGAGACTTGTTGATATTAGTAGCTTCCTTCAAACGTTCACCTTCTGCACCAGAGCTCTTTTGCCTATAGTTGAAGCACATATATGAAATTAACATAAAAATACTTCTGAAGTGCATGATTGACGTCGATCAATAAATATCACCTTATATGATCTTAATTTACCTTTCAGAACCAGCTAAATCCACAAGATTAAGACGAGCAAACCGGTGATGAGTTACCCCCTCAACCTCCCACTAAAAGGAAGAACGTGTGAACATTTCGAATTAGAACTTTGAGGTCACAGTTAAACTATCGGAAGAAGAGTCTAAATTAAAAAGAAAAAAACATAGAGTTTTTTTTCACCTTACTCTCTATGACGCATGTGAATACACTATGCGAACGACTACTAGCACGGTTCATGTTTGTTGCAGCTACCTTTCTGTTTGCCGAACCCTGAAAATATGACACAAGACCATGTAAATTGTAAACCGAGAAAATATGCTGACCAATGACTTCTAAGAACATAGCAATTTTAAGAATCAGAAGAATAGACGCCATGTGCCTAGGGATATCATCAAGTAACAAATTAATTTTTAATACAAGAAATTATAGTTCCTGTAGTGCATATATGAAGGCAAATCTAGTTGTCTAGTTCCTGTAGTGCATATATGAACATAATTTGATAAAATCGATATTTTGTCTAGTTCCTGTAGTGCATATATGAACATAATTTGATAAAATCGATAAATATCGAACTCGATTATCACTTCTACATAACTAAAGGAAATCATACCTGAATAAGTTGTTGGATCACATCTCGAGCACTAGTGACTTCTACCTCAGTAACATTTTCTACGTAGATACCTTTATTAGTGTCTTCTCTTATCTGAAAAGAGCCACGTAACAAATTCAATCAGCAAATAATTTGTATCTACAAGAAAATAGAACCATATAGCTTTTGGGCCATATTCTCAAGCAGTGTTTGGAAAAATCAAGAACATGAAACTCTAGGCTGTCCACAAGAATTCATTTTAGAAAGTTTTCTGTTGGCTGGTCTCTTTCTCTCAGTTTTGGAAGTAATAAATTGCTCTAAGAGAGAAAGTTTCTACACTTTAAAATGGTGTTATAATTTACTTTAACAGGTTGAATTGTATATACACTCACACACAATATGGCCTGCAAAATCCCATTAGAGCAATTTATGATGGCTAGTCTCCTAAAACCCACATTTCCTGAATTGATAAATCAACCGCACATAAAAGTTTGAAATTTGATATCGGTTATATTTTGTAACTTTTGTTCAAAGTCTAAAAGGTTGATTTGTTACAAGAAAAATGAAGATTGTTTAGTTTATCGAATTCTTGAAAGTTGGGACCACTGTATCAGCAGACACTTGGTTCTTGAACTGTGATATAATTAGTGATATAAAAGATAGAATGAATGACAGATATGATACCCATATAATCAGAAAATTTGTGATTATACCTGTAAATTAACAGATGAAGGATCCAAAAGATCAAGAATATGTTCGTTGTATATTTCTATGAAAGAACATCTACAAGTGAATTTTACTTTTTCCTCCCTGCGAGCATCTTTTTCCTGTGATGTAAAATAGGACAAAAAGATAAAGTTGACTGGCAATATGTTATCTGACATAGACACAGATAACTAACGAGCAAGATTAATCAACGTTAGCTATAAAGAACTAGAGCTTGCAAAATGAACTAATATAGGCACAAAACTTTCACTAAACCAGAAATGGCTCTTGGGCAATTCCAAGATAATATTGTTGGCTTCATCAAATAGTTTCTATAAAACATCATTAAACTTCTTTTTGTTTCCAACATAATTATTGTACTCATAGCATACCTTTTGAATTCTGGAGAATAAGTACTCAAAAACTCTTGGTGTCATCCCACAGTTAACACTGTGTCTCCGAGTACCTCCTTCAATATCTCCCAGCATTGTATGAGTTTTGCCACTTCCAGTCTATGTACATTGAATGGGACAAGAAAAATAAGGAAAAAGAAAGCATTAAGTTAAAGTTGCCTAGTATACAACCATAAGCATTTTCAAAGTTATTGAACATTAACAATAGCTGCAATTAATGTAAGAGATTTATATGCTATTTACATAGTCTATATATAGATCTTTGTCTCGGGCTAGTTAAACTTCCTTGTACCAAAAGACATAAAGAATACTAAGAAAAACCCTAAAACTTACTTGTCCATAAGCAAACATGCAGCTGTTATATCCTAGCATGCAATTTTCCACCATTGGAATCCCAGAAACTTTAAACAGCATTTCCTGTTGGAGGAACGTCAACATGAAAATCACAAAATAAATAAAACCTTAGTATTTAAAGAAATTACCCAAGATGATACTCCCTCCGTCCATGAAATAAACTCTCATTTCATGTTCGGCATGGAAGCTAAGAAAATTGATAAAGGTGTTGTGAGTGGATTTCAGGTCCCACTTGTTGAGGGTGGAAAAAGTGAAATGGAAGTTAAAATTGTTGTGGATGTAACAAGGATCCCACTTGTTGTGAGTGAAAAAGATAAAATAGAGTTAAAAGTTGTTGTGTGTGGAATAAGGGTCTCACTTGTTATGAGTGGAAAAAGTAAAATGAGAGTAGAAGTGTAAATATAGTAAGGTTCCACATGATGTGATTGAAAAAAGTGGAGTTTGAGTTTATTTCATAGACAAATTTTTATGGGTAAGTAGGAGTTTATTTTGTGGACGGAGAGAGTACAATACCTGGCTAACACTTTCATCGGCAACAATGTCAAATGTAAATCGGGATTCAGGATGTCCCGTCCATGTAATTGTTTGGGAGCTCTCTTGCCTAACACATCTACTAGGGCCTTGAACTGATATCTCAGAGCTGCTCAAAGGCCGTAATCGAATAATAACCTGGAAATTATCAAATTGAAAGTCTTAAAAAACTGCACTATTATTATTTTTAACTAGAGTTCCAAAGGACTCTCTGATGCTGAGAATTCACATGAAATTGCAGATTCTAGAAAACGAATTACACGATATGTATACCCCCTCTGGTCAAGTTCTAACAATCGATTCAACCAATATCTAGTGCTATAAAAAAAACCTACCTACAATAGAAATTAAGAAGAATACCTGAACACTGTGCTCTTTCCAAAAGTTAGGGTCGAGACCGAACTCGAAACTGCGACTAGCGGCGGCCGAGGTGGTTTCGCCATCGTCGGGTACGGAATTGTCTCTGCGAGCTGATTTCAGAAGTAGATCTGGAGAGCTGGCGGAGCTCTTCATAGTCTTGGTAGCCGAATCGGCCAACTCCGGGTGCTGAATGTGGCCAAAACCAAATCGCGTTCTAATAGCGGACATGGTGGATTCGGTGCCGGAGGAGAACACCGGCATTCTGACTGCGCCGGTGGATTTCAAAGAGTAATTTGGTGAAGGATTACGAAAAAGAATGATGAATTTTGATGAGATAGAAAGTGAAAATGGGAGGGATTGGAGTTACAGACAAGGATTTGGGAGAAAATGGATTGGAGAGGACCGTTGAAGATTTTTGAAATATTTTGAATTTGAAAGCCTGGAGCGAATGTTGCAAAATGAAGGTCGGGTTGGGGGACCACAAGGAAAATCTCGGTTGTACCCCTCGGTGTTCAAGATTTGAAAATGGGAGACTCTCGCTTAGGGTTGCAAACAAATCAAATATTTTTGTTCGGTTCGATATTCGATTCGAGTATTTGATATTCGAATTTGAAAATTTGTGATTCGAATATGAATATAAATATTTTTTTCGATTCAATTAGTTTTTAAATACAAACTCAAAATTATGGTATTCGATTCGATATTCGAAAATATTCGATTTGATTTATATATATATACTCCCTCCCTCCCGCTCATTTTGTCTCCTTACTATTGGGCACAGAGATTAAGGAAAGTTGTTTGTTTAATAAACTAGTGGATGAGATTGGAAAGGAATGAGAGAGAAACTCTTACAACCACTCATTATGTCTATATTTGGATGTAGACAAAATGAGTGAGACGTCCATTTAAGGAAAGGGAGACAAAATGAGCGGGACAGAGGGAGTATATATTAATAGTACTATATTTACTAATTAGCCCAATTATATAATGGCCCAACACCTATAGTCTATATATCAATTGTCCATTAATTGTATTTTAGCCCAACACGGCAACACCTAATGTCTATATGTTGATCCATTGTCCATTAAATAAACACGAAAAATTCAACAGACTAACAGAGTACCCCACCAATTCCCCAATTTCATTTCTCAAATTTCCCCCAATTCCCCAACTTCATCGTCTTCTGCATTCACCTTCACTCTCTGCCGTCTTCTGCATCGCCGGTTTGAACCCGGCCGCGCGTACCTTTCATCTTCTGCTCTTACCATTTTATTCTCCACGTTCCATTCCGTTCCAGCAGATCTTTCCAGACGCCGACACCACTCCTTCCACTCTATTCCGATTTAGATGTCGACGTCACTCCTTCCAGATGCCGACCTCGCTCCTTCCAGACGCGCCGACGAACAGTGTCGTAGCCTACCGCTTCCTTTGGATATATAATTTATTATTAAGTTATGTATTTAATTGTTTATTTGATAAAATATTGGTTTAAATATTACGAATCGAATATATTCGAATCGAATAGTGTAAAATTAGGGGAATTTCGAATCGAATCGAATGTTAAATACACTTTAAAAATATCGAATCGAATATTCGAATCGAACTGAATGTTTGTGAATATCTTATCGAATCGAATACGAATCAAAAAAAAATATTTGAATTCGAATCGAATATCGAACAATTTTTTCGAATCGATTCGAATACCTAGATATTCTCGCCTTGTTAATTTTGTCTTGCAACTTGAACCACAAATTCTCCACTTTTTTCCGAATTTTAGTTTTAATTCATAGTATTTTCAAAATTTGCCTCTAAAATCACCACCTTTCATTTTTTCTAACTTTTTTCGTACAATAAAAAAACTAACATAACATAAAATTAATGGCGTTGTTGTCATCCTTCTCGTGTTCTCAAGCAACGTTGTCGACATAGCCAACAGCGTCTCCGCCGGTTGGGCCAGCGTCAGCTTCCGTTCACCCAGCTATTCATGTTACTGACTTATTCCTTCATCATCGACACTACGCACCTCGCCCCCTCCACCGCGTGGCGCGCCGCCTTCGCTCCAACGGCGCTATAGGTAGCGACACCGCTCATGGTCCTCGGCGGCGAATCATCGGAAAATACGATGAGCAAGTTAATCGAAGGGCTGAAGGGTGGATTTTGGAGTTAACCTATGAATTGTGTTTCGACGTGGAATTGACCACTGTTAGTGTTATAGCGGGATAATTTTACGAGAGGTTTGGAGTGGAGTAGCATTGTTGTGGCAGAGCATGTTGGTTTGTATTACTCAATTAAGAAGAGACAGACGGATCACACTGGGCTAGAGAGAGAGGAGAGAGAGAGAGAGAGAGAGAGAGAGAGAGAGAGAGAGAGAGAGAGAGAGAGGGGGAAAGAGGATGATGAGGTGTAATTATTATGTTATTTTTATTGTTTAATTTTTCAAATAAAACGACGTCGTTTTAACTAAAACGATGTCGTTTTGAAATCCACGTCAGTTTTAATTTGACATGTCATCTCCAAATTTTTTCCATTGTGGGGTAAAAATCATAAAAAATGAAATGTGATGATTTTTTAGGTAAATTTAAAAGGAAAAATGGGATAATAGCAGTTCTTAGAATTAAAATATTAATTATAGCATTACTTTTTAAAATATATAAATAATAGTATTTGTTGACTTATTTACCCCTTAAGAATTAATTTTTTAAATTTGTGTTTTACGAATTGAAAAGTGGTGAAGGCATATTTAGTTTTCACTTTTTAACCTATGTTTTTTCTCCCTCTCTCCACCAAGCAAATTTTATGTCAAAGAATTCCACCAATCCTTCTCTCCATCTTCTTAAATTCGGCGGGACACCATTTCCGACAACTGACTCACCACCACCGTTGCGTATCAGCAGTAGCAGCGAATGCCATCGGCAAAGGTGTTGCCACCACCGTCATTCGCCGGCGAGATCTCCACCACCACCTTCCAGCAACTACCCAACCAACGCTTCCACCATCTACTTCCGGCAACCAAGAATATGCGCTTCACCATTTATCTCTATTCTATCAGTCTCTTACGGCAACATCTGCACCACCGCCCCCACTACGCCAACTATCTCTTCATGACCACGCGTGAATCACAAATTCTAATTTGAGAATCCCAAATTAGAATTTGAGATACACAAATTAAAATTTGTGATTTCCCACGCATCAAATCAGGTACATCATCCTCAAATCCAAAATACGTGAAACCACATTAAAAATAATAGGAATTTCTGAATTATTATGTGAATCACAAATTTTAATATGTTAATTGATAAACATCCATTTTGTAGCAACTAAACGTGTTTTTATATCACTAATTGCCTTGTTTTGCCTTCTAAATGTGATATGTTTTGGTTGGATTTCACTATATTGGATTGGTTTCACGTTTTGGTGGAGTTTGTGCATGTGTGTAGGATAAGTAAGGGATATTTAGTCGGATTGAAAGGGCCGTAGAAGATCGAAGTCGAAGAAACAGGATGGATAAATGGAAAACTAAACGAAGAGGAGTGAAAATCACAAATCGGCGCTCAAAAGACCAAAATCGGCGGTTTGGGGACAAAAACCGGCGGTTCAGGGGTGAACCGCTGAAAATTACAGGTATTGCATCTTATGAAGAAAAGCCGAATCGGCGGTCGAACCGGCGCTCGGAGGCCGGACTACCGATTTTCAGCTCCAGACCGCCAATTTCCATGCCTTGGACCGCCGATTTCTACTTTTTCGTCCAAACTTGGATGATTTTGCCCTTTTCGCGATTTTAACACCTTCTAGCACTTTTTCCTCCCTATAAATATCAGGGGTCAGCCCCAAAACGTGTATGCCACACCCCTTAGCTTAGATTCTCATTCAAAAGGTTTCCAATTAGGGTTCTAAACACATTTTTATCATTGTATTAGTGGATTAAGGTTGGATTTGAAGAGTATTTGAAGATTTCAACATTAGGTTCCTAATTTTTCTATTATGCAATCATTTCTCCCTTGTTTTATTTTGATTTCTTTCATGTCTATCTAATTTTCCTTGTTGGTTGTGGGGATTTATGATGATTTGATGATGGATTGATCATAGCTTGTTGATTTCTCTTGCCTTCTTCTAATTAATTGTGGATTTGGTGCTTATTTTCATGTGAGAATTGTTGATCACCTTTCTTGCATGCCAAGTGCTTGTAGAAATTCTTAATAGGTTTTTACTTGCATGGAATTCAAATTGCACTTCATGTATTGATTTGAGACTTAGTAGGTGATGATCTAATGCATGGAAGCTTATGATCCTTGAGCTTTTTGGAGTTGTTGTATCGTCTCAAGTCCTAGCCGAGAGAGTCGATAGAATGATCCTCTTTTGCTAATTGGCGAGAGAGATTAGTGAATAATTTGGTAATTGCTTCTTAATTAGAGGATTAAAATGGTTTGCATGAATTAGAAAGTTGTGATCAAGCTATCTAGAATCGGATTGAATCCCTAGAACCAACCTTTGTCCTGATTTGTTCCTTGTTCGTCTTTTTAATAGTTTGCTTAGTTGAATTTGCTTGTTTATTTGCTTATTTGCTTTTATCTTGTTTTTAAATGTTTGAATGAATGACCAATCATGTTGTTTGAAGAGCTTGAATAGTAGGAAGATGCATGAATTTCATTTTCGCATAAATTCGCCTCAATAGTCCTTGTGGATACGATACTCGATCCCTATTGCCTACAATAACCCGAACAAAGTGCGGATAAATTGCTTAGAGAATTAGGTGATCACTTTTTGGCGCTGTTGCCGGGGACTATTAAGAATTTATAGTGTTAATGATCTTTGCATTGAGAGTACTAGTTCAAGCATTACTTGTTGTAAATTATCTTATGAATCTTAGTGTGTTCTTGGTTGGTTTGTATAGGTGAATTGGTGCATGATCACAAGGAAAATGGGAGGCGAAATCATTCCTTTAGACTTGGAGATTGAAGTCACTCATAAGCGAGGTAGCCGAGAACGAAGAAGGAAGGCAATGGAGCATTAAAGGCCTAACAATATGGCAGACTTGAAGAGTCAAATGCAAGAACTCCGTCGTCAAATGAATGAGCAACAAGCTCAAAGGGATAGAGCACCACCGCCTCCAATCAACCAAATGTTTGAGCCTCAAGTGAATATGTTTCAAGATGGAGGTTGGGGCAATCGGTGCAACGCCAACAACTTTGAGCTAAAGCCGGGGTTGATTAATATGGTTCAAGCGGAGTCATTTGGAGGAGGGTTCAACGAAGATGCAAATGCCCATTTAAGTGCTTTTTTGAACGTGTGTGAAACTATCAAGATCCAAGGGGTCTCAAATGACGTCATTCGATTAAGACTCTTCGGATTTTCTCTACGGGACAAGGTCAAAGCTTGGTATAAGACCCTCGGAGATAACCACTTGGGAGCAATTGTGTCGACTTTTCCTAGCCAAGTATTTCCCGCCTTCACGTGCTCAAAAGCTTATTTCAGACATCTCTCATTTCTCTCAATTGGGGGATGAATTAATTTATGAAGCTTGGGAGAGATATAAGGATATGTTGAGGCTATGTCCTCAACATGGATTTTCAAAGGAGCAACAAATCTTGAACTTTTATCGAGGGCTTACTAATCATACACGGGAGATCGTGAATGCCACCACCGGTGGAGGATTGACTAACCGTCCTTATGAAGAAGCGGTCCGAATTTTGGAGGAAATGGCGGCCAATAGTTGTCATTGGCCTCAAGAGATGAGTTCTTCAAAGAGAGTTGCCTCCGTTTCAGATGAGAAGTATGATGATCTTCTTGAGCAATTCACCATCCTCAAGAGGGACTATGAGGCCGAAAGAAAGGGAAAGTTGGATGTAAAGATGGTGTCTCAACCGATGCATCAAGGAGGTGAAGAGTATTCACAATTTGAGGATGCTAATTATGTGAATCAATGGGGGTATAGCAACTACAACCGTTCGAGTTATCCTCCGGGGAATCAAGCCTATAATTCGAATTATAAAAATCCAAATTTGTCGTACTCTAACCCGAACAATGCTATCCATCCACCACCCGAATTCTTGGTGTCTCAAGGGATGATCAATGAGCCGAAGAAGCCTATGCCGACCATGGAAGAAATGATGAAACAACTTCTCCAAAACCAAAATGTTTTCATTGGTACAACGGGGCAAAAGGTTACAAGTTTTGAAGGAACCGTCACGGCTTTGACTAAGCAAATGAAGATGTTGGAAGGGCAAGTGAGTCAAATGGCTAATCAAGCGGCTTTCAACATAAGCCAGGGCAACTTGCAAGCAATACGGAGGTCAACCCGAAGAATCAATGCAATGTTATTCATTTGAGAAGTGGAACTACTTACAAGAACTATCCGGAGTTGGAAGATCGAGATGAAGTGGTTAATGAAGAGTCGGAAGTGGAGGAGCTCGTTCCTTAATTGGAGAAGCCTCAAGTTCCAAAGGAAGTACCTTCTAAAGTTGTTCCTTCCATTCCTTCTCCTTCATTGTCAAGTAAAGAAATGATTGCCAAAACTCCTTACCCTCAAAGGCTTGCTAAGGCAAGAGTTGATGAGAAGCTTGCCCAATTCATTGATATGTTCAAAAAGGTTGAAATTAATATACCATTGCTTGATGCTTTGAGAGACATGCCGGGCTATGCAAAGTTCTTGAAAGAGGCTATGTCAAGGAAGAGGAAGCTTGGTAAATTTGAAACCATCAACTTGTCGGAAGAGTGTAGTGCCGTCTTGCAACGGAAATTACCTTTGAAGCAAAAGGACCCCGGGAGTTTTGTGATCGCTTGTGTTATTGGAGGCCAAATTTTTGGGAGAGTCTTGTGTGATTTGGGTGCTAGTATTAATCTCATGCCCCTTTCAATATTTAAGAGGTTGGAGATTAGAGAATTGAAGCCTACTACTATTGCCTTGCAAATGGTCGATCGGTCTATCTCTTATCCTAGAGGAATTGTCGAAGACGTGCTTATTAAGGTGGAGGAATTCATATTTCCTGCGGATTTTGTGGTCCTCGACATGCCCGAAGATGATAATACTCCACTTATTTTTGGCCGACCATTCTTGGCAACCGGAAGGGCATTGATCGATGTTCAAGATGGTGAGTTGACCTTCCGTTACAATGATGAGAAGATGACTATCTCGATTTATGAAGCCATGAAGAAGCCACAAGAATTGGAGCTTGAAGAGTGTAATTTCATTGACTCTTATTCATCTTATTCTCAAGATTCTTTGGAGTATTGTATTGTGGACTCTTTACAGTCTTATTCGAAATTAAATGAGGCTTGTGATGAATTGTTGAAATCCATTGCCTATATGGATGCGAACCAAGGCATTCCTTTGGAGAACTTGGGTTATCTAGATCTCTATACACCTATTGAGGAAGGAGTGTCGGAAGGAATGTCTAAGCTAAGTTCTCCACCGACTTTGGAATTGAAGCCCTTGCCCGATGATGAACCCATATTTGTGTCCATCTTTTCTTGTGTTTTTCTTGTTCTTTTTAGTCTTTATCGAGTCAAAGTGTGTCTGGAAGGACACAAAGTCGAGAGAAGGTGTGCAGGGAAGAACATGTGGGATCTTGGGCAAAACCGGTGAAAATCTGTTGTTGAGATGCTGAGATGGCTATACGATGTAAATGAGCATAGGGTTGGAAGCTTGTAGCAGGGCAACAACGTTCTATTCAATCTACAAGTCGGGAAGCACCTCCCCATAACCTTGAAGCCAACAGACAGAGTACCCGGAGGAGCCAGGATCTTGATCAACATAGAAAGTGATACAGGATGCAGACATCGAAGGCAAGATGTGAGTCGGAGCAGCAGCAGCAGCGGATTTCTTTTCTTCCAAGGAAGAGGATAAGGATCGAAGATTTCTTTCCTTCTCCTAGACGAACCTAATCAAAGAAGATATCTACCATGCAAGGAAAGTAAATCACGGCTGCATGGATAAGAGAGAAGGCGGATATGCATGTAAAGAGTCCTTAACCAACAAGGATTCTAACCTAACCCTAATTCCATCGCCTATATATATGGCCGACTTCATATTGTAACGGGTGCGAGTTTTAGTTCGAGTTTAGAGAGTTCTTTTAGCTTAGTTCTGCATTTTAGATCGAGTGAAAGGGAGGAAAAAACAAGTCCTACGGGCAAATTTGCTTTTACATTTCGTTTTCAGTTTTTCTGCATTAGTTTTCAGTTGTTGACTTGAAGTCAAGACCTTAGTTGCTGACTTACGTTTTTGGGCAGCAACCCTTTCCAGTTTAATTTTAGTTATGATTTCCCTTATATGTTTTGTAATTTCGTTTAATATTATGTCTAGCTAAATTTATTGTTTGGGTTAGATGTAGATGATGTGATCTTAATTACTCAATCTAAACTCGTGAGGTCGAATTGTGTGAGTTCGTTATTTGATTTTATTTCTGAAACACTTAGAAATAATTCTAGACTTAATTGATATTGACATATGCTTGATCACCATCTAGATATTGAGATTAAGTCATTAACAGGATTTGGGATCAAACTCGAGAGTGTTTCTCGTGCCCAAGAAGGTAAAGAGTGTTGGAGAGCAGTCGATATTGACCTACCTCTTGGCTGTCTTAGGTCTGTTTATTCTTAATGCCTTTTGGACAGCATCGTTACTGAAGTGTGTTTGTGACTTTGTTGATCAAAGGAGGAGATCTTGCCTTTTGGTCAAGATCTGTAAAAATGGATAGACATAGGCTTAGTGTGTTTATATCGTGACTTCGTGACCATTAGGGTATAAACTAATCTTTGTCTTAAACCAAGTAATGAGATCAGGTAATTGAATATCTTTGCACCGATGAACGAGTAATGAGTAATTAGGATCATTGATTTGAAACCCTAACCCAAACTTCTTTGTTATTTGATATTTCACTTGTTGAGTTACAGGATATTGAGATACCTCTCGACCATAAATCCTTTTGTTGAGAACTACCTGAAGAATAGATCTACGCCAAGTCCTTTGGGATCGACCCCACTTGCCATTAACTACTACCTTATTGGGCAAGAGGTATTTTATAAATTTATTTGTGCGAAGAGTGTGACGACCGCCCTTCGTCAAATTGGCGCCGTTGCCGGGAACTTGGTTTTAAGCTAGTTTGCTCTTCTAGCTTGAGTTGAGCACGGTTTATGCCCAAGCTACATCTACGGAGTGATGGAGATCTACAAGATCACGGTGTTTGCCCGGAGGTGATAGCTAGGAGAAATCGAGCAGAACAATGCAAGAAGAAGAAAGATCTGGAGGAAGGCATCAACGAACCTTCAGAGTCTCAGAGCTTGATAGACGACCATGATATCGAGCAAGAAGATGATTCTTGCTCAACAGCGAGTACAGACAGCGAAAAGTCAACATCCAGTTCAGAAGCAGAGACATAAACAACCATGGCAGGACAGCAAGAGAAAACCATCCATCAGATTATGTTCCCTGACGACAAGGGAATCGGACCTTCAAGTATCCAGTTGCCCACCATCAATGGCAACTGGGAGCTCAAACATTTACTGATACAGATATTGCCCAAGTTCAGCGATCATCCTGGAGAAGACCCTCAGACCCATCTTCAAGACTTTGAGATGGCGATCAGCACTGTGAGGAACAATGCCCCTCCTGCCCGAGATGCTGCCAGAGAACGAGATGCTGCCCGAGATACGTTTCCCAACTGCGTAAGGTTACTCACGTTCCTGTTTTCACTACTAGATGGAGCACGTGAGTGGCTTTACACCTAGCCAGAGGGAAGCATCGACACCTGGAAAAAGATGAGGCAAACTTTTCTTGACAAGTACATACCCATTGGCTGGATACAAAGTGAGAGGAATGTCATTTCATCGATCAAGATAGATGGAAGTGAGTCTATGTATGACTACTATGAAAGATTCAAAAAGTTGATAGCAAGATGTCCTCAACATCAAATTCAGGACATTGACTTGATTGAATACTTCTTAAAAGGATTGAGGACATCCGAGAAGAAATGGACAATTGTAGCTTGTGGAGGAGTAATATGTGATCAATCACCTTCGGAGGTGTTTAAGAGAATCGGAGCAATGGCGGAACAATCACGAGATGAAGATGATATTCCGAGAGGGGGTATGAAGGCAACAAGGGCAGTTTAGACAACTTGGCCAATACCATGAAAGCATTCATGGCCAAGGTAGATGGTCAAATGGAGGCCTTGAATAAGAAGGTAGATGGCAATGAAGTTCAAAGAGCCATAAAGAAATGCGAGGTGTGTCAGGCAACATCCCACGTCACCTCAGATTATCTTAGTTGGTTTGTGGAAGAAGGAGAGGAGGTGAAGGCAACAGGTCAGAACCAGCAAGGCGGTGGGCAATAAAGGTTCCAGTATGGCAATAACAGCAACTATGGCAACAACTTCTGCTATAGGCCGAACCAGCACGAGAACATGAGGTATGGCAACAACCACTATCAAATACCTCCTGCTCACCAACAACCGTAGCAGCCGGTTCAGCAACAACAACAATACATTCCTCCACCTCAATAACCACCTCAACAGCAACATAACTATATTCCTCCACATCGAGAACCAGCTAAGACGGAGTTCATGAAGGAGACCATTGATCGGTTTACAAATGAGAACCAAAGGCTGAGGAGGGATTTTGAGAACTTTCAACTAGAAAGTTGAGGTCAATCGAATAACCTTCAAGCTCAATAGACTCACATAAACCAAACCTTGTCAAGACTTGTAGATGACAAGAATGGAAGACTTCCTGCCCAAGTGGAGGCCAACAAAGAGCAACTCAATGTTGTGACTTTGCGAAGTGGGAAGGCGTTACCAGGGTTGTTGCCTAAGATCCAACCCAAGGAACCTGTTCGAGTAGAGGAAACCAAGATGAGTATAGAAGACATCAATGACCTCTACAAGGAGCTGAAGGCAAAGTGCGAAGAAGGGATAAAGGCCAATAAGAATCCCGTCTTCGATAATGAAGAGGATGAAGCCTTGTTTGATTACGTGAAGATGGAGAGATCAAGGCTGGGATTCAATAAAAATGACGAGTTGTTGGACTCTTTGAAGGCTGAAAGAGAGGCAGAGGCTTTGGCCAAGAGGACCGTTCCTCACACTGCTAAGAAAAAAGCCCCGTACCCGAGACATTTTGCCCGCGATCGTGATCCGAAGGAGTTGGAGGACATGATGAATGTGTTCAAGAAAGAGGAAATCAACCTTCCATTATTGATGGCGTTACAATCTATGCCAAAGTGTGCAAAATTTTTGCGAGAGATATGTTTGAAAAAGCCTAAGTACCCTGATAATGCCCGTTTCCATGTAGAGAATATGTCAGCACTCATGAATCCCCACATCCCGGTCAAGAAGAAGGATCCTGAAATATTCGCTATCCCATGCACAATAGGTACTACATCAATACCTAAGGTGATGCTTGATCTCGGAGCCTCGATAAATATGATGCCGAGGGCCACGTTTGACGAGATGAGGTTTGGACCTCTTTCTCCTACCCGTGTTGCCATTCAATTGGCGAACTTGTCCACAGTCTACCCCGATGGAGTTTTGGAGGACGTATTGGTCAGGGTGGGAGATCTTCTGTTCCCAGCCGATTTCTATGTTCTTGGGAAAGAAAGTAACCAAGAATCCAGTGATCTTGCTCAGGAGGCCGTTCTTGAGGACGACATGCACCAAAATCGATTGTGATACTGAAAAGTTGACAGTCCAAGTAACTGGAGAAGTAGTAGAGTTCGATGCTTATAGGCAAAATCAAGATGATGCCATGGAGCACCTCAACACCCTCAATGCACGTGGTGAGCGAGTGGAGACGTTGAATAGTTTAAGTTGTTTCTTTGAAGACAACGAAGATGCAATCCAGGCGGATCTCGATCACATTCAGGATCTTGACCTGGATCTCGACCAGTATGAGGATGATGAGGCAGAGGGTGCCACAATAGAGTTTTCTGAAGACGATGAGTATGAAAGTGATAGAGATTCCTGGAAAGAGTCAGTCCATGGGCATAGTTTCGACTACTCCACCGACGAAGACTACTTCAAGGATGAGGAGTTGGAGGAGTGCCAAACCTTTGATAATTTCTTTGGAAATAAAGATGAGGATCAGAATAAAGGTGAGCAAAAGCCCCTTAACGAGTTTGATGAGGAACTTGAGGAATTACCCCATGATGAGACCGAGGAGATCATGGAGGAATTTTGGCAACAGACAGTTCTTGAGCAGGATGCCAGCTTGCAGACAGAAGAGGATCTTGCCCAGAACGATGAACCAGCAGAAGTGGAGGAATGTAGTTATGCCAGGATTCCAGGCAATATGCAACCTCAGGGGTTCGAACCACTCAACATCCCTGAGTTGAAGCCTAAGGACAGGTTGGTGCCATCACTGCAAAATGCACCTACCTTGGAGCTGAAACCTTTGCCCAAGTACCTGAAGTACATATATCTTGGCAAGAGCGAGACTTTGCCCGTGATCATATCTTCCGAGCTATCGAGCATGGAGGAGGTCCGAGTTGGTGAGGTGTTGAGCAAATACAAGGAGGCAATAGGGTGGACATTGGCCCACATCAAAGGTATTAACCCTATGGATTGTGTTCATCACATTTTGCTTGAGGAGGATGTTGTTCCCGTGAGAGATCCACAAAGGCGATGGAATCCCACCATGAAAGAAGTGGTGATGAGGAGATACTTAAGCTTCTTAACTTGGGGATCATCTACCCCATGTCTGACAGCCGGTCGGTGAGCTCTGTGCACATGGTGCCCAAGAAGTCGGGAATCCAAGTTGTTGAGAACGAGAAAAATGAGATGGTGGCTATAAGATTGCAAACTGGATAGCGAGTATGCATTGATTACCGAAAGCTTGAAGGCCAGCGGTTGGAGGCCTATTTTGGTCAAGAACAGCTTGTTGAGGAGGAGCCATCTGGGTTCCCTGTCGAGGAGGACCTCTGACTTTAAAAGGAGGGGGTGTCGTGCCCAAGACCTTTAATGGGGTGCTGTCCAGGAGGCAACCTGGTTAGTATTTTCTATTTTATTTTTATTTTTAGTTATTCTTCTTTACTTTCATAAAAATTATTGAAAAAAAAATTAGTTAGTTTTTGCTTAAAGTATTTTATTTTACAGTATTTTATTTTGAAGTATTTTAATTCTAGATTAACCATAGGAAAGAATTTGTATTTGGAGTATATTTGGTGTTTTGAAGTGTGCAGAAGATGTTGAGCAAGATACAGTGTGTAGGTAAGGAACCACGATGGAGGCCAAGAAGGTTGTGCCACCCCCTGGAGACATTGTTTGTCAGGAGCAATGCAAAGAGCTTGGGCAACGAAGCAAAATTTGAATGACATTCAAAAGCAAGTACACTACCATCAGCAGGGCCTTCATGCCCAGAATCATTGACAAGGGGTAAGAGGAAGGTTGCTACCTCTATACTATAAGGGATCGAGGTCAGCAGCCTGGGCTAACTGAAGGGGACTTCTTGCTCAGAATCATTGAGAAGGGGCAAGAGGAATGCTGCTACCTTTGGACTGTAGGACATCGAGGTCAGCGGCCTGGGCTAACTGAAGGAGAATGTTTTCGCACACTAGGAGTTCTTACTTGCTCAACGTGTCACCGGAAGAGGGCAAGACATGCTTGCAAAAACTTTCTTTTGAAACCATTGGCGGTGGGCAGAACGTATACCTGCCTTGCTTGAGTAACAAGGAGTTGCAAACCTTGAGATCTTAACCATACTGGAAGAAGTTGATGCAACATATAGGAGACCTTCCAAGCCACTCATTTTGCCCTCAATGTGTTCTTTTCCCACAACACATCCAGGTGTTTTGTTATACCTTCCTCTTATATTTATTTCCTCCCTAGTTGTGTTTAGATTAGGTTGTTTTTAATTTTTGTCGTTCGTATTTTCATTTTTTATTCTTTGTTGTTGGTCAGACTTCACTTACTTTGCTCAAAAGCAAAGTGTGTGGGTGGGATCGTTGTTGATTTAATTGTTGAGTCAATTTTTTTTTTATGTCTGTTGTTGCCTAACATCATACTCACTTTGCCTAAGGCAAAGTGTGTGGGTGTTGGGATGTAGGTCGGTTTTGTGTGTTTTTAAATTTTGTTTAAGTTGTTGATCAACATGTTGGCATGATAGATCAGAATAGGTATGTCGATATAAATGATGTCGTATGTAAATAGGTAGGACGGAATGAAATATTGGACAAAGACTGTGAGGTTTTGAGTTGTTGAATGCTATATACATGTGCATCATTTATTTCTTTCTTGTGTGATAATGACTAATTGAAACTTGTTGATCTAGAACTTGCCTGCATCTCTTATTGAAACTTCGTGTAACTCAGTCGAATTGCTTAGATGAATTAGGCGTTTTTGTTCGAATTAGCCCATGGCCAAAATTCACTACCTTGACATTTATCCTTTGCTAGCCCCTTTGAGCTTGTTGATAATTCTTTCGATTCACTTATAGTAGCCTGGATTTATAAGCCTTACCAATTAAGAACTCAGGTCTAGAAGAAGAAGGGATGAAAGGAAAATGTTAGGTAATGCTAGCTGGGCAATATCACCTATTTTAGAGGTGTTGGGTTAAGGACTTAGAAAAAAAGAAAAAAAAAAGAAAACTAACAAAATAAAAGTCCTGAAAGAATAAGTGTGCGGGCCGGTGTGGTGTTTGAGAGGAGTAAGGAGTCGAGGGCAATTTGTTGCCCAAGAACTGAGTTTTCTTGACATAGCCATTTCCTATCTTATCCCACCTTTTTGCCTTAAGCCACGTTACAACCCAATAAATACCTAAAGATAAGTAATGTTGATTTTGTTCAAAGAAGTAGAGATGTAGAGGGCAGGCAAGTCTATGGAAAAACATTGTTGATATTAGTTAAGAGCGTATACACTTAACCATATACACTTGAGAGCTGAGTGCTGGTGAGGATACCCTTGTTGCCCAATAACTCTATCTTGACCTATTTGATGGCAATATCTGTTTCATATTCTGTTTTGACTGACATGTTGATGTGTTGCTCTATTGAGTCTGTGTCTTGTTTTCTGTTTGAGTCTTGGGCAAAATTGCTACTATACACTTGAGGGCAAGTGTAATTCAAGTGTGTGGGTGTGATGAACCCATATTTGTGTCCATCTTTTCTTGGGTTTTTCTTGTTCTTTTTAGTCTTTATCGAGTCAAAGTGTGTCTGGAAGGACATAAAGTCGAGAGAAGGTGTGCAGGGAAGAACATGTGGGATCTTGGGCAAAACCAGTGAAAATCTGTTGTTGAGATGCTGAGATGGCGATACGATGTAAATAGACATAGGGCTGGAAGCTTGTAGCTGGGCAACAACGTTCTATTCAATCTACAAGTCGGGAAACACCTCCCCATATTCTTGAAGTTAACAGACAGAGTACCCGGAGGAGCCAGGATCTTGGTCAGCATAAGAAGTGATACAGGATGCAGACATCGAAGGCAAGATGTGAGTCAGAGCAGCAGCAGCAGCGGATTTCTTTTCTTCCAAGGAAGAGGATAAGAATCGAAGATTTCTTTCCTTATCCTAGACGAACCTAATCAAAGAAGATATCTACCATGCAAGGGAAGTAAATCACGGCTGCATGGATAAGAGAGAAGGCGGATATGCATGGAAAGAGTCCTTAACCAACAAGGATTCTAACCTAACCCTAATTCCATTCGCCTATATATATGGCCGACTTCAGATTGTAACGAGTGCGAGTTTTAGTTCGAGTTTAGAGAGTTCTTTTAGCTTAATTCTGCATTTTAGATAGAGTGAAAGGGAGAAAAAAACAAGTCCTACGGGCAAATTTGCTTTTACATTTCGTTTCCAGTTTTTCTGCATTAGTTTTCAGTTGTTGACTTGATGTCAAGACCTTAGTTGCTTACTTACATTTTTGGGCAGCAACCCTTTCCAGTTTAATTTCAGTTATGATTTCTC
Organism: Schizonepeta tenuifolia; assembly: GCA_029490685.1. Classification (NCBI taxonomy): domain Eukaryota; kingdom Viridiplantae; phylum Streptophyta; class Magnoliopsida; order Lamiales; family Lamiaceae; genus Schizonepeta; species Schizonepeta tenuifolia. The sequence goes on along the minus strand of CM055957.1, from coordinate 65,735,585 downwards.
TTATATGTTTTGTGATTTCGTTTAATATTATGTCTAGCTAAATTTGTTGTTTGGGTTGGATGTAGATGATGTGATCTTAATTACTCGTTCCAAACTCGTGAGGTCGAATTGTGTAAGTTCGTTATTTAATTTTATTCCTGAAACACTTAGAAATAATTCTAGACTTAATTGATATTGACATATGCTTGATCACCATCTAGATATTGAGATTAAGTCATTAACAGGATTTGGGATCAAACTTGAGAGTGTCTCTCATGCCCAAGAAGATAAAGAGTGTTGGAGAGCAGTCGATATTGACCTACCTCTTGGCTGTCTTAGGTCTGTTTATTCTTAATGCCTTTTGGACAGCATCGTTACTGAAGTGTGTTTGTGACTTTGTTGATCAAAGGAGGAGATCTTGCCTTTTGGTCAAGATCTGTAAAATTGGATAGACATATGCTTGGTGTGTTTATATCGTGACTTCGTGACCATTAGGGTATAAACTAATCTTTGTCTTAAACCAAGTAATGAGATCAGGTAATTGAATATCTTTGCACCGATGAACGAGTAATGAGTAATTAGGATCATTGATTCGAAACCCTAACCCAGACTTCTTTGTTATTTGTATTTCACTTGCTGAGTTACAGGATATTGAGATGCCTCTCGACCATAAACCCTTTTGTTGAGAACTACCTGAAGAGCAGATCTATGCCAAGTCCCTTTGGATCGACCCTACTTGCCATTAACTACTATCTTGTTAGGCAAGAGGTGTTTCATAAATTTATTTGTGCGAAGAGTGTGACGACCGCCCTTCGTCACCCAACCACATCAAGTATGCCTTTTTGGGCAAGGATGAAACTTTTCCGGTCATTGTGTCTTCATTTCTAAATGATGAGGAGTTGGATAAGTTGTTGAGGGTCTTGAGGAAGTATAAGTCTTCCATTGGATGGTCTATAACTGATATTAAGGGAATTAGCCCTTCTATTTGAATGCATCGAATTTTATTGGAGGATGGTGCAAAGCCAAAGGTCCAACCTCAATGTCGTTTGAATCCAGTGATGCAAGAGGTCGTGAGGAAGGATGTTTTGAAGTTATTTGATGTCGGAATCATCTATGCCATATCCGATGGTGAGTGGGTTAGCTCGACGCAAGTGGTTGTAAAGAAAGGGGGAATCACCGTTGTAGAAGATGAGAAGGGTGAACAAATAGCCACTCGTTTGCAAACGGGGTGGAGAGTGTGCATTGACTATAGAGCCTTGAATGTGGCTACAAGAAAGGATCATTTTCCTCTTTCTTTCATCGACCAAATGCTTGATAGGCTAGCCGGTTATGAGTATTATTGCTTCTTGGATGGGTATTCCGGCTACAACCAAATTGCCATAGCTCCAGAGGATCAACACAAGACGGCTTTTACTTGTCCTTATGGAATATTTGCTTGCCGACGGATGTCTTTTCGTTTATGCAATGCACCAGCCACTTTCCAAAGATGCATGATGGCATCTTCCATGGACTCATTGAGAAGATTATGGAGGTATTCATGGATGATTTTTCCGTCTTTGGTTCTTCCTTTGATAATTGCTTGGAAAATCTTTCTCAAGTTTTGCAAAGATGTGAGGATACTTCCTTATGTCTTAATTGGGAGAAACGTCATTTTATGGTGAGAGTGGGCATTGTTTTGGGGCATAAGGTGTCTAAAGATGGATTAGAAGTTGATAGAGCCAAAATAGTGGCAATTGAGAAGTTACCTCCACCGACGAATGTGAAATCTATCCGAAGTTTTCTTGGGAATGCGGGATTTTATAGACGGTTTATTAAAGACTTTTCAAAAATTTCCAAGCCTCTTTGCTCACTATTGGAAAAGGATACAAGGTTTGAGTTTTCTAGTGCTTGCCTTGATTCGTTTGAGAAGTTGAAAAAGGCACTCGTGTCTACCCCCGTATTGATTACTCCGGATTGGATGGAGCCATTTGTGTTGATGTGCGACGCTAACGATTGGGCCGTTGGGGCTGTGTTGGGGTAAAAACAAGATAAGCTCTTTTGAGTGATCTATTATGCTAGCAAGATATTGGATTCGGCTCAATTAAATTATACCACCACCGAAAAGAAACTACTTGCCGTGGTGTATGCCTTCGATAAGTTTCGTCCATATCTAGTGGGGACGCATTCTATTGTCTATACGGACCATGCCGCAATCCGCTACCTTTTTGCCAAGAAGGACGCAAAGCCCCGTTTGATTCGTTGGATTTTATTGCTCCAAGAATTCGACATGGAAATCCGAGATAGAAAGGGATGTGAAATGTTGTTGCCGATCACCTATCCTGTCTCGAGCATCCAGTTGAAGGAGAAGATTCTCGGGTACGTATTAATGAGTGCTTTTCCGATGAACAAATTTTAAAGTTGGTGGATTATACTTCTTGGTTTGCGGACTATGTGAATTATCTAGTTATTGGTGAAGTGTCGGGTGATCTCACTCATTATCAAAAGAAGAAGTTCTTGCATGATGTGAAGTTTTACTATTGGGAGGACCCTAATCTTTACCGTCGATGCGCTGATGGTATCATCCGAAAGTGTGTAAAGCAAACCAATTGGGTGAGGATTATGGAGGAATGTCATAGCTCTCCAAGTGGAGGTCATTTCGGTGGCCATCGGACTACTATCAAGGTATTCCATTCTGGGTTTTATTGGCCAACCGTCTTCAAGGATTGCATTGCTTTTGTGAAGTCTTGTGATAGGTGTCAAAGAATGGGAAACATTTCCAAGAGAGACGAGATGCCACAAAATATTATGGTGGAAGTCGAGCTTTTTGATATGTGGGGTATTGACTTCATGGGACCCTTCCCTAAATCTCAAGGGTACACTTATATCCTTCTTGCGGTTGAGTATGTTTCTCGATGGGTTGAGACGATTCCCACGGTGAAAAGTGATTCAAAAGTGGTTCTCAAGTTCTTGCAAAAGAACATCCTTACCCGTTTTGGCACTCCAAGGGCTTTGATTAGTGATGGAGGATCCCATTTCAATACTTTCTCGATATGGGGTGAAACATAAGATCGCCACTCCTTATCATTCTCAAGGGAATGGTCAAGCGGAGCTTGCAAATCGGGAGATAAAGCAAATTTTTGAGAAGTCGGTGGCCCATAGGAAGGATTGGGCAAATCATTTGGATAATGCACTTTGGACCTATCGCACTGCCTACAAAACTCTCATTGGTATGTCTCCATTTCAACTCGTTTTTGGGAAGTCATGTCATTTGCCCGTTGAGCTTGAGCATAAGGCGTACTGGGCCACGAGAAGGATCAATCTTGAGTTTAAGAAAGCTGGATATACAAGGCTTGAGAAGCTACTTGAGCTTGATGAGTGGAGGAATAAAGCCTTTGAGAGTTCTCGGATTTACAAAGAGAGGGCAAAGAAGTTTCATGACCGAGCCATTCGTTCCAAAGATTTTGCTCCTGGAGATGAGGTACTTCTTTACAATTCCCGTCTTCGTCTATTTTCGGGCAAGTTGAAGTCTAGATGGACGGGTCCTTATGTGGTGTATAAGTGCAATGGCAAGGGAACCTATGAGCTTCTAAAGTCTAATGGAGAGACATTTGTGGTCAACGGACATCGCCTCAAGCCCTACATCAATTGTGAACCCGAGCGGAATGTGAAGGTCACGCTCCTAAATGACCCTTGAAGAGTGAGGTATCGTCTAGCTTTAGACGTTAAACAAAGCGTTGTTGGGAGGCACCCCAACACCTTTACCTGCTTTTGTCTACTTTTCGTTTTGGTGGTGTGCTTGGTGATGGTTGTGAATATGTGTTTGTTTTGGTTTGGTTGTGTTTGCATTTGTGTTGTTGGTTTGGTATTGTCGTTTGTTGAAAGTTGCGTTTGCCTTCTTGTTTTTCATGCCTTCATTTGTGTCTTTTGGTTGTGCTCGATTTGGTTGAAAAATAGGTTGGCATGCTCGCTTCGTTTTGTGTTTTAGTGTTTTCCTTCGTTTCATTTTTGTTTTTAGCATTTCTCCTTTCTTAAAAAAAAACGTGGAAAGTACATTTCGGCGGTCCGAACCAGCGGTTCGGGGCTGGACCGCCGAATTTGGTGTCCAGCCCGCCGGATCGGCCGCCGAAAACTCCTGTATTACTTCTCATGTAGAAAACTCATTTCGGCGGCTGAATTAGCGCCTTGAGTCTGGACCGCCGATTTTGGCGGCCAAGGCGCCGGTTCGTCCCACTAAACTGCCGATTCTCGCATTTTCCTCCTTTTGTTCCCTTTTTTCTTTTCTTTCTCTTATTTCTTCTTCCCCTCTCTCAAAAACTCACGAAAACTCTCTTCCTCTCACTCCAAATTTCTCCCTCAATCTTCCATATCTCCTCAAATCCTTCCACCAATCTCTTACCCATCACCTTATCTACTTTTCCATCCAAGCAATTTGTGTTTTCATCCACCAAATCTCCCCATCTCAAGTTTTGGAGTTTTAGCACTTTTTTTCCTTTCTTTTTTGAAATTGAAGGTATTTCTCTCTTTTATTTCTTGTTTTTATGGTTCAATATGCTTAGTTTTGTAGTTAATTTGGTGTTAATTTCGTTTTCATACTTGGGTAATTTTTCTAGGGTTTCAATTTCGTAATTTTTGGGGGTTTTATGCTTAATTGTCTAATTTTTCATGCTACATTGTGAATTGGCATTGAATTGAACATGCTAGTTGTTTGTTTAGGGATATTTGTGGATTGTGATGATGTATTGGGGCCTTTCAATGACTTTTAGCATGTTATTTTGAGGTTTTGGTTTGAATGTGGCATGGTTTCATGTTAAAGGGATTGATGATGATGGTTTTGTGCTTAATTGTCTAAGTGATGGTCTTGTAGTTGAATATGAGCTTTCAATTTTGCATGTTGGTGATGTGGTTGAGCTTAATTTATTCTTAGCTTGCCTTATTTTGATGATTGGATCGATGTTTGATTGATATTGCGTTTGGGTGCTTGCATTATATGGTTTTGTTATTGGGAAACTAAACTATCTTGGTTAAGCATAGGTACAATGGGCCGAAGTCAAGAAAAGCATCCACGCATTGAGGATTCTCCTCCCAAAACTAGGGGCAAGGACACTAAAGAGAAGGGCAAACAAAAGGCAACTACATCCTGGCAAGCCAAACGCCAAGATGTATATATGCAAAATTTACCAACGGATTCGTATTCTCGGCATCGCCAAGAAGAAGTCGGTCCATATGTGCCCTCCGTCTATGATGTGTTTCTTCGCCGTGATGATCACAAGGCTTTGTTTATCCAACTTGCTCAATGAGGCTTAGGGTCGTGCAAGTATCCGGACGAGAAAATCCTTCGAGATTTAGGCCTTTGGGATAATGTGAAGAAGATGTTTAACCGGATAGGATGAGGTTCTATTTTGATGGGCATGTGGCTTACGTGTCCAAGAGCTACATTGGAGCTACTTTCTACTTTGACCATTCCACTCCACCAAGTGAAGTTTCCACAAACGGTGTTCTTTCAATTAGGTGATGAGACACACACATTGACCATGAGGCAAGTCAACGAAATATTTAATTGTCCGGATGGGGGAGAATGCAAGAAATCAAGGCAATTCAAGCCAAGAGAGCTTTGGAAAGCAATGACTTATGCTACAAAGCCATATTCTTCGAAGAGCTCTAAGGCTACACTTCTTCGCAATCCTGTCTTCTGCATTATTCAAAGGATACTTGCCCACATCGTCTTTCAAAGAGGGGAGAATAGTTCATGCCGGAGTGCCGAGCTTCAAGTAATATGGGCTATGCTTAACTACACCCCACTAAACTTTGGACAATTCCTTTTCCAGCAATTGCATGCCCAAAAAAAGCAAAAGACGGGAGTCCTTTGTTGTGGTGATCTCATCACGCCCATTGCTATGGCTCTTTGCCCTCAAATCCCGCAATGGACAACGCTTACGGAGAATGTTCGCATGAACTTGAATTCATTGAAAAATATGAGAGTTCTTGTCTCGGCATCCCGTCCCTACCTCTTCCGGCAACATAAAGAAAAGAAGCTAAAGCTGGGAGAACGAGAAGTGGTTGAGATCTTTCCATTGTCCGACCCCACGCTCACAGAGGTGACCACCCTCCGTGCAAGAACCAATTGGAAAATGGATACACCAATCCATGAGACGGCTATTCTAGCAGCCGAAAACCCTCGGATTGAGGTAGAGGCGAGTGGTAGTAGTGGGGTAGGAGGAAGGGGATGACAATGATGGTGATGGAGACATAAACTATGAAGATGAAAAGGAAGAAGGACAAGCAAGAAGAGAGGCACAACAAAAGAGAAGAAGACAAGAAAGAAGAGGAGGACGAGGGCAACAAGCCTTCGATCAAAGGCAAGATTCTTTTGGGGGGTACCAAGGTTTTGGAGGACCGTCTGGGCCTTCTAACATGTATGGAGGACTATCGGGGACCGGAAACTTTTATGGTGAAGATTTTGCAAGCATGCCGGAGAGAGTGGATCACATTGACAACTATTGCACGCAGTGGGATAGTGAGTTTGCGGTGATGAGGCATGATATTCAAGCTATTCGTCTCAGGCAGCAAGATATGAATGAAATCCAACATCAACAAATAGGCAACCAACAAGCTTTCCAAGCAAAAATGTATCAGCGGTATGATGAGTTCCGGGATAACTTGTATGCTCGGCAAGAAAGCTACCAAGAATCTTTTCAACAATCTTGGTTTGATCGTCAAGATCAATATCACCAAGAGAAACGAGCCGACCACCAAGTTTTCCGACAAGAACTCTTTGAGCGTCAAGATAGATATCATCAAGAGCAAAGAATCGACTAACAAGCTTTCCAACAAGCGTGGTCCGATAGGCAAGATGCATTTCAACAAGAATTATATGCACGCCAAGATCGATACCACCAGGAGGATCAACTCAATCAAAGGGACTTGTTGGATCTCGTCCGCCGATTTGAAGCTCACCAACTAAATGAAGGCCACAATTGGCCCCCACCCCGCCTCCCCAATGAAGCTTGAGGTATCCCAGTATTTGTATTTGTTTCTTCCCTTCAAACTTATTCGGTTCCCTTCGGTTTTGAATAAGTTTGGGGGAGGAGGGAGATTACAAATACGCTTGTAAGTATGTGTGTGTTGGGTTGTTTGGTTTGGATTGCTTGAGTTGTGTGTTTTGGTAGTGGTTTGTTGGTTTAAATTTGTTTGGAATTGAGAACTATTTGGAGAATGAAAAATTTTGAGTTTAGTTGCTTAAATTTGGTTGTTTTTGTGCTCAATGTGGCTTTGGTGAAATGCTTATGAGGAGAATGTTATGTTTTTGCAAAAATTTGGTCGGAATTGAGCATGTCTTGATTGGTTTTGCATGGATTCTTTGTGTGTTGAACTCGACTCTTTGACTTTTGAATAAACCTGTGAGATTTGAGCCTTATTATGTCATATGGTGCATTTTGTTCATGTGAGATTGGTCATGCATGCATTTCTACTCCTAGAATTTGCTTTGGATCTATATTGAGAGTGCTTAGTTGTGCATGAACTTGGAAATGATCTTAGGCTATCTTTGTTAGCCACCTCAAATCCTAAACACTTCCTTGTGCTTTACATGTTCCACTGTTAATCACTTTTGAGCTTGATTTAGTCTTTCTTTGATTAACCGGAGAAAAGGGGGTGTTGGTTGTGTAAGGGTATCCGGAGTGGGTTGAAAATGAAAAAAATATGAACTAATGATGGTTTGGGTAGTAGTTTTGGACTTAATGTTGTTGAAAAGATAAGAATTCCCATAAGATCAAAGTAAAAAAAAATGACAAATAGAAAAGAGAAAATAAAGTGGAAGTTGAAGAAAATGTGTCTTTGTTGTTGATTAGAATGTTTCCACCAGAAAACGCAAAGAATGAAATGTGAAATAGAAGAAAAATGAGAGCATAAGGGAATTAATTTGTGTTTAAGTCCAAAAGTGGGTAATGTTTGGTGAGGAAAGGAAGATGGAATGATTCCATGCTTGTGTTGAAGGAGATATAAGGTTGGTGAATGAATTTGATAAGTCACTTAGCCAAATTTCTCCTCCTAAACCAATGTGCTTACGTTACAACCTAAAATAAAGCCCTTTGTGATCCTTGTTCTTGCATGACACGTGTTGCAATGGAGATGATAGACGATTTGCAAGCCTATGACGAGTAGTTTGCATTGTGTGAATTCGATGAGTGCATAGCCATATATTTGAGGGTTGAGAGAATACACTTCCTTGTGAGGATCAATTGTTAAAGAGTTGAGGTTGGCATGCTTTTGATTTGTGTGGAATCATGTTAGTTTTGCTTGGTTTTGGCTTTCAAAATGATTTGTGAAATCTGAGGCATTTAGGATCCAAAGTCGCTACTCCATTCGATGTTTATGTTCTTATATGAATATATTGTTCGGGACGAACAATGCTTAAGTTTGGAGGAGTGATAAACATCCATTTTGTAGCAACTAAACGTGTTTTTATATCACTAATTGCCTTGCATGTTTTGGTTGGATTTCACTATATTGGATTGGTTTTACGTTTTGGTGGAGTTTGTGCATGTGTGTAGGATAAATAAGGGATATTTAGCCGGATTGAAAGGGTCATAGAAGATCGAAGTCGAAGAAACGGGATGGAAAAGTGGAAAACCAAACGAAGAGGAGTGAAAATCACAAATCGGCGCTCAAAAGACCAAAACCGGCTGTTTGGGGTACAAAAACCGGCGGTTCAGGGGTAAACCGCCGGCCAAACCGCCGGAAATTACGGTATTGCATCTTATGAAGAACAGCCGAATCGGCGGTCGAACCGGCGCTCGGAGGCCGAACTGCCGATTTTCAGCTTCAGACCGCCGATTTCCATGCCTTGGACCGTCGATTTCTACTTTTTCGTCCAAACTTGGACGATTTTGCCCTTTTCGCGATTTTAACACCTTCTAGCACTTTTTTCTCCTTATAAATACCAGGGGTCAGTCCCAAAATGTGTATGCCACACCCCTTAGCTTAGATTCTCATTCAAAAGGTTTCCAATTAGGGTTCTAAACACATTTTTATCATTGTATTAGTGAATTAAGGTTGGATTTGAAGAGTATTTGAAGATTTCAACATTGGGTTCCTAGTTTTTCTATTATGCAATTATTTCTCCCTTGTTTTACTTTGATTTCTTTCATGTCTAGCTAATTTTCCTTGTTGGTTTTGAGGATTTATGATGATTTGATGATGGATTGATCATAGTTTGTTAATTTCTCTTATCTTCTTCTAATTAATTGTGGATTTTGTGCTTATTTTCATGTGGGAATTGTTGATCACCTTTCTTGCATGCCAAGTGCTTGTAGAAATTCTTGATAGGTTTTTACTTGCATGGAATTCAAATTACACTTCATGTATTGATTTGAGACTTAGTAGGTGATGATCTAATGCATGGAAGCTTATGATCCTTGAGCTTTTTGGAGTTGTTGTATCGTCTCGAGTCCTAGCCGAGAGACTCGATAATATGATCCCCTTTTGCTAATTGTCGAGAGAGATTTGTAAATAATTTGGTGATTGCTTCTTAATTAGAGGATTAAAATGGTTTGCATGAATTAGAAAGTTGTGATCAAACTATCTAGAATCGGATTGAATCCCTAGAACCAACCTTTGTCCCAATTTGTTCCTTGTTCGTCTTTTTAATCGTTTCCTTAGTTGAATTTGCTTGGTTATTTGCTTATTTGCTTTGATCTTGTTTTTAAATGTTTGAATGAATGACCAATCAAGTTGTTTGAAGAGTTTGAATAGTAGGAAGATGCCTGAATTTCGTTTTCGTATAAATTCGCCTCAATAGTCTTTGTGGATACGATACTCGATCCCTATTGCCTACAATAACTCGAACAAAGTGCGGATAAATTACTTAGAGAATTAGGTGATCATTAATTCATGCATCAGAAAAAGAGTCGATAGAAGGAAAACGACGCCGAAATCTATGGAGGTAGTGGCGGCGTCCGGTTACAAGTATCGAGAAGATATGACGGTGATATTGGTGATGACAAGAAATAGAGTGTTGGAATCAAGACGGTAATGCCGGTAGCAACCGCAGTGGCAACATTTGTGAAGGTGACGACAGTAGCAGCGGTGGGTGGCGCCATGAGCAGCGATAGATGGAGGAAGAAAAAAGAGTTAGTGAAGGATGAAAATGAAAAACAAGGGTTGAAGAAAATAATAAAAAGTATAACTAAAATACAAAATAATAATAAACGGTAGAAAAGTCCTAAAGTGATAGAATTAATACATATAAAAAGTTAATGCCATAATTTGTATTGTTTTTTCCTTAAAAGTGCTATAATCTAACAATAACTCAATTTAGAAAGTGGAGATTAAAACCAGAATTTGAGAAAATGTCAGGAATTATTTAGCAATTAACCCATTAAATTATGATTCTCAAATTGCAACAAGTCTCTTGTCAACATTTTTTCATGAATTATTATCCTCAAATTGCAACTTCCAAAAAGAAAATTCTTATCAAAAATCTTCTGCAGCCGAATTAGAAAATAGTGTCTTTCAACATTTTATATGAAGTTTATAAAATATGATTTTAATCTCACAATAACAATTCCTTTACAAAAACTTCGAAAATAAAACTTCAAAGTAAACGGAAATTGTACGAGTTGAATCAAACAACAGAAAGAACTCGGTCTCATACGGACAATAATAAATTAACAAGAAACTCGCAGAAATTAATTCAGTGAATCAGAAGAAGCTTGGAAAACTAGAGAGAATTGTCAGAAATGAATTTCTTGATAATGAACATTAGTTGTTGAGATGGGTGTGAGTCTGGATTGATGGTGAAAAAACCATGTTGCTGCCCTTCAAACTCTACATATTCAATCTTCTTTCCCCATTTCTTAAGCTTGTTTGCATAGTCCAATGCTCTGTCCCGGAGCAGATCACAGCTGCCAACAATTACTAAAATTGGGCCGAGTTCCATTGTTTCAAGCTTTGGGCTGTTGGGCCCAAATGGGTTCACTAATGGATGCTCTGTGGTTTCTCCCAAAGGGATAGATAACCTCCAAAATCTGTACATTGTAAAAGAAGGAAAATCTAGGGAATATGAGATCCTCTTTTATATCAGTATTGTTAAGCTATTTAGATTAACATAAAGATTTTTTTTTTTTGGATTCAAACATAAAGACTTTGATTTTGGTTCGACAAAAGTGACAATTATCTATATTTGCCCTCTAACTAGTTCAAATAGGATGTGACAATAATTATGGAGAAAACTGAATTGAAATAGCAAGTGGCAATTATAAATGAAGAAATGTGACAATTATTTTAAAGAGGGTAGCAAAATATGTTAAAATGTCACTCACATTTTAAAAGTTGTAGAATAGTTTTTTAGTTTATGAAATGATATAAATATCCATTATGAGTATACAAGAAGGCTAACTTTAATTTGAATCATACACGAAGATTAGTTTCTTGTATGAATTTCCTGTGAAAATTTCCGGCCAAAATTTTACGCCAACAATTTCTGGCAAAAAAATTCCGACGAAAGTTTTCCGGCAAAAAATTCCGGCGAAAATTTGAATCATACACGAAGCCTAACCTCATGTATGCATCATACACGAAAATTTTCGTCGCCAAAAATTTCAAATTTAAATTATACATGAAGATTAGTTTTCGTGTATGCATCATACACGAATGCATATCTCATTCAAGAAAAAAATGCATAGAAGAACGATCTCATACACGAATGCATACACACATACAAGAACAATCTCATACATAAAAAAAAATGCATACAAGAAGAAGACCGCCGTCGCTGGAGAAAACGACCGCCTGAAATTTTTTGCCGGAGAAGACGACCGCCGGAAATTTTTCGCCGGAAATTCATACATGAAATTTAGTCTTCGTGTATAATTCAAATTAACGTTAGCCTTTTTGTATACCTATAAGGGTAGAAAAATCATAAAAGAAAACAAAAGACTATTTGGACAACTTTTTTTTCAAAGTGACTATTTTGACTTTTTGCTCTATTTCAAATCTATACCAATTATAAAAGCATGAATTCAACAAAATTGGATTTATCTAATATATTCTTATTATTTTTTTTGAAGGATAATAGTGTAAATCGACATATTCCTATTAAATGTTGGATAATTGAATATATTAATAATAGTCATGCTCATATTATACTATTATAACTCAACTTAATGAATGAATAATTAATTAATGTAGTCCTACTCATACTACAATTCAAAAGTTAAATAAGAGTTTATATGTGCAATGCATGTAATCGTCTACTAGTGAAAACTAAAAGTGACAATTTGTATCCAACCGCATGATTAAACCAACTAAAGTAAATCTGTTGGAAAATTAGTAAAGGTTTTGATTTATACCAAAACTCAAATGACCCCAATTGAGTAGATGTGTCTTTAGCCTGTTTGTAGTTAAAGCTTATTGTTTGAGTGTAAGGATTTTAACTTTACAGGTTCAAACTGAGGAAGACAGCTTAAGACCAAAGACAGTTCAAGTTCAAGTTCAATCAGTCTGAAGACTCTTCAGTCGACTCTGGAACTGAACTACGTAGTTCAAGCATGTTGATCAGTTCTGTCGAAGTCCGATGTCCAGAAGTCAGAAAAAGAAGAGGAGGAAGACAAAAGAGAAAGAAGAACTTGGATTCAAATTTCAAATCTGCTCTAAGTACAAGACAACTTGTAAATTTCCTTTTATCGACCGAGAGCAGAGACGTGCAGAAAGCAAGTCTTGCAGTTACCATTTTAGAAAAGTTGCAGAGAGTAAGTGAAGCACCATGCTTTATAGCAGAGGTCAAACAACTCTTTCCAACGACTCTTTTGACCTCCCTTCTCTATAAATAGATGCATTCACCATTGAGAGAAGACTACTGAAACTACGAGAGCGCACAACCATTCGAGCATTCAAAGCATTCGAATTCTCTCACAGAAAAGCAATGGAGTGTTTCAGTCGAAGTCTAAGTAATAGTTGAGTGATAAAATTCCCCTCTTTGTTCTTCATTCTAGTTTCTCATAATCCCTCCCCCTCCCCGCGCTTGCGTTCTTGATAGAGTCTAGAATTTCTCTTTCTTGTAATTTCTTAAGGAGATTCACTGTAAAAGTAGAGTCTCTAAACCTTAGAAGGAAACATCCACTGCAAAGTGTTGAAGGTTTCATAAGTTGGAAAAATCCACAACCCCAGTTTCTAGGTCCCTTTCGGGACCCGTAATCGCAACCACTAGGTCCTTACCAAAAACTAAGGCTAGGATGTACACTTGCCAGCAAAAATATTGTAGGTTTTGTTCGAACCCGTAATCGAACTGTATAGGTTGTTTGGTGCCCGCAACCAAAGTCAATATTTGATAAGTACGCGAAAACTAATCTAGTAGAGTACTAGCCCGAAAAACTAGTCGTGGACGTAAGAGTTCATCTTTGAACCACGTAAAAATACTTGTGTCATTTTTACGTTTATTATTGCAGTTATTGTTTGAGATTTACTAACTTAATAATTGCATTAAAACAAGTCTTTGAAAATTGCACTAAGTCTTGCGAACTTGACCTTCGCTTAAAAATATCGATCACATTCCGCACACTATACACTCTTCGAAATCTCAGTCGGGAAAACACAGTTGACCTTCAGTCCGATAAATCAACTATGTACCGAACTGAGTGAGCACTCCAACTAACCTTCATAGTTGTCGAGTAACTTGAACTGAGTAACTTTCAACAAAGTTCTAAAAAATCCTTACTGGTGCATCCCCTACACTAGTTAACTCTTTACCGGGACCATCAAAACCTCTTAAGATTTTCAAAAGTGTCCCCTATACTATTTCTAACTCATATTTTACAAATGCGCACAACAGTTATCCTATTTAGCATTAATTATTTTATGAAACTTGTAAGTCCAACTCAATTTGTTAGATAAGAATAATTTAAAGAGGTGTAAATTTGGGAAAATATTTAGAGAGATGTTAATATTTTAGTGGAGTCTACCTAATTTGAGAGATTTGTTGAATACACTTTTTATCTCACCTTTTATCGTTTTAGCTTAAATTGAGAGTTAAAACTATTTTGAGATATGCTCTTAAGTCAGCATAATTAATTTATCAAAGTAGTCATTGTACAAATCAAATTATTCTAGGACATACTTAATTTGACAATCCTGTCCAGATAGATCAAAAAGAGTTACATCGATCACAAAAAAAATAGGTTATCTTAGGAGTAAAAGATATGAAAATTATCGGTTTATGGTTTAAATGATTTAACTTGTCAATCTAAGACTCAGGAAAATCACATATTTAAATTCTTATTTATATACTTAAATGTTTTTTAATTAATTTTTGATGAAAAAATAATTTAAAAAAAAATAAGGACACGATTCTTCAACTCTTTTGCTATTAGCTTTAAATAGTTACATTAGGTTCTAAATTGATAGATAACCCATATTTTGAGGCTCGAAATTGATAAAATTTCTATGGTAATACTGGCTCGTCCTGGTGAACATGTCTTGTTGTTCGGGCACGGGTATTACGAACATGTCCCACCACTTTTGAAGAGTTAATTATTTTCTTATTTAGAAATAAAACAAGTTTAGAGGGACAGCTTAAAAGACAAAGGAAGACAAGTTTAGCGGGAGAGAGGGTGTAGAAAATTAACAGACCTGTCAATGAGATCAATATTAAGGAATGCTTCCTTTGGTCCATTAGACTCAAACTCAGTCCTCACAGTCCCACCAAAAAAAGGAGCCAAATACACATAGCCTCTCACTCGAACAGGAGCCAGTCCGTTCGAACCGGCTCCGAGCCGAACGGCTAAGTGATGCGCAACATTCCCACCAGCCGAGTCGCCTGAGATGAACACACGGCTGAAGTCAGCCACGTCTGTGAGCCATGTATCCGGCTCCTCAGCCGTGGCTTGGGCTTGGAGCCACTCCACTGACGCGTAGCCATCCTCGATGGCTGCAGGTAGCCGATTCTCGGGAGCCAGGCGATAGTCGGGCGAGATGATGACGGCTTGGAGCTGAGAAGCCAGCCTGAAACAGTAGTTCTGGCAGTTGGGCCATGTTCGGGACCCGATGCAGAAGCCGCCGCCGTGGATGTAGTAGAAGATAGGCATGGATGACGCGGGCGGCTTAGCTGGCTTGTACAGCCGAAGCTGAAGGTCGTGCTTGTGGTCGAACACCACATCTTTCCATAACACTGAACCATCATCTTGCACAGCCACGTTGAAGCTCGGCTTGTCGGATCGCCATATTGAGCCGTCGCTGTAAACTCGAAGAACGCCACGGCACTCATCCACTTCATACGGTGGACTGCTTGCAGCGGAGGGAGCAGTATTTTCCTCACTCATAGATGACATTTCTGCAACTACTCTCTCCCTCTCTCTCTCTCTCTCTCTCTCTCTCAATCAATTAAAAGGCAAAACCCGCAAAAGTAACAAATAAATGAAGATAGAGCTCCAATGCAAGAGGCAGATAGTGTTTAACCTGTTTAGGCAGCCGGCAAGTTTTGTCTTCACCATTATTTTCTTTGTCATCCATTTAAATTGAAATTATGATTATACTAAGCATAATATAAATAAATAAATAAATAAATAAAGGGCAACGATTCCATCATGTAGGACAAAATCTTTCAACCAACTATGATCAGATTAGGTTTCTGTTTTGTCACATATGAAGAACAATTCTTTTGCATTAATTGGACCAGTTAGGGATACAAATGTAATTTCAATGTTGTTAATGCTGCTTATATTTACTAGCATAGGTAATGTGCATTCGTACATAAAAATAATCAGAGCATCTGAAAAACTTCAAGAAAACATTACTCGAAACAAATTAATTAAGAATGGAGAAATCGTCTTACAGTTTAAGAGTAATATACGAAAATAGAGTAGTCCGGAACTCTAACTACTTACATGTTATATACGTCTTGAATATCCTGAGCCTCCACACTTCTTGCAGAGTATCAATCCTGCCATAAGATTTTAGCACAAATAATAGGAAATCAGAAACAGAAATACAGGTCTTTCTGCATAGGCAAAACGAAGGAGCCAGCCTAAATCAATGTTCAATCTCAAAGAAGACAACGATCATCTAAAGTTTGGACAGTTCGAAGAAGGAATGGATGTAATGATAATGAGTATTACGTTATACCTGCACCCTTGCACACTTTACAATCTACAAGCCCTGCTTCTACCTTCATCTTACCATCACTGCAGAACACACATTTCGTTCCACCTGCTCATCGATGAACAACAGCATTACCGACTATTGGAATAATACGCTGATTCAGATCCATCAACATTACAAACAAATGTAGCTCAATTAATCTCATGAAACTACATAAAATTCTACTAACGCGCTTCAAATGGTCATGTCGACTCTAATCTCTAAGAGTAGACAATCACAGTTCTGAACTTGATATATCCATTAATAGTCAGAATTCAGATACATAATAATAGTCAAATATCTCATGCAGATCAATGTGTAATAAAATGTGAAACCAGCAACAACATATTTTGCTTAAAGAGAAAGTACCAGAAACGGAGGCCATTTAGTATTAGTACTAACACGAGGGGCTAATGATGTCCAGACGTTCCCGAGTAATAATACTAACACGAGGGGCTAATGACGAAAGAGCATACAATAAAGTATCTCTCAATGGATACACTCACATTGAAGATAGCATACCTTCTACTTCATATAAAGAACATTCATGTATTCAATCAAAGATGATAGTTATTTCAGATGATTTGCAGTGATTAAAAAACTCTTTAAAGATTAGAAAGATGATAATACCATTTCCAGCACATCTCTCACATGGTACAGGATCTCCCTACACATAGCAAAATCGCACAACTTATCACCAACTGAATATAACAAAATTACACTCAAATGCATATAAATTCAACCAGTACATTAATTAAACATGATAATGTACATTTCAGTTCATAAATAAATAAAGTGAAAGAAATACTGGTGAAGTAAATTACCTTGAGACCAAGAAAGAGAGAGAGAGAAATTGCGACCAAAACACTAACAGTTACCAAGAAGGTCTGAGTGTCAATAGTAGGAGAGTCAATCCCCTTGAATAGCAAAATTGGGTTCGTGGAAATGGTGGGGTGATGATGGAATTGACTGAATTCTTGCAGTGGATAATGAAAAGAAAATTTGGAATTAATAGATGATGATGAGGAGGAGGAGGAGGAGGAGGAGGACAAGACTGTGATTTCTGAGTTGGAGGGAAGATTGTGATGAGAGGAAAAGAAGAGAGACGAAGGAATGGGAGGAAAAGGAGCCGGCGATGAGAGAGAAAGCAGCGGCGGTGGTGGTGGTGGTGCTGCAGCCATGAAAGGGCTGTGGATGGAGATTGTATGTCTAACATGTGGACCTCCGTTTCGAACTTCTTTTTTATTATTTTTATTTTCATTTTTATTTTTATTTTTATTTTCAACAGTTATTATATTTCTAATAATGATTTTTTATCAAAGATATTTGTAATATTGAAATAGTAGAATATCTACATTCTTAATCGTTTTCTATCTTTCGATTCGAGGAACCTAATGAACATATTGTAATGAAAAACATTGAAATGTGATACTCTTTTACATGAAAAATGCATCCATGATGATAAATTTCGTTCTTTGACTTGAATTGCATACATTATGATGTCACATGAAACGCAATGACAATGCTATTTAACTCTTTCTAGAATGTAGATATCCTACTATTTCAAATTAAGGGGGCATATTTATTTTATTATTTTAATTGAAACTTGAAACAAATATGCCCATGTACTAGAAAAAATAGAAAATTTACAACCAAAAAAGAGTAGCGGTTAGTACGGATAAGAGAATGTATGGTGCAGTTATCAACATTACAAATGGATTTGTAATAATATTATAATATCCGTGAATTCAAGTCAAATAATATCCGTGACAAAACAGTGTCATTTTAATTTATTTTTACTATAGTAATATAAATTGTGTTGCTATTTTACATATGGGTATTGCTATTTAGGCATACTATGTCCAGACATACGATGGTAGAAATATGGATTTGACGGAAAATTTTAACTAATAATTTAATTTCATAGTTTCGACAGTTTGATTATTAATAAACATACACTTTTTAAATTTTAATTATAAAGTTTCATCCTAATTTAAATTCACAAGTTTAGGACTTGGGTGTGGATGAGAGTAAAATTTGGAAGCAGGTGTACGTGAGATCGATTTTTTGGAAGGGAGTCTGAGTAGGAAAGAAATTTTGAAGACAATCGGACAATGTTTTTCCTATTTCAAGCACGTATGTCCAGACATAGTATGTCCAATAGACATAGGAACTCGAATCTACTCTACTATCACTCAACATGTAGTCATTTCAAAATTCAACGATCGTACTTGAAAGGGGCAAAAGCATATGCCGAAATAAATTTCATCGTTACTCGTAATAATACAATGAAATACAAAACTATCACTCTTATTTTCAAATAGCACGTGCGTTATGATGACAAATTCCCGCTTTAAACCAATTTAGTGTAAACAATTTGACATATCTAAAAAGAAAACAATAATTTTTTTTTAGAAATTACACGAGCTATATATCTAATAAATAACTGCGCCACATAAAAGTGGGATCAGTATACCACAAAGAAAGTAAGAGTATATACTACACTATATGCATGCGGAATTCAATCCAATGCTTCTTATTAAGGAGAGACTTAAGGTATTTCAACTAGCTACTGGAGCTGGGCCTCAGTTACTAACAATATTTTTGTTATTAAAGATATATAACTATAAATCAGAAGAACACAACAAACGGCATATAACTTAGATGAAGATATACCAAACCCTACTTTTAAAAAGACTAGTATAGTTAACGTGTACTCGCACGTTAAAAACAATGATTATACTAAATAAATATTGATCCGTCCATTTACATTTTAGTTTACTTTTAACTGAAATAAAACCTATCTTATAATTTATTTTAAGCAATAATGTCAATTGAATGTCTCTTTAAATTTATATGTAGAAATTAAAGATCACATAAAAATGGTCATCATACTAATGCCGCTCTATACCACATAACCACATAGACGTTAGAATTTAGAATTTACTTGATATCAATCGCTTATTTTACTCAATTTTTTTGTTTAAATTATTCAATTGATTTATGCTATATTATATTTAGTCAACCCAAAATTCAGATCATCATGAGAAAATGTGTTATCCCAATTAAATTAATGTGTTTATTATACTTCTAAATACAATTAATTCAGGATATAATTATAAATTATAAAAACATATATTGTACTTAATTTATAATAATGGCTTATGGTATTTGGTTTTTATTTTTTATTACAAAAAAAATAAAATCATACGATGTTACAATGTTGTACTGATTGTATATTATCCTCTAGGATATCAGGGTTCGAGAATTTATATACATATCAGTCACGTGTAATTTGAAAGTTAATAATAAAAATTTCATAATTTTGTAAATTATTTTACTTACATATCTTAAATGTATGGATCATTCAATATAATACAAATATGAGTACTCAAATGTCATCTTCAGTAAGATAAAGTTCAAGATCAAATTTCATCCATGAGAAATTGAGAATGCTCTACAATATGCATGTTCCTCTAGGGGATTCATCATTAAATGTATGGATCGTTCAATATAATACAAATATGAGTACTCAAATGTCATCTTTAGTAAAATAAAGATCAAGATCAAATTTCATTCATGAGAAATTGAGAATGCTCTATAGTTAATTTTCTGCTATAAAAAAATATTTCTCAATTTATACTACAATATGTCTATTCCTCTAGGGAATTCATCATTATAAGTATGCTTATGATTTTCTTAATTCAAGTCCACAAAAGAAGGACAAAAAAAAAAAGAAAAAAATTGATGAGATCAATTATTTCTCAATTAAATTATTTCTCAATTTATACTACAATATGTCTGTTCCTCTAGATATCATAAACTATACATTTATATTGGTAAATATGTACCATATATAAAATAAAATATATTTAATTTGCTAGGAAACTAACCGATATGTAAGATATACTTTTACTCTAATAAACTATATTTTATTTATGAATATATAATACATTAATTTGTATTTAAAATGTATCAAAATTTACCTTGATTTCCCGAATAATAATAAAATATACAATTCATAACGATTGGATAATTCTTACAAAGTCGCAAGACGCTTTTCAAGATATTTTTCTTGAAAGAGTAAATCCTCATTTTTCTTAAAGCTTGATTTATCTTTTGTTTGTCTTTTTAAGCTTTCACCTTATTAAGAAACCAATGGCAACTAAGATTAGAAAACCAACTGCGAGGCTAGTTAACGAAGAAGAATTATTAGTAGAGGCAAATGCTAATATAACATTAGGATACATGGTAATATCAAATTTTGTCAAAAATTCACTTTTGACAAAAATTGGGTAAAATTGTACACTATTTGACCGAAATACCCTTGTAGAGTAGTGGGTTTGTACGATTATAATTCAAAAATATTAATTACACTGTTTTCTCTCTCTTCCCACTCATTCTCTTTCCCTCTATTCTCTCTCTTCCATTTTCCTTCCGCGATGCTTTCTCTTTTCTCCACATCTCCGCCACTCTCCGCCGTAAACCTTAATTCTCTCCGTATATCCGCCACTCTCCGTCATCAACAACCTCACTCCGTCGTCAACCTCCTCGATCAAGACCTATCTAGATGGCGTCGCGCACAAAGAAAATAAAAACTGCCGAAGCATCAAAGGAGAAACAAGGCGAAGCAGCAAAAGCAACGGCGACGAAGAATAAAACCACTGCTGCGACGACGAGCGAAGCAGCAGCAAACCCAACGGTGGCGAAGGCCAAAACACCGCGATGAAGAGAAAACCCGCCGCGACAAAAGGCAAAACTGCTATGACGAAGAGCACTTGACGCAACGAACCGCCTCTGCCTCCACCTCTGCCAACAGAAATGTCGCCGAAAGACACCGTAGAAAGATAAACGGACGAAGAGCAATCGCCTCCGCCGGAACAAGCCCAATCGTCGTTGCCGCCAGAAGAAGCCCAATCATCGCCGCCGCACGAGACCGAAAATGAGGAAACCACCGCCGAGGATGTCGAGGATCCATTTGCCGATTTACATATAAGTTTTCGTATTATTTAATTTGCAGAATGTAGATTTGAAAGTTATGGTGGTTGCATGTTCGATTATCACTTGATTTTTTTCGATTTCGCAGGTTTACTATGTTTTGAATGTCGATTGCGTACCTAGTTTGTTGAGTAGAATGTGAATTAGGGCACACACAAATTTGGGGGAAATTTGTACTAGGCGTACCGGTACGTTTGTGAAATACGAACCGCTACACACAGATCTACAATTTGTTTAATTGAGGATTGTTTGTTATTGATTTTATGAGATTATGCTTGATAAATTTTGCATTCGGTTGATTTGAATATGACATTTTATAATTAAAATTGGTACGATTTTGTAAATGCTTACCCAATTCCAAAACATATAAGTTGCAAATACATACCAAGATAACTAGTGTGTTCTAAGTACACTTGGTAAGCATTTGCAAATACGTACCAAGATAACTAGTGTGTTCCTAGTACACTTGGTACACATTGTCAAAAACGTACGGAGTGTACCAGTATTTCATTGTTTGCAAGTACGTATTTGCAAAAGCGTAACTACTTTACTAGTACACTCGGTACGTATTATCAAATACGTACCAAGTGTACTAGTAATTTGATTTTTTGCTAGTACTTAATTGCAAATGCGTACCTACATGACAAGTACATTAGGTACGCATTAGCAAAAACGTACCGAGTGCATCAGAAAACTTAGTACGTATTTGTAAAAGTTTACCACTTTTACCAAGCAGATTATGACTAAAAAGGAATAAAAATTACTTATTGAATTGTTTTTTGTCTTATTGCAGCACAACTTGACATATAAGAGGTTGGAACTCAACAACTTGAAAAACAAGACAATGACTCATGGTTATGAGTCACTTATTTCTGACATTGAAGGATGCCTCAATGCATGTGGCAACTCTGTCTTGGAGAAGCTGAAGCAGTCCTGCTTGGGGCACTTCATGGAAATGCAGGACTACAACACCTGATCGGGGAAGGCCATACACTGGATGGTGCTCCGTCAGGTGGAGTCATTCCCCGAGTATGATGAATCAACTGTTTGGTTCATGGTTGACAAGAAGCTCTTGTGCTTCTCCAAGTATGAATTTGCTTTGGTGAGTGGGCTGAGATTTGGCCCTGCTGAATTTAACCCACACGCCAACCACACTATACCGCGATCCTCCCTCTACACCTGACTCTTTGCCAATGAAATGGTGACTCCTGCAGAGGTGTGGACACCATTTGTGAACCGAAAGTTCTTGCGCAACAAATCTGTTTTCAAACTCAGCAACGAGGACAACTTGAAGTTGGCCAAACTTCTGTTGGCAATGTCGTACGTCTTAGGCTATGAGAATGCAAGGAAAAAAATTCCAGACTGGGTGTGAGTCTTGGTCGAGGATGAGGAAGCTTGGGAAAAATTCCCATAAGGCAATTTCTCGTTTCAGATGGTTGTCGATTATTTTAAAACAATCGATATAGAAGATAAAAAAAAAACAAATCCGCCATCGCTTACCACATTCGAGGCTGCAGTTTCGCTTTATTGGTAAGTTCAAGAGTGGTAAATTTGGTACGCCTTGGAAAATTTGGTACGATTTTTTAATTACGTATCAAACGTAACGGTTTGATACTGGTAAACTCGGTACGCATTTACAAAATCGTACCAAATTTTCATTTTCAAATTTTTCATCGTAAGTTAAATTTTTCATCTTCAAATATCAAAGTTTACATGTTTAATACGTACAATTTTGTCAATGCGTACCAGGTGTAACAGGTAATTCTTGGTAAATTCGGTACGATTTGTTAAATCACATACCAGATGTACCATTTTGTAAGTACGATTTTGTCAATGCGTACCAGGTGTACCAGTGTAGAATTGATAAACTTGGTACGATTTTATCAATGTGTACTAAGTGTACCATTTTGTACGGGTAAACTCGGTACGATTTTGCAATGCGTACCAAGTGTACCAGTGTTGTATTGGTAAGCTCGGTACGATTTTGTCAATACGTACCAGGTGTACCATTTTTCAATTGGTAAACTCGGTACGATATTGTCAATGCGTACCAAATTTAATTAATCTAATATTCATTGAAAACAGGAGGAATGTCGGAGCCTTTTGTGGTGCGGAAAAAAGCTTTTTCCAGTATATCATGGATCTAACAGGCCAGCTGGACATAGAACACATTGAGGCTTACCTTATTGTTCTCGTGGCAAATCCTACAATGGCCGGATTGGGAGAAGTTGGCCCGAAGATTGTTGTGACGTCTTGCTATTTTATGGTAAATTCAATCATTTAGACTTATTTCAATTGTTTACAGTAATACTTCTACACAGATAACATATATATATATATATTTCTTACACTTATTTGTAGGAAACGGTGGAGAATGTATTTGACTCGGTCAACCAATCTAAGAGAGTCAATCCTTTTGATCTGTACAATCACAAGATATTTAACCCGAATGTTGAAGAGGTCTTCCCCGAAGAAGAAATTAATAGGTTGCTCCTGTTTGCCGAAAGAGTTCAGCCAGCTTTGGGGGAGAACATGAAACATTGGGTTGACTGTGACAAGGTACGATTTTATTAATACGTAACAATACATTGTGGTACAATCGGTACGCATTGCTAAAATCGTATTAGTTTTACCAAATACATGTATGGTAAATACGGTACGATATTACAATTGCATACCGAGTGTACCTAGTTTGGCGGTACGCATTTACAATAACGTACCGTGATTTCTTAAATTTGTGGTACGTATTTACAATAACATACCATGTTTTATTTTGTTTTTAAGTAGTTGCATTGTGCTTTTATAAGGATCACTGGGGTACCGTGTGGGTAGATCTGAAAAAGCAGAAGAAACTCTCTATGATTCGAAAGAACATACATTCGAAGACCACCATTTCGATAATCGACGAGATCTATTTCTGTCAATGACAAGAACGATGCCACAAATATGAAGGTTATTGAATATTACAACGAGCATCGCATAAAAGACCCACAATTCTGCCAGTGGTAATTATGGTTTCCTCCAAAGAAGGGCTAAAAGAGAAACAAATTCCAGCAAGATAACGGATATGATTGTGGCATCTATGCGCTCAAATATGTCGAACAACTCATCTCAAAAAATCCAATGTGAAGAAGTTTGGAAGAGCCACAAGACCGGGAGCAGTACCGAGACCACATAGCAAGGACTATTTATGCCCACAACACGGAGGAAGTGACTCCGACAGTCCTCATGGATTTGGATGGAGGCAACGAATGAACATTGAAGTGGTGTTAGTATTTTGTGGATGCTAGATAGTATTTTGTGAATGCATAAACATCAGTATATTTTGAATGTGTATCTCGGATAACTATTAGCATATGCTACTGATACTATGTATATTTTGATCTTTATTGGTATTATGCATAAGATAACTATGTACTTGCATTATGGTACGCACGGTACGCAAATGTAATTTCGTTACAGTTTTTCTAGTGCGCAAGGTAAGCAATTAAACAAAACATACCAAGATTTACTTACCTATCTGTTACAATATATGTAAAACGTACCAATATTTACAATAATATTTGATACAAAATTCATAAAAAGGTCAAAAATTCAAACAAAAATCATGATAAACAATACACATCTAATAGAATTCAATAAATCTCCAATTATCAACCAAATCTATGTAGATCTTGACATGTTTGGCGAGTATGATCCGCAACACCATAAATACCACATTTCTTGGTTTTGCGGGTTCTCATTTTGATGCTTGGTTGGTTGCTACTCTCCTTTTCTTCCGGGTTAATAAAGCGGCGTCTTAGAGGGCATGTACTCATCTAATGACCTTTCTCATGACACCACAAACACCCTCGACTGCGTTTGTTATGAGATCCAGTGGGAATCCTCTTTGTACGCGGTCATCCAGCTTGCTTAGGTTCCTTGGGTGTAAGAACAATTCTTAAAGCAACATTTGGTGGGACACACCATAAATTTTTATCCGCAATAGGCATCACATCATCAACATAAATCTCATGCCACGTCGTAGTAGAATAATATTCATGCACATATGACACTGGAGATTCCTTTTTAAACCTAAAAATGTGTAAAAAACTAATACTTCGTCGAAGGAAAACATGGTACGTAATTATAACTTCGTACCAGGTGTACCACATCAGAACTTGGACACTTGGTACGCATTGGGTAATGCATACCAACGTACCAAGTTCTGATAAACAAATTTGGTACGCAATTGTAAATGCGTACCAGGTGTACCGCATCCGAACTTGGTACGCCGATACGTTTTTAGTCAAAGCATACCGGCGTACGAAGTTTTGATGAGAAAACATGGTACGTAATTGTAACTACGTACCAAGTGTACCACATGAGAACTTCCTATGCAGGTACGCATTGATCAAAGCGTACTTGCGTACCAAGTTTTCATGCGGTACACTTAGTACGCATTTACAACTGCATACCAGGTGTACTAAGAAGTTTTGGCAAAATAGATACGAATATGCAATTAATCCCAAAACATAAAACTTCAACTTCAACTTTACCTGATTGCTACTGCAGCGTGAGAGCAAGGTATTAAGTCCAGATTACATGCCCGACATGAACACTTCATGGAAGCAACATCAACAACATTGCTCTTTACTCTAGAAATGACATTAAACTCAGTATCAGATATCGGTTCAACTCTCATCACGTGCCGTGTCTCGACAGCTATACCTAATTTCCTTGTTACGTATACCGATAATTCTTCATTTCTAGATCCAGATTTTGTGCGCCGCTGGAAGAACCAAGATTGGATAAGATTACGACAGTATTCTAGAAGAGAACATGTCGGAAGTTTTCTAGCTCACCGAAGTCTTGAATTCATATTCTCTACAGCGTTGGATGTACCAAACCAAAACTTCCGCACGGGGCATATTGCAACAGACCATCTGCTCGGACCAATACTCATAAGCTTTTTATAGCCACCACGAGAGGCCTCCTTCAAATTGTTCATGTACTTCTCATAATCCTGTACTTTGTAAGCATTGGCAGCAAGATGAAATAGATCAGTCACAACGGTACCCCAAGTCTTCAGGTTACCCTGTATATGAAACGTACAAAGACCATAAGGGATGCTAGGATAAACTCGATCAATAGCATTCTTGATGCTCAGATGCTGATCAGAAACTATCATAAAATCCGGGGGCAACCAAACGTCCGCCGCACGTGCTCCAAAAACCACGACCAAGATGAAGTATCCTCCACATCACCAATGCCAAATGCTAATGGAACAATCTATTCATTAACATCCTTCGTAGCTGCGACAAACAAAATACCATTGTATTTCCTTTTTTTAAGTGTGTGCCGTCAATGACAATCAGGGGCCGACATGCACGAAAAGCTCTTATACACGAAGAGAGAGCAAAGTAACAATATTGAAACAAACCGTCTGGACATGTCTGAAGGTCCACAATTGAACCTAGATTCATCTGCTCCAACATGTATAAAAACTTGAGAATCATCTGAAAAAATTTATCTAAATTAATACAAATAAACACTGAAAGTACACTAGGCAAACATGGTACGCTTTTGAAAAAACCGAATGTAACAGTAATATAGTTGCAAACTAGGTGCGCATTTAAAAAAACGTACTGAGTGTACCAAGACAATCGGTAAAACTTGATACGTTTTTAGAAATACGTAACAACATACTATAATAACTATTGTACACTAGGTACGTAATGGTAATTTCGTACCAAGTTTGCAAGTGTATTACCGGTACACTGAGTACAATTTTGTAAAATCGTGTCAGGTATACCGGTAATACAGTCACAAACCTGGTACGAAATTTGAAAATCGCACCACGCGAACCAAGATTACCAATAATAATTAGGCGACAATAATATAGAAAAGGATAGAGAAACCTGAAATGAATTATCGGCATCGCCAAATGAGATTTCCAGAGCATGGTGCTTACCAGTCAAAGCAGTAGAATATTTTACATTCACACCAAATTCCCTTCGTATCTGTAATTGAATATCCTTTGGCCTAAGACACGAACCATCTTCCCCAAAATTGGGCCAAGGTGTGCAACAACAACTCTAGATGAAACCTTAGGATCAGGGTGATATCTCAAATCATCCACACAAGAGTGATGAGTGAAGAGATTGATACGCCACAAATTAGATACTGCACTTGCTCGCATCTCAAACTCACATCATTCTACCAGTTTGCATCTCACATGGTAGTAAACCTTGTTTGATCGAATCGTTTTACACTCGAGATGCTTTTTCATGTGATATAAACCAAGAGCTGATTTCATTTTCTTCTTTCCGACAAAAGTGTCACCCTGAACAAGCTCATCCACACGCACAACCGGCGCCGCTACTTCTTCCGATGGAAGAGATGCTTGCTGGGGTGCACCAAGAATAACCCATAAACGTTGTCCTACACTACTTTCATTACCCACATCGCTATTACCATCCACATTGCTATTACCAACATCATGGTCATCATTCTTACCAATGCCATCAAAACCCAACTCATCACAAGCAATATCAAAATTGTTCTGGTCTTCATTCTGCACACCACCATCAATTAAAGGACTCATCCTATTATGAGATTCATCAATCGTGGGAGAAACAGTCACATATACAGTAGGAAACTCCAACACATCCATCAAATACGACAACTCGAAATCATCTGTAATCTCCATCCTCATAGTTTCACCACTAGGAGACTGCATTAAACCATCTATATCAAACATATACATACTCTTATCCTTCTTCATTCGAACTTCAAGTTTTGCTAATAAAAATTCAAAGCTTATACTACTAGGCGATATAGGAATATACTCTCTCCTACCACCCTCATAAATGTTCTCTTTCCAGTATCCTCCATGCGCAACCACTAAAGAAGATGGTCTTACCTGCATTATAATATATAGATGAAACCTGGTACGCTTAATTAATACGTACTACGTACCAAGTAAACTTGGTACGCATTAATAAATGCGTACTGCGTACCCAATAAACTTGGTACGCATTCAAAAATACGTACTGTATACCAAGTAAACGTAGTACGTACTGGTAAATACGTACTGTGTACCAAGAAAACAAATTAAGGTACGTCGTACGTATTTATCAATACGTACTGCGTACCAAGTGAACTTGGTACGCATCAGTACGCAATTTTTAAAACGTACCAACTTTAAACCATAAATCGAAATCGAAAATCAGAATTCAGTCGCCGGAAAATTACCTCTATAGCTTTAACGCCACAACCAAACATCGCCGGAAAATTACAATCGAACACACGTAACACTTTCTAAACGAATATCCAAGCATAAATCACAGGAAAATCGCAACAAATTTGCAGAAAAATAAAAAAACCAAAATCAGCAAAATATCAGCCTCTTCTACGGTGAAATTGCAGCAAAAACGCAAGAGAGAGAGGACGACGACGATGACGAAGCAACGGAGACGACGGAGACGAAAATCGACAACCAATGAGAGGAATCGACGACGAGCTGAGGGAGGAAGAAGAGAGAAAAAAAATAGAGAGAGAAAGAAACACGTGAGGTGAGGGAAGAAGAGAGAAAAAAAAATAGAGAAAGAAACACGTATGTGAGGTGAGGGAAGAAGAGAGAGAAAAAAGAGAAGAAAATAAAAGTAAAAAAGTAGGAGATAGATTGTCAAAAGATGGAATAAAGTAGAAAAAATAAGGGTATAAATGCCCAAAAAGTAAACATATAACAAAAAATTGATAAAATTTGAAGAAGTGATCTTTTTGATATTACCATTAGGCTAATGACGTATGAGTGCATTTCCTCTTATTAATACACAAAAGAACTTATATATTAAATCAAATATATTAGGTAAAAGCTAATTTGTTATATGATGACAAGTTTGTACGTGTAAAAACATGAAATTAAAGAGTTCATATTATCATCTATCAAAATTATTAAATTAGGTAAAAGTTAATTTTTTATAAGGTATAAGTTTAATTCCTAATTAAACTAGTTTATACATGTAAAAATATGAAATTAAAGAGTCCATATTATCATCTATCGAAATAATTAAATTAGGTAAAAGCTATTTTTTTGTAAGGTATAAGTTTAACTCCTAATTAAATTATATATTTCTTATAATTACAATATATTGTTTTACTTTATAGTGATTACTTTAAATATATATTAAGGATATTTTAGGCAAACCAAATTTTATAAAACAAGGTTATTTTTATATTAGTATAGTATATATATAAGCTGTTATGTGCCCATATTTATAATACAAGTTTTTTATTGAAATATGAACACAGCTCGAAGACAAAAAGAAGAAGAAATGTGCACAATATAGATAGAAATGCAGGTGCTTGGAAGCGGCTATAAACTGAGAATTTGCTTACAATGACAAAACTACACTTAATAATATAGTTAGGATTGGGGATTTTCAACCTCAATAATGGGATCCAGGGCATTAGTTAGTTGTACATATATATGGTTTGAACTCTTTTATCGTTCGTTATTGATGACTTGA
The DNA here is from genome assembly GCA_029490685.1 of Schizonepeta tenuifolia. Lineage (NCBI taxonomy): Eukaryota > Viridiplantae > Streptophyta > Magnoliopsida > Lamiales > Lamiaceae > Schizonepeta > Schizonepeta tenuifolia. Next base: position 65,705,988 of record CM055957.1, on the reverse strand, counting down.
TGGATTCAAAGTTAAATATAGGGCATTACAGTTTTTTTGGCAAATTCTTGGGTGAGATCGAGTCGACCCGGTCTCTCAATGTGAAACTAGGTCGGATCGGGGTCGGATCCGTGTCAACCTGTCGACTTTCCGAATTTTTTTTCGATTTTTTTACGGTCAGATGGTATGCACTCCAACGTGTAGTGCGATGCATCATTACTCATTAAGCCCCATTTTTGGGGCATGAAAAGGGATTCGCTTAATTGAATCCATTACTTATTGTTTGGTTTGGGTGGTGTGTTAATCCTTACCCTTACTTGAGGGTAACCCAAACCTCCAATATGTTACTCTTCAAACTAAAGGAGTAACAAAATCTAAGTGTATTCAGATGTACCATTTTTTTATTTTATTAATATTCATTTTCACTTTTTTTTAGATGCACAACCATGTGTAATGAGATGCACCACACTGTGTAATGAGATGCATCACATGCAACATAAAATGAGATGCACCACACAGTGTAATGAGATGCACCGCACTTTATTATTTAAAAAAAAAGAAATTGGGCGCGTGCACAATACGCGCTGCACGTGGGAGGCGCGCGTGTCGTGCAAGCGTCAGTCGCACACTGTGAGACGCGTTGCACCAGAGTGTAACTCTAGTAATTTTTACGGAGGAAATATAGCGCATTAGTTAGTTGGAATTTTATCCTTTTTAATCGATTCATTGTCAAATCATTATTTTATCTTTAAATTGTGATTTTTACTTACATCTATACATATATAATTATAAATAATTGATAGGACCGGCCTCATCTTGGACTTGATCCGAGGCCCAACCTAATTGGGCCTGTACATTAAGCTCGGCCCAAGGAGCTCGGCCCAGACGAATTACTAGCTGCCTTGAAGACCAACTAACGAAACCTTACCTTGGAGAGGAAGGAATCCTATTATGAAGGAAATTCGGATATGCATGAAGAATCCTAGTAGGATTAGGGCTCAATTCAAGGCCTATATATAGATGTTAGATTAGAAGTGTAAATACGTTCAAATACTCATTGTACTCTCAAGCAATAAAGACTAGATATTCTCTCCCGTGGACGTAGATCACATTGATCGAACCACGTAAATCCTTGTGTCGTCGCATTATTATTATTTTCTGCTATCTCTGCAAACCCTAGATCTATCATTGTCGCCGTCTGTGGGAAATCGATCGACGGTTCTTTAGTAGCAGAACGATGATGGTAACGCGATCACAAAGCGTGCGGGAGGACCAAAGCCAACATGGGAATCCCAACGAAGCAGAAAGTCGCCCCACAAACAAGGGCAATCGCCAGAAGGGCAATTCGGTCCCAAAGGAGGGACACAACAATAACCCCATAGAAGAGGATCCATTCGAAGGGATGCCCGAGCTAGAGGACATCACTCAGAAGGGTCCACAGAAATCAGGATCGAAAAAGGAAGAGGATTTTCTCGATGACTTCGACCTCGCTACCACCTATGCAGCAACTGAATTCGCTAGAGCGAATAAGAAGAGCTTCAAAAGCTTCCTCACGACAGCTCGGATGCCCTCAATACCCGAAGCTAGGGAGAGTTCCACGCGGAAGTCTATGCCCAAAACTCCTCACCACTCCAAGACGCAGGAGCCCGAGCTGAGGGGAAAGTACGACACACGACGAAGTCCACCCCGCCACCGGAGCTCCAGTCCACGTCGGAATCCCAGGCGACACCATCTCCCAAGGCATCGGAGCCCCAGCAGGTGCCGAACTCCGAGCTATTCCAGGAGCCACAGCCCTCATGAACATCGACATCGACGGGACAGGGGTCCAACCCGACTTGTCAGCCCGTTCACCGACGAACTGCTCGACATCAAGCTTCCTGCGGCATATAAGTTGCCCAACATACCCCCCTACAATGGGCTGGAGGATCCCCTCAATTTCCTAACGCGTTTCAAGTACATCATGCACAACTAGGGCCTTAAAGAAGAACACATGTGCAAGCTATTCTCCGAGATGCTGGTCGACTACGCCCGAGCTTGGTTCGACGGCCTGCCGACTGGCAGTATAGGGTCCTGGGTCTACCTCGAAGGAATCTTTAAACAAAGATTCCTTATGAAGGTCCAGGCTCGCCGAGACACGGCCTATCTCCTGTCCGTAAAGCAAAAAGATAAAGAGACTATAAGGGAGTACGCCTCCCGATTTATGCAAGAAAGCTTGAAAGTCGATAAAATCGACGATGTTTTCCTCATCTCGGCTTTTCGAAACGGGGTCGCTCCCGGGTCCCTGAACCAGGAGCTTGCTAAACAGAAGCCCGAGACGGCCCAGGAGATATGGAGAATTGTATACCAGTTCGCGGATGGCCAAGATGCGGACCGGTTGAAGCGAGAAGAAACCGAGAAGAAGAGGGCTGAAGTTGATCGGGACCGGAATGATCGTGATCGGAGAAGTGCTCACGAACGTCTTCAGCGAGGACCCATCCAATCCCGGCTCGGACCTGGACCTATCCAGTCCCGGCTCGGATCGCGAACGGGATCAGAGCAATCTCAACGACCTCCTTTTGTGAAAAACAAATGCGGAGATCTTCGCACTTCATGAGGACTGGTTCACCAGACCACGCCCCATGTCGGGGTCAAAACCTCGAGATAAAAACAAGCACTGCTCCTTCCACGACGACCACGGGCACCACACGGAAGACTGCCGCGACCTCGCAGAAGAGATAGAGAGGTTAGCCCATGAAGGAGCCCTGAAGAAATACGAGGCCGGGGGAAGGAAAAACAAAAGGGGGAAGCGAAAAGGCGGACAGGGTCGTTGTGCTCCAGATAATAAGCGAGCTAAAATCAATCATGATGAGGAGGATGACGACCCTCAGTGCGGCGTGCCACAATACGACGGGGTGGTGTCGACCATCTCCGGGCTAACCCCAGGCATGACAAAAACTAAGCTGAGGTCAGAAGCTCGCAGACCACCAATTCCGTCGGAAGAGGAGCAGACAAAAAAGAGGTTCAAGAAAAGTGAAACCGTCACATTCTCCGAGGATGATCCTGTACCTACAGCTACACCCCATAATGACGCACTGGTGATACAGGTCGGAGTAGCCAATAAGATGGTCCACCGTGTATTTGTTGATGGTGGGGCCAGCGTCAGTATCATCTTCCAACATTGCTTGGATAGGATGGGACTAGACTCAGCTCGGGTTAACGCCGCACCCCTGCCCTTCAAGAGCTTTACACAGCATGAGACGCGACCTGAAGGGATAATCGCGCTTGACGTCGCCATTGGCAGCCCGCCAACCAGCGTTAACAAACTAATCCACTTCTACGTGGTCAAAGCGAACTCCCCCTACAACATCATATTAGGTCGGGATTGGCTGAATGCGGTCAGAGCCATCATCTCGTCATACCACTTGTTACTGAAGATCCCGACCTCGGGCGGAATCCTAACTGTCCGAGGCGACTAGAAAAAGGCCAAGGAGTGCATGCAAGTTGCTCTTCGAGGTCAACCGCAAGCATAGCAATCAAAGTATCCCGAGGAGTTGGAAGAGACGACGCCGATTTCAGACACCTCGGCGGAACAAGTCCTCTTATCCGAAGAAGACCATGCAAAAGTTGTCAAGGTCGGCTTTGCAGGGGGACCCCAGACCCGCCTGCAGTTAATCCAGCTCCTTAGGGAATATCAAGACGTCTTTGCTTGGTCGTCAACGGACATGACGGGGGTATCCTCGGACATCATTACGCACAAACTCAACATCGACCCGAGCTCCACCCCAGTTAAGCAGAAGAGGAGAACATTCGCTGCCGAACGAAATCAGGTGATCTACGATGAGGTGCAGCAATGGTTGAAGGCGGGGCTCCTATTCGAGGTCAAATACCCAATTTGGCTATCTAACTCGGTGGTAGTCAAGAAAGCAGGAGGAGGGGAATAGAGGATGTGTGTGGATTATACCGACCTCAATAAAGCTTGCCCAAAGGACTGCTACCCCCTCCCCAACATCGACGAGAAGGTTGAATCCTTAGTGGGATACGAGGTATTCAGCTTTCTTGACCTTTACAAGGGGTACTATCAAGTACTAATGGATGAGGGAGATGCGATCATGACAGCTTTCGCCACGAGCTTTGGTGTCTTCGCATTCAAATACATGCCCTTTGGATTAAAGAATGTCGGAGCGACTTACCAACGAATGGTCGACTTCCTCTTCCGAGATCACATCGGCAAGATTGTCGAAGTGTATGTAGATGACATTGTCGTCAAAAGCAAGGAAAAGGCTTCAGCAGTGGACGATCTACGAGCGACGCTTAACGTGCTAAGGCAGGCGAACCTCAAGCTGAACCCCAAGAAGTGCACTTTCAACGTGCGATCTGGGAAATTTCTAGGGTGCTGGATCTCGCCAGAAGGTCTCAAAGCCAACCCGTTGAAAATCAAAGCCGTGCAGGAAATGAAAGTACCCCGAACTATTCGCGACGTGCATAGGTTGACAGGCTGCATAACCGCGCTAAGCCGTTTTCTCTCAAAAGCTGCCGAGAAACAACTTCCGTTCTTCAAAATTCTTAAGAAGGCACCGGAATTTGGATGGGGACCAGAGCACGAGCTAGCTTTCGAGGAGCTCAAGCGCCATCTAAGTGACTTACCAACTTTGTCAGTCCCCAAAAAGGAAGAATCCCCCTACCTATACCTCGCAGCATCGGAGGAAGCAGTAAGCGCGGTGTTGGTCCGAGATGAAGGAGATCGACAGCTACCTGTGTACTTCGTCAGCAGAGTCCTAAAAGACCCGGAGACAAGGTATCAACCTCTCGAGAAGGTCGCTCTAGCCCTAGTAAATGCAGCTCGGCGCCTAAAACCTTATTTCCAAGCTCACCCAATACAAGTTTTGACCGACCTACCACTCCGGCAAGTCCTTACTAAACCGGAAGCTTCAGGAAGGATCGCGAAATGGTCAATCGAGCTCGGAGAGCACTCCATATCATTCGGTCCCCGCCGAGCTATAAAAAGGCAAGCTTTGGCAGATTTCCTCGCGGAAGCTCAATACAATGTCATCGACGAGCCAAAAAAGTCTGGAGCCAAAATCGAACTTCAAGAAATCCCAGAGAAGACACCCCCGAACTGCTGGGAGATGTACGTGGATGGAGCCTCGGGGAAGAAAGGAAACGGAGCTGGCATACTCCTAATCAGCCCGGAAAAAAAGGAGCTGACATACTCGCTGCGATTCGAGTTTCCCACTACGAACAACGAAGTGGAATATGAAGCTCTTATTGCCGGACTACGTCTCGCCCAAACCCTCCAGGTACGAGCTATCCAAACCTACTGTGATTCCCAAGTAGTGGTCAACCACGTGCTGGGAAAGTATGAAGCGAGGAGTGAGAAGCTGAAGAAATACCTGGAGAAAGTCAAGCTCCTAGAACAATCCTTCCAGTTCTTCAGAATAGTTCGCATTCCCCGAAGCCAAAATACCCGAGCTGACGAGCTAAGTAAGCTGGCGAACTAAACTGGCTCAACTCTAGTAGAAGAAGTCCGGAATCGAAGTATAGAAGAGGCGGAAGTCAATGCAATCGAAGAGGACGACCGGAATTGGATGACGCCTCTAAAAAGATATTTGGAGAGCGGGGAAATTCCCGAGGACAAAGCGGAAGCCAGAAAAATCCTAGCTAGATCCACGCAGTACATCCTCGAAGGAGGAATCCTTTATCGAAAGTCATATTTACAGCCTCTCCTAAAGTGCGTGGGACCAAGGGAAGCGGACTACGCACTAAATGAAGTGCACACTGGATCGTGCGGAAGTCACATCGGAGCTCGGATGCTAGCACATAAAATCATGCGGTGGGGGTACTATTGGCCAACAATGGCGAAAGATACGGAAGAATTCGTGAGAAAATGCCTGAAATGCCAGCTGCATGCCAAGGTGACGAGGGTACCCCAGACCGACATCTCTACTATACAGAGCCCGTGGCCATTTGTGGAATGGGGCATTGACATCGTAGGACCCTTCTACCCGACCCCTAAACAAAAACGGTTTCTAATAGTTGCAGTCGACTACTTTACCAAGTGGGTCGAAGCCGAACCTTCCACAAAAGTCACAAGTGAGAAAGCCGTCGACTTCGTTTGGAAGAATATCGTGTGCCGGTTTGGAGTTCCAAGAGTCCTCATCTCGGACAAAGGGACGCAATTTACGAGCAGAGCATTCCAAGAATTTTGTGAAGGACTCAATATCCAGCAAAATTTCACCTCGGTCCACCGACCTCAAACTAATGGACAGGCCGAGGTCACCAACAGAACAATAGTGAACGGACTCAAGACCCGCCTAGAGAAGGATAAAACGGAATGGATCTACAACCTCCAGAACGTCCTATGGTCGTACAGGACTACACCCAGAACTTCAACGGGAGAAACCCCGTACCGTTTAGTATACGGGTCAGAAGCGGTCATACCCGTAGAGATCGGGGCACCAAGCCCCCGCACCATCAATTTCTCAGCCGAAGCTAATGAAGAGCAACGCCGAACCGACCTGGACTTACTCGAGGAAAAGCGGGAACTGGCTAGCATAAAAGAAGTTCGGTATAAGCAACAGATGACCCGATATTACAACCAAAGGGTCAAACCCCAGCAGTTCCAGGTCGGTGATCTTGTGCTTAGAAACAATGAAGTAAGCCATTCTGAGAAGCTCGGCAAACTTGAAGCCACGTGGGAAGGGCCCTATAGAGTACACGAAGTTCTCGTTAAAGGAGCCTACAAAATCGCCTACCTTTCGGGCGAGCTGATACCCAGAACGTGGCACATCGCCCACCTAAAGAGATTCTTCGTATAAGCAGCGAGTCTTGCATATAGAGTCTTTAAATTTTTTTTTCTTCTTGTTTGTTTTTTCTTTTCGAGTCTTAATGTTTTGTTTTTAATGAGCTCGTCAAAACCTTTATTTGTTTTGATCTTTCTTTAAATAAAGTTTCTTTTAGTTTTGCATATTTTCGTGTCTTTTAGTTTGCTTATACGAAGTATCCAGAAAATGAAGTCCCCTCATAAGGACGAACTAAAGTTCCCTTCCGAGGTTAGTGATGACCCGACATGGGGCAATTATATCCTAAGAAATGCGCAAAGGAAATCCTTTTCGAGGTCCGAGCTCGTCTCCGTCCAAAAAGGAAGATTTCACGAGGTCCGAGTCAAACTCCCTCGTCAAAAAAAAAAAAAAAATCTCAACTGGGGTCGGAACCAAGTTCCCCCGGGAGACTCATACTACGAGGTCTGAACCATGGTTCCCTTGTCATACAGAGAGGTCCGAGTTCGACTCCCTCCAAAAAAAAAAACAAAAAAAAAAAAAACACGAATGAACCAAGGAGGCATTCCTCACCGAAGAATAGGAAGTTCATAAAACACAATATATATTACTTTATTTTTGACTAACATTGTATGTACATAAATTACAGGAAGAACCGAGCTAATCTACGAAGGGGGATTTGGCCTACTAAAGTTGAGCCATTGCTCTTCGAATGAAGTAGGTCCCAGAAGGTCGTCGATGGAAATTCGACCTCGTCCCCGACCTCGATTTCTTCCAGAAGAAAAACTCCGACCTCGCGACGCAGCCGAACTCCGACCCGCAGCCCGGCCACCTCTGCTCGGTCTGGCCTGGCGTCCCCGAGAAGCAGCTCTCACCTCGCGAGCAGGCATAGTCCGAGAAGACGACGGAGCAGACTCGTCCGCACTATTGGACAGGAATGCACGAAGTTTCGGACGACGGGATAGCACGCATTTATACATGTTCGCGCTTTCTTTGAGCATCTCACGAGCCCCTTGAAGCTCAAAAGACTCGGGGCCGCATGCTGTTTTAAAATCGAGATACTGTTCCAACAGTTCCTTCGTCTTCAGTTCCGCCTCGGAGATGGTAATACCGCCATTGCGACGGATGATATCCTCATACTCAGCATGCTCCTCGACGATCTTCTCATGGTCCTCCAGCACGCGCCCAGCTCTACCTCGAGCAACTTCCAACTCTTCCTCCGCCTGAAGAAGCTTGGCCTGAAGTAAATCGGCGCTCTCTTGACAAGCGACCTGCTTGACCTCAGCCTCCGTGCAGAGCGACTCAAACTTCCCCTGCCATTCCTCCAGCTCGGATTCTTTTAACCTCAACAGAGCACACTTTTCATCAAAAAGTGACTCAGCTCGGTGACATCTCTCCATCCATAGCCGAGCTAGGGATCGTTGTTCAGACAGATCTTGAGAAAGAAGACTCATTTGCTTGCGTAAAGAAAGAATATCAGGAGAATCCAAAGTCTACACACACAAGGAAATGCAAAATTTGTTTATTCAAGAAGGTCCGAGTACATAATTACATATAAAAAAAAAAGATCTAAGGAGCGTCGACCTCCTTGTCTTGAAGAGGTGGCTGCCCGGAGTGGGGGCCCTGCGAAGAACCATCAGCGCTAGCATCCTTCGGATCCTCTTCATCAGCCGCGGCCTCGCGCTCCTCTTCCTCCTTGTCTTCTCCTCCTCGTCGGGAAGAGAATCGAAGACTGCGTCGAGGGCGGGGTCCCGATCTGCCGAGCAGGCAGCAATCTGCTCGGCAGATAGGAGCACGGACGAGCTGGCGAGGTCGTCCAAAACAGGCAGCTGCCCGAGGTAACGTCGGATCACTTTGGCGTACTCGCAATAGAGAGCCTCATCCTCCAGACGCTCGTAACCATATTTGGAGACGTCCAGGTCGGGGAAATCCCTGGCGGCCTCCTCTAAAGCACTCAAGGCGTGGTTTCCATTGATAAGCCCAGCCAACTCATTGGCTAGGCCGGAGAAACTATCCGACAGTAGAAGCCTCTTTGTGTAGGCCCGCAGGATCTCGCCTTGACAGGCTGCCAGCTTGGCCTCCCTGTCCTTGGCCGCACTCAGCTCGGCCTCAACCCTTTTCCGAGCTTCCTCGGCCTCCGTCTCGGCCTTCGCGAGCTGAGCGGCCAGCTCGGACTTGATGGTCTTCACCTCCTCCCGGGACTTGGCCAACTCCCCCTCAGCCTTCTTCAGCTTGGTTGCAGTCGACATCAGCTTCTCCGAGTACTGACTTTTTTCGTCCTTGTGCTTCGCTGACATCTCCCCGACGCCACTCTTGAGCCAGGCCATGAACATATCAATGCCCTGCGAGAAGGAATGCAGTTAGCTACACATAAGCAAGAATTACAGAAAATTAAGTAACAAATAGTCACCTCGGGAAAAGGCAAACTCCCCAACTGAGCTGGAGGAGCAGCCGGGCTCGCGTCACTGCCCGAAATGTCGACAATCTCCACGTCGACCCTAGATTTTTTGAGGGATGGACTGCCGGAAGGAGAGAGAATGCCCGTCGCAGCAGGACCTACTACCTCGGTTCGCTGAACCGAGCCAGAGGATCCTCCGAGCGGACCCTGGTCCAGTAAGGACGCAGATCGTCCTGACGACCTCGCCCTCTTGCCCCCGCGAGCTGCGGTCTTGGCATCAGTTCCCTGCTTCCCAAACTTCACTGCAAACGCAAGGCAAGTAAAGGGGTTAGACGACGGATCAACGAACAAAACAATCCTAACAGCACTAGCGGGGCCTCACCCGTTGCGGGATCCACCATACTCTGGGGCTCAAACGGGCTTAACCCCGCTTCAGCTAGCGAGTCTTCGTTGTAGCTCTCCTCGAACGGGCCACAACTCGCTATCGCCCTCGCAACACTCTCCAAACCCTCATCCACCTCGTCTGTCACCCAAGCGCGAGGCTTGCCCAACCTCCACATCAGGTCGACTAAGCTATCATGCCGACAAAAAAAGAATTTCCTATGCCACTTCTCCACCTTATTCAGAGTTCTCCCTTTAAACTCAGTGCGAGCAGTAGCATAGTACCAGCCCGCAGATGCTTTGAAGGCAAAGAGCTCGTGGATGAGCTCGGCAGATAATGGGTAGTTGTGCCGGATAGCTACTACGCCTAGGTCGGCAAACTGTCTAAAGGCGTTCGGTGTTATCTGCCCCAAGGCTAACCCGAGCTTCCTTTGAAGCTCAGCAAAAGGCGCAGGAAGAGGTAGACGAAGGCCGGAGTGCAGGCTGTCCTCGTAAACCGTGACAAACCCCATAGGTGGCGAGCACGCCCTATCCTCCGGACGAGGCTCTATAAGTTCAACGTCTAGGGGGAAATTATAGGATTGGGCAAGAAATTTTATCCTAGACTCGTCTAGGATGGAAGAATATTCGGCTACCTTCCCCTCTACGCAGTGGGGCACAACTAAAGCCTCAACAGTCGGGGTGGGGGATCCTAATGAAAAAATTCTGAAATTAACCCTTCCGCCGGCGGAATCGGCCGGAGGACATTCGCTATCGCTACTAGATTGAGAGTTGCGAGAATGGGAAGCCATACTTACTTGTAAAAATAGTCGGTCGGACAAACGGTTCGCATATGTAAAAAAAAGACCAAACGTGAAACCGGCGGCACAGCGATACGGTTCGTCGGGAATCTCTGGAGCGGAAATTGGGGGAGAAGCGGATTTTCTGGAAACGAATTTTTTTGCTGTAATAGTAAATATGGAGTGAAGTGTCGTATGAAGTCCCGTAATGACTACTTGAATTCCGCCGCTGAACGTCACACACATGTGAACGTGGCAGCTTTTTCGGTATATGAACCGCCGCTCGAAAATATTTTCAAAAATTCCCCAAACTTTCCCTCCATTCGAATCCAACTACATCGGGATCCGGATCAATCCAACTACATCGGGACCCGGATCCGAATGAGACCACTCAAGTAGCTTAACTTGGAATTTAGCCACCTCCAGCTCGAGCTCGGATGATGAACCCGCTGAATCAGGCCGGGACAAAGCTGACGCGCGCGATTGTTCAACTCGGAACTTCGACCTGACTGTACCTCTCATGTCTTCTTTCCTCTCTTTTGGGGGGGGGGGGGGGTGTGATAGGACCGGCCTCATCTTGGACCTGATCCGAGGCCCAACCTAATTGGGCCTGTACATTGAGCTCGGCCCAAGGAGCTCGGCCCAGACGAATTACTAGCTGCCTTGAAGACCAACTAACGAAACCTTACCTTAGAGAGGAAGGAATCCTATTATGAAGGAAATTCGGATATGCATGAAGAATCCTAGTAAGATTAGGGCTCAATTCAAGGCCTATATATAGATGTTAGATTAGAAGTGTAAATACGTTCAAATACTCATTGTACTCTCAAGCAATAAAGACTAGATATTCTCTCCCATGGACGTAGATCACATTGATCGAACCACGTAAATTCTTGTGTCGTCGCATTATTATTATTTTCCGCTATCTCTACAAACCCTAGATCTATCAATAATCTACCATAATCTATGTTATTTGGAATTGGCTAAAACTTATGATGAATATGACGATGACTGTACAACACATGGGCCAACGTACTAGTTAAAAACTAAACAAAAACAGAACAACTATTCAATTCAAAGTTATGCACGTCAGGTTTTGCAATGGAAACTCTGAAATTAAGAATGCTTAAACTGACACGCAATTGTCTACGAATCTTGCAATCAAAACCACCAAAAAGCTCACTAAAAGCACACACTGTCAGTGTCTCCGCTCTCATAATATGTGGAGTTTCCTTATATAGATTGGTCTCTCGTTATCGTTAGACTTCCGGTGTGGTCGAAATCAGTCTCAAAGTTGGAGCAGCTGCGGACAGTGAATATCTGATCAGGTCCGGCAAAATTCATTATCGTCATAAAAAATCAGTTATCCATTCATATGCCAAAGTGTTCTTCTCCTTGAGGCTGTCTTGAATCAAAGGTTCCGGCTGATGACTAAAATAGTACAGTTTTCACTGTGCTGCATCATGTACAAGAGCCCACGGACAACTATTTTATGGTGAGATTCGTCGTCGTCCCTCCAATCTGGACCGAACGCCAAATTACTAGTCCCCACGACCCCTAACTTTTCCCTCTATCAATTGCCTTACACACACACACACAAAAATAGTAACTGAGTAATACATTAAAACCAAGTGCCCAGTAATACTAATTTACTCCCACCGCCACGGGTTAGTGTCGGTGCATATTTTATTTATTGATAAGTATAAGTATAAACTATTAGAAACAACACAATAACCAGCGACGGAGGGGGTATTTTATGTTGACCAAAAATACTGAAAAAGATTGCACAAAATTCACAAGTACATAGCATCTATATATATATAATACATTACGAGCAAAATAGAGATAAATTATTCTCCTGTTTCCCACAGTTGAATAGAGAAGAGAAAGGGGGGAAACTGGCAGAACTCAAAAAGCTAAATAAATTATCACTCTGGAATCTAGTTTAAAGGTTGTCATACAAAAGACCAAGGCTCTTGATTCTGCTCCTTTTCCCTACTAGTTTTATCATACATGATCCCATAATTTTCTCAACTATGAGAAATCCTGTACAGTCTCTCCCAATCAGACCAATATCTTGGCTATTCTTTCTACAGCACTAGCATACACAGGCCAAAATTTTGTTCTAAAAACCTATGAATCAACAAAATTTACTAATAATACCGACTTAGGTCGTCTCAAGGCCTGGATAAAAGAGATTACTGGAAGCCATGGTAAATTAAGATACAACCAAGTATTGAGCTGGATGACTTGACAGAGATATATCCCACAGTCGGGGAAAATCTTGTATATTATCTGATGAAGAGCTTGCAGCACTGAAATGTCAGAATCTACAATGTGAAATGCAATTCCAACTCATTCTATGGTTGCGAAGTGTTGTTCTCCCAATTCTTTCACATGAAAGGAGAAAGACTCTGTTAGTCCTCAAGACTCAACGACACCAGAATCCTGTTCAATAGCCCTCTTAATTGTATATCTTAACAGCCTTCTCATATGGTGGACGATACTGAAAAAGATTGGCAGACGGATATTAGTGCAACCTACTCACAGCATCCAAGGACACGTTATCAATGTACTCGTAACCAAAATACTTTAGTTTTAAATAAATAGACGAATATAGGAGGTTGAGACTGAGGATACAAATATTTAGGGTCCGTCAAACCCCACCACATCGACCCCACCCATATGCATAGACATGGAACATGCACACACTTGCACATATAGTAATTGTATACTGTTCACATAAACTGTTTCTGCTTTCATAGACCTTCTAAATGTAGTTGATATTGGACTAAAAGATTGATTCCATCAGCAGAAAGTTTTTAACGCTAGAAGTGATATTAATTCTTCATCAGATTTTAGCAGTTCACAGAGTACTTGCACGAGCATATTAGTATTCAAGTTTTAACATGCCTTTTATAGAAGTGTACTGTTTCAGGTAAACCGATCTGCTGACACTTCGCCTTGCCTATATAAATCTTGAGTACTGCCTAAAACTTCCTGAGATTCCGAAAGTACATTCTCCGTGGAAATCTAACGGCAAATTCTAACTAGTTAACATTTGCATTTAGCTTCTCCAGGCTTGTAAGTTAAATCTAGTACATAGCTAGCGTTGGACCTTCATGTTTCAATATGTTCATATCTACGCCATGTTTAATAAGTCCATATCCATGAGACAAATATTTACCTAAGAGCTTTGAGACTGAGACCAGGTGGTAGAGTTGTTTCAATTTAAGGGGGAAAACCGGTTTCATGAGATTAATTGAGCTACATTTGTTTCTAATGTTGATGGATCTGCCTCAAGGCTTCTAGAAACATGTACCCATAATTCCATGTAGCTCGTATGCATACATGGATCAGAGCTTATTAGGGACACAAAAAGGAAGTTTTTGCAAGGTAAGAAGGGTCCATCGTGGTTTGCATTGGTAATTCTGTCTCACTAAGCTGAAAAAGCCCAGGAAACTAAGTGCTTCTTCATACACTGTTTGCTTGATATGGCAGAATATTTCTATGTTACCTTCAGCAGAGTAAAGTCTGACTACATATCGCCAATTGGTATAATACTCTAGTCCAGGATTGCATATATGAGGCAGTATATCCTAACATGCAGGAAACTTCTCTCTTATATTCTTCGGTATGCAACAAATAAATGGAAATGAATACTAGTTTAATTTTTATGGATATCAAAAGTCAAACCGTAATTATTTGATAATTCATCCCTCTTACAAACTTAGTCAACTTGCCCACACACTGCACCCACATACTGCACATTGAACTGCACAGTGCACGCACGATCACACGCTGCATGCAATACTGCACTTTACTATTTGTTATATTTTACATTATTTTATGCTACAAATCATTTTGATTAATTTTCTATATTTTAATTAATATACAAATTTACAAAAGCTTATTTTTGAATTACAAGCAACATAAATAAAAAATTATTAACTTTCTTATCAGATATGAAACTACAATAAATTACTGTATTAATTTTACGAAAGAATGTTAAAAAGGAAATAGGAATGACAATAAATATAATTATTATTATGTAAAATATATTAAAATTTTAATCAATTAAATACTATTTCAAAAGTCAAAACTGAACTGATGAAAAAAATATTTTACAGTAGAAAGTAAAAATAAATTGTTTATAAACTTATAACATATTCATAAGCACATCGGCAACACACTTTGAGGTGTTTGGATCAGTTTTTGTTAATTAAAAATAATATCATATCTTCATCGTAGTAGTTCTTATTGAGTGACAAGATTAAAAATAAAAACCCAAATATATATATATATATACTCTCTCCGTCCACGACCCGTTTGACACATTTTGATTGGCGCGGGTTTTAATATTTCCGTCGACATAATTGGTAGGATGTGTTATGCGTGGAATAAGGATCTCACTTGTGAAGTAGTTGTGAGTGAAATAAAAGTAAAGTGAAATGTGTGGGGTATATTACCTAAAATAAAAGTGGCAAATCTTACGTGGACGTCCCAAAAGAAAAAATGTGGCAAATGGCTTGCGGACGGAGGGAGTAATACTTATATTAAATTAAATATTATTTCACAAGTTCAATAATAGTTACGAAGGATAGTGAAAATAAAATGTTATATCTTATACTCCTTCCGTCCACTAGATAGTTTTGTGTGGCATGGGTTTTAATAAAATTGTGATAGATGTTATGTGAAGCAAGGGACTCACCATTGTGAGTGAAGAAAGGGATAAAAGTAATATAGTGGGTGGGGCATGTCCTAAAGTGAGGAAAAAAAAAAAGAAAAAGAAAAAGCAAACTAGCTACCTACATTCTTCGTGGAAGGACGGAAAAGAAAAACTAGCTATCTTCGTGGATGGAGAGAGTAGTTTATATGCACAATTGCAACACTTTGTTAATATATAACACGTTATGTATGCAGCTATAAATTTTGCTACTCCGTAAAGGAATCAATAAATGTTACCCATAAATCTATCTGCAAAGCTAGCATGAAGAGCAAAGAAGCAACTTAGGTAATTAAATGAGAATTGGTGTAGAAGAAGCAAGCAAGTTTTGGTCTTGAATACCTGATTAGCTGCAAGTGGCCTTCTTGGGCCATTATCTATGTGCTCCAGCCCAAGATACTGCTCCCAAGCAATATACATGCTGCTTGTCTGCATGTCGAGATTCATAAGAATAGGTACAGACATCATAAGATGTTAGTTCATCTTTGCAATTTAATATTAGTGGGATGCCCAATAGAGAAAGACAAAAGAAGTTTTTTTCCTTTTCTTTGTGCGTGTGTGTGTGTGTGTGAGAGAGAGAGAGAGAGAGAGAGTGAGAGTGATAGAGAGAGTGTGTGTGTACAAGCTACACAATGTGAACCTGGAAACGAGTGAACAAAATTTCTGAATCCTCAAGGTACTCGGTTCAACCTTGTGAAACAAAAGCAAACTTCCACTGGCAAAAGGAAGAGCAGAAATTAAAGGTTATAGTAACCCATGGACAAAAAGCAATCAACAATTATCAAGGGACAAGGGTGAGCCAGGACAAAGTAACTGTGGGCCTGTGGTCCAGAGGCTCTGTTATTTAGAATCACTGAGACTTAATGGAATTAGTTCTGAGGCAAACAACCTTAGAGAACTCTTCATCTGACACATGTAACTTTTTCTGGACTCGGATCTTTACATTAGCTAAAATCTCGTCCGCGTGAATGACCAACAAAAAGGGCTTACCAAAGTTCTGAATTTTCTGCAAGAAACTACTATTGTGATAATAAAAACAAACAAGAAGACAAAGTGCATTTTCTTGAATCTTCATCCCATATATGAAATAACTTCAACCATATATACACCTACATATACAACCAGATAGGGATAAATCAAAATTTTACCACTTGGTTCTGATTTTCTTCATTCATAAAATGATATACATGAATCAAGCAATAATGAGGACCTAGATGTTTCTCTTCTTCAGGTATCTGCATAAATAAAAGAAAAACGTTAAAAGGGGAGGGACCATAGCCTATAAACTTGCCAGTAATAAGAAAAAAATGGCATACTTTCCTTAGGCTCATGCAGGGACTAAAAATAGCAAGCACTTATGCATCCAAGTAAGCAAATTATAATGAACAAGAGACCTAGGGAAATCTGATGGGCCTAAAAAGCATTTGCATAGATGAGCATGTAATGCACCCACCCACCACACACATGGAGAGAGAGACACAGAGAGAGAGAGAGAGAGAGAGAGAGAGAGAGAGAACCTCTTCTGCCCGCAATGTCCAATAGTTGTCATTTATGCTCTCTATCTTTTCACCAGAAGGAAATATCTGAAGAGATGTACCTTTTTAGAACAACATTAATTTCTGAATACATCAAAATATGATGTTAACAGTAATTAACAAACCAAAAAGTAACTTAACAATCTTTATTTCCCTTCACCTCCATGATGGAAGTGAAACACACGAACAAATTTACCATAACTGAACATGGATCACTACCACCGAAGGCTTGCAGCCAGAAAGCATGAGCAAGCATATTCCACAGCCCGCCTGACAGCCTATTTCAGAATGTATGTGGATATTTGCTTATGAAAGACTATGATCATTTTATCAATTAAGACCACATTTGGGAAATGCAGAGAACTTAATAAAATGTAAAAAATGTAAACAAAAAACTAAACTAATCTGAGTAACCAGCTAAACTTTAGTGACATAACTGCTAGTTTTCGATTTAAAAGTTGTTTATAGCAGAATTTGTTTTTAATCAACGCACCTCACCATGCTGTGTCCTCAGTATTATGACTCTCAAGGCTAAAAAAATTGTTTAGCTGGATGCTATTAGCATAGACAATTGCAAGTTCTTGTCCAAATCTTGTGATCTTGTCTAACTATTGAAAATTCCTTGCGCATGTCCACAGTATTGAATGATTCATTATTCGAGTTCAGCATCCAAACCTTGAATGAAATTATACTTTGTGAACATGGTCCTCAATTATGAAGCCAAGACAAGATAGTTTATTAGGTCATAATGAAATAATACATTCCCACTAACTTCGTTATTAACAAGGATTATATACAAAAGATGGAATTATAGCTGAAGACCTTGTAGATCTTGTGGGTGAATACTTCCAGCAATCTGAGTTCTGCATCTGGACGAGACAGCTGAACCTGCATAACAATCAAAAGAAGCCACAAGAACTCAGATTGTTATGATGAACCACAGGAACCAACATCATATTGATATCATGAACCACAAAACCAAAATCATAATGATATGATGAACCAACACTATCAGACACATAGTTTACCTTCATCCTGAGATCATCAAGCAATTCAGCCACAGTGCTATCCTTAGGCCGTCTAATATTGTGACTCTCCACCTAGAAAGCAGAAAGAAATAGGAGAATAAGGATTTTGTCAAATAAATATCAGAGGGATAGATGTCTATGCCAATCACATACTAATTTACAAATTCGAACTAGAATATGTCTTACTTCATTGTTTGTTTCATGACAAAAGGCCACTCTTAGTGTTCTTAAGCCTTGCAATTGAGTGTCTTTCTTTCTTTTCTTAATTTCAATCCTTTGATACCTCGACTATATCAACACCAGAAACTGCATCTTTAACATATGGTCCTCACATAACAAGTTACGTTTGATCACCGTCCAGAATTATACCTGATAATTCAATTTGTACAAAATTCGTTATTTGTATTGCAATTTCCTCTGCATATTCTTGAAACGAAAATTCATATTAAGTATCACTGCTAGTCTTTACTACATGTTTCTGGAGAAGAACATATATGTTTTATGATGCAATCTAGTGAAATCGGTGCAGCTTCACACAGAGAAACCATTATAAATATTCCAAACTATCTTTGCATTCTATATAGTATATAAGAAGTGGAGAAGCCTCTTCTTGTGCCATTGTATTGCATGTAAAAAACTCTTCATTTTATGTGAAACATTAATCTGAAAAATGTTACCTATGTTTTTTGTGCCCGACAACTAAACTAGCTATTAGGAGCCCTAACCCTATGTTAATTTTATCTAGAGGGGCCAAGTCTTGGAAGTCATGAATTGAATTCTCCACAACTAACAACCCAATTAAGATGCATTACAATGTCATATCATTTACATATCCAACCCACACAAATGCTAAACAATAATTATGGTTGCTGGTAGGATGTTTTTGATTGACTAATTCTTTTAACCCCTAGAACTATCCTCCATGCCTGATTCAAGTAGTAATGCTTAGACACTATTGAGGATTTGGTACGGGAAAAAAAAATACATTCCAACCTTGTCTACCACTAGGGGTTCAGGGATTATTATATGTGGAGAAAGAAATAATGAATCAGGCAAACTTGTAATGGAAAAAAACAGGAAGATACTAGTTTTTAATTGCTCACCTTTACCATAATATCACGCACAAAGTCGTATTCAAACCGCTTTAAGTGAAGCTGGAGAACTGGGGGGAAGTCGATAAATAAGACTCCTTTCTTAGCATCCTGAAATAAGCAGAGCGTTAGCTAAAGAAGGTTAATTAGCGAATTTTAATCTTTTTCTTTAGGACAGTAGGATCATAAAAGAACAGGAAAACAAGGCTGCTAAACCGTGCAATCACAAGCAGAGCATGACTTGCTATTAGGCAGACCTACATTTTAAGAATTAATGATACATGAAATCAAATGATTAAAGGACGCATAACGTTTGCCAAATCCAGTTAACTGGAGCACCTGCAGACCATGCTGTTCAACATGATACTTGTTATCTCCATCTAGATGTTCAACGGCAACATACTTATCAAAAGAAGCATAGACATTATGACAGCCTTTGACATCCAGCTAAAGATCTGACATGGAGGAGGGAGGACAAAGATGTTCTTAGAACCAGGTATAAAGTTAGCAGTAAAGTAATATCAATAGTAAATCTGATCATGTTAAGTACCATAGAATGACTCTTTTCTACTAGATTTGTAATCCACATTAATGCACTCAATGTAGTTCATATGGTGGCCTTCAAATAACTGCTGTATTGCACCTTCCACAACGGTTCTCTAATGACAGTTTCACAACAATCAGTGAGTAACAGTATCCAAGTTTGAGAAATTGAGAGTACTAGAAGCTAAGAACCTTTATTTTCTCTTCAAGCTTTTCGCAAAGAACTCTATTGAGTTCTTGTACATCATGTTGCAGAAAAGCATCATAGGTGTCCCATCCAAAGGATTTCGTTAACTCCTTTGTTGCAACACTATTAATATCGTTGTACTGAAGCTTGTAAAATAAACTCTGCAGAGCCAGAGGAATACTTGCAGATGGCATATCATTTACATTAGTAGGCATATGGCATACAACCTGAATTTACAAGCAAAGAGATACGAGTAAGATCATGAAATAACCTTGATATGGTAACTCAGATCCACGAGAGAGCCACTAATAAATATCCTAACCTTTCTGAAGTAAGGAATATGGTACAGAGTTTGCAGAAGAGAGTTCATATGTAGGTAGCCCCTTGGTTTTTCAGTCCCACAAAACCAGTTTCTTTCTTCGAATCATATAGCCATGGATTCCATGGATTTGTAGACTGCAACCTCAGCTTCAACTAAACAGGTGTCATCGACAAGATAACCCTTGCTTGGATCATAAAGTTCACCAAGTGGCATAAAGGATGTAAAGCCCCAATCATTTTCTCGGGCATTGAACTGGTGTTGCGTCTCTGCCAATCAATAAGAGAGATATCATTTGAAGTAACCTGCTACACATAAAACAGAATGTCTCTGATTGAAAGAATCAGAAATTCAGACCAACGATTTTACACTTTGGCCAATGCACAAATAGCCGACAGAAACACCAACGCCAAACAAAAAAAGAAACCCTAATTTTTATTGTGAAATTCTACAGAATAGTTAAATTCTGCACAAGCTTTAAGGGGTCGGTAATACCAGGAGCTGCAAGAGATGTTAAGCGGTACCACCATATTCTGAAACAAATTTAACACTGCTTCCATATCTATGTCATAATCAAGATGTATAACAATAAGCATATCCAATTGATATTGGCGTTATCAGAGGATGGCAACAATTTTAAGAAATTAGGTCACAAAAATATTATTGGAGAACTCAAATTTATGCCTAGTTACTTGAAGCATGATGACACAAGTACTGAGCATACATGTTCAAAAGCCTCTAAGAAATAGACTTCTGGACAACACCACATGCATAAGGTAAATTCCACTACTTGGGTATAACTGTAGTTATTTCCCAAGAAAACCATTTTATTTTGGGGAAGTCAGGGTACCA